>CM031244.1:209986393-210501393 GCA_018340775.1 Taxus wallichiana var. yunnanensis | reverse complement strand
GACCTCCATAGTTCTTGCTCTTTTGCTTGGCTTTGCTTTGCTTGGAGAAGGAGCCTTTTTTTGATTGAATTGTTGTAGTTGTTTCTTTTTGTTTGTGCCACTGAGAACTACATCTTTTTGTTTATTTTTCTTTTAATGTATGTTATATGTGCCAGAAGCATGTTTTGCCATGTGTTTACACATCATGTTCCATTCCAATATGGTTGGGAGCTCAGGGGCCAATGGGGAAAGATGGCTTCTATTTTCCCATTGGATGTCTTGGTGTTGGTGGAGAGTGTTGCCTTTCCCCTTCCTTGTTGTGATTCACAATTCATGAAATGAAAAAACAACATGTTGCTGATTTTGGAGAAAGAAAGAATACAGAAAATGAGTCATCTTTTCTTGAGAAACAATTTTAATGTAAACCCTTCCCACAGAGTGGATGAATGTAATTAATTTGTAATGTGAATGCACATTGTTATTTTAACATCAAAATCACTTGAAATTACAAATTGAGGAATGCAAAAATAAAATTCTATTCTCTTGAATAGAAAAAATGAAATATTCCACCAAAATCACTTCCAAGGTGAGAAACAAATGAAATACACAAAAATGTTCAACCCTTTGAAAAAATGAGCCAAATGAAAACACATACATGCAATTTGTGAAAGCCCATGAGACACAAAATGGGAACACATGGAAGAACAAATTCAACCATCAACACAAAAACACATTCAAATGCATTTATTTTGCATGGGCATCACACACAATTTGAAACACACACATCAACATACATTGAATGCATTGCATTTAGAGAGAAAAGCCATTCTTCATTAAAAATGGTGGTTGAAACGTCATATGTTAAATGACAATGCAATTGAAATTTTGATTTTTTTCTCAAAATAGATATCAAAATGAAAAAAATTGCATGAATCTTTAGAATAACACATGATTTTTGATATAAGAAATGAAATTGATTAAGCTTACATAGATCGAACATATGCCATTTGAAGTTTTAGGGCAAAACACACAAAAACAAATTTAAAGCATGAAAAAATTCAATTTTTTGCAACTTAAATGTACATTTAAAAAAAAAATGAAAGTTCGATTTTACTCAAAAATAAATTATGAAACTTGAAATTTACAAATTTATGACTTAACATGTAAATTCACTAAAATTAAGAATAAATCTTGGAAAACTCACAAAGAATTTCAATCAGGGAAAATTTTTCAAAATTTTCAACTCACAAATTTTGAGCCATCAACAAATTTTAAAAATACAAATTGAAAAATTAAACATAAATTTCAAAACAGCACAAAAACTCTATAACACACCCATTCATCCTCCATGTTCCATTTACATGTTGAAAGGAAGATCAAAATTTATATAAAATTTGCAACAAAAAAAACTGATTTTAAAATTATAAACACACTGCAGAAAATTTCTTAAAATTGACCCTTGAAACTTTACCAAATTCCAAAATTGATGATTTTTTTGCAAAGAGGACTCTGAGATCTTTCCAGAAAGTCCTCATTTTCCTAAAATGGAGCTTCCTATCAAAAGTTATGGCCATTTGAAGTTTTACTTCAAAATGGCCATCCCAAACAAAAAAAATGAAATAATTCGACCTTAGAAAAATTTAAATTTTGAACTTTGGAAAAATTTCCTAAAATTTTTCCGACACAACCCCACACCAATCAATGTGTGACACGTGGTAGGGAGGAATGAGGATTTAGAATTGAAAACTTAACTTTTTACACTTTTGAAAAATTTCACTTTTCACTTTTTCTTCCTCACACACGCCCTCACCAATCACAAAGCGCCACGTGGCCATTTGAGCAAGTGCGGGGGCATGGAGGAAAATTTTCCTTTGGAAAATTGAGACTTTGGTTTTGGGAAAAATTTCAAATTTTCCCCATGACCCGCTCTCCCGCACCAATCACGTGATGACACGTGGCATTTGGGAAAATTTTCCCAATTTTCTCCCTATCCCCGTGGACCTCCAAGGGAAAATTTTCCCCTAAAACTCCTGCCCGGCCATAACTTGAGTTTTACAAGGAGTTAGGAGGACTTCTTTATATGGTTGGAAAGGTGAGGAAATTTCCTATCCAATGAGCCTAGTTTAGGAAAGTTTTGATAAATCTAAGTGTGTGAGAAAAATCTAGTTGAAGTTCAGGGCTTGATAGAGAGCAGGCCTGGCGATAAATTTCTCCCTGAACCTTAATAAAACTTGTAACCTCCAAATTGGAACCTAGTAAACTTGTTATAAGATAAAAATGGAAATCTTGTGTTTGGTTAATCAGAATTTGTTCGGAACCTATTTAGTTTCAAACTAGTGTCTTGCAACTTGGTTGTAGACTCTTCTATAAAAAAAAAATTATTCCATAATTTTCCTAATTTGTTTCTTGGTCTCAAGTGGTAGTTGAAGCGGGCATCACACTTGGTATCAGAGTAGTGGTTCAAAAGCTTGGACCATTGGGCACACTAGAAACATTGAGACTTGAAACCTAAAACTAGTAAATTGATAATCTAGAAAACAAAACTAATTGAAAATTGAACATGTTAGTAAACTTAGAAAACTGAAGAAAACTCAAGGTAATGAACTAACTCCCACTCTGGTCTATGCAGGGAGCTCAGACGGAGCAGGAGGAACATTCACAGAGGCTCAGAGTCACCACCACCACCACCTCCACCACCACCACCACCACCACCAGACCAGGGTTTAGCAGCTATCCTACCACAGATTTTACAGACCCTCCAGGATGTTAATGCCGCCTTACGTGGAGGATCAGTAGGAGGGCACTCGGGAAGACATGATAGAGATACTTCCATTGAGGGACATGCACCTCCTCCACATGGTGAGGAAGATGGAGGAGAGAATTTTCATGGAGAGTCAGCTAGAGCAGAGTCTCCTTTGAGGGGACATGGTGACCATATTTCAGGACAGAGAGAGAGGTCTCGGAGCCCTAGGCTCGAGGGACAGGTAGGCAGAGAGGCCCAGAGGCCATCAGACCACAGCTACGCAGATCACATCGGGAGATCCTGAAGCTTAGGCCCTCACATTATTCAGGTGACACAGGTGGTTTCCAGGCAGAGGCCTGGCTGGTTAGCTTGAGCGGTTGCTTTAAGCTTTGTCCTTGTTCTAGCAACACGAAAGCTCGTGTTGTGATCCATCTACTGAAGGATGGAGCTGGAGTATGGTGGAGGACAGAGGAGCAGAAGCTCCATATAGATTCAGAGACAATCACTTGGGAGTTGTTTGAGGAGAGATTCAGGAGTAGATACTTGCCACGGAGATTCATACAACAGAGGATCGATGAGTTCCACGACCTTCGACAGGCTTCCCTTACAGTGGCCGAGTATGAGAGTAGGTTCCTGGACCTACTTCAGTACGTTGATTACATGCAGGATGAGCAGGTGCGGATCCACAGGTTCATCTGGGGCCTTAATATAGACATTGGAGGTGTAGTTTCGGATCCACTGCCCACAGACATTAGCAGAGGCCGTTGAGAAGGCCTACATTATAGAGGAGACTCGGGGTAAAACCCAGCAGGCTAGAGACCGGGTCAGGAGCCGTATTCAGCAGTTGTAGGATAGTAGATCGAGGGGGTCATCTCCTCTCCTCGTGGTGGTCAGCATTCTTCACAGTCATCTTTCAAGACCCACAAACAGCAGCAGTAGCAGTCCCGCCCACCATTTAGGCCTCCTCAGAGAGCTGATGCACAGAGAGGTCGCAGTATGGGGCCTCCTCCTAGGGGACCCACCAGACACAGGGTGGAGCTAGAGCTAGAGCTCGGTCGGGAGCTCGACCACAGAGGCCACAATGACTATGGCTGGATCATCAGGATCCACAACACCTACCTCTAGGGCACCTTCTGGCGGTGCTGCGTAGTTTGGAGGACTTCAGGTGGTTGCTTCGGGTGTGGAGTAGCGGGACACTTTTGGAGAGATTTCCCCCAGAACCCTAATAAGGGTAAGGCACCCATCTCAGAGCCTACAGTCGGAGACATGGGACGGAGTCACAGGATCTACGCAGTGGTTGAGAACCGCCAGGCCGAGCACCAGAGCATGGTCATTGAGACTACAGGTAGTATTGGAGGTGTTCCTACTTCTATATTGTTTGATTCTCGGTTCTTCTGATTCATTTATTGCACCATCCTTAGTAGAGCGATGTAGGCTGGTGGCTATTAGATAGGGTCATAGTTGGGATGTCGAGATGGCTTTGGGAGCCAAGGTCTCTGTAGACTCCTTAGTAAAGGAGTGTGTTGTTAACTTGGGACCTTTCACCACCACTTCAGATCTCCGCATACTTCCTTTGGGCTCGTATGGAGTCATTTTAGGCATGGATTGGTTATCTGCACATAGGGCCAGGATGGATTGCTATCATAAGACTATATCTTGTGTAGATGATCTTGGAGTTGAGTCGGTGATTTTTGGGGTCAGGAGACCTATTTCTATTCACACTATCTCTGCTATGTAGCTCAAGCGGTGTGTGCGACGGGGTTGTCAGATGTATGCAGTCATAGTCAGTGACCGGGATAGAGGATGGGTCTAGTGGGCCATCGCTAGATGACCATCCCATTTTGAGAGAGTATGCAGATGTTTTCCTAGGGGAGCTACTGGGGATGCCACCCCCACGTGAGATTGATTTCCATATTGATCTGGTTCAGGAGCAGAGCCTATCTCACGAGCTCCTTATCGGATGACCACCCTAGAGCTCTGTGAGCTCAAGTTGCAACTGGAAGGCCTTTTAGAAAAAGGCCTTATCCATCCTAGTGTATCCCCTTGGGGTGCACCAGTTATTTTTGTTAAGAAGAAGGATGGATCCTTGCGGTTGTGCATAGACTACCGCCAGCTGAATAAGGTAACGATCAAGAATCGTTATCCTCTTCCTCGCATCGATGACTTGTTTGATCAAATGAAGGGAGCCACGGTGTTCTCTAAGATTGATCTCAAGTCTGGGTACCATCAGTTGAGGATTACGGAGATAGACATCCATAAGACTACTTTTCGTATGAGGTATGGGCACTATGAGTTCACAGTGGTGCCCTTTGGTTTGACGAATGCCCCGCAGTATTCATGAGTTTGATGAATGGGGTATTCAGGACATTTTTAGATCGCTTCGTGCTCATTTTTCTTGATGACATTCTGATTTACTCACGTACGCGTGAGGAGCACGAGGGGCACCTTCGTCAGGTTCTTCAGTGTCTTCGTGAGTAGCAGCTTTATGGGAACTTGGAGAAGTGTGCTTTCTTTTAGTCAGAGATTCAATACTTGGGTCATATCATCTCAGGTGAAGGAATCACAGTCGATCCTTCCAAGATTAGAGCCATTATGGATTGGCCAATACCCACTACAGTGACAGAGGTGCGCAAGCTTCATGGGGTTAGTAGGGTATTACAGGAGATTTGTGCAGGACTTCTCTCGGATAGCACACCCCATCACTTCCCTTCAGCGGAAAGGGAAGAAATTTTTTTGGTTAGACAGGTGTGAGAAGGCCTTCAGGACACTGAAGGAATATCTCACTACAACACCCATTCTTGCAGTGCCAGATCCACATGGTGAGTTCTTTGTATGCACAGATGCTTCGTTGGCAGGCCTTGGAGGTGTTCTTATGCAGGAGGGAAGAGTTGTAGCTTTTGAGTCTCGCAAACTCAAGGATCACGAGCTTAATTATCCTACCCATGATCTTGAGCTTGCGGCAGTTGTGCATGCTTTAGTTTGATGGAGACACTTTCTTCTTGGTCGGAGATTCACACTCAGGACAGATCATTTGAGTCTTCGCCACCTTTTCACGCAGCCCAATCTAAACGCTCGTCAGAGGATGTTGGATGGAGTTGCTTTGTGAGTACGACATGGAGATAGAGCATGTGAAGGGAAGGAGAATGTGGTTGTAGATGCCTCTCAGCAGACGGAGGCATTTGAGCATGGCTACTTTAGTGAGCACAGATTTACGGAGCAGGATCCTTCAGCAGCTTCCTCTTGATAGTTTCTACATTGCAGCCCGAGTAGAGATTGAGTCCCAGAGACCCCTTGAGGGGAAATTTGATGGTTTCTCACTAGAGGTAGATGGTCTTCTCAGGCACAGAGGTCGGATTTATGTTCCTAGAGATGGAGGCTTGAGGCAGGACATCTTGACAGAGGCACATCGTGCACCCTATTCAGCCCATCCTGGGGTGAAGAAGATGCACGCCACCTTGAGACAGTTATATCACTGGAGAGGACTTCGTAGGGATGTGGCTCAGTTTGTGTCATGCTGTTTAGAGTGCCAGAAAGTGAAGGCCGAGCATCAACATCCAGCTGGCCTTCTCTATCCTCATGCTATACTAGAGTGGAAATGGGACACCATTTCCATGGATTTCATTGTTGGATTACCGATGTCGAGATATCACCATGACGCCATCATGGTCACGGTTGATAAATTGACAAAAGTAGCTCACTTTTCTCCTAGTAAAGACCACCTATAAAGCTAGTGCAGTGGCACGTGTTTACTTGGATGAGATTGTCAGGTTGCATGGGATTCCGTGGAAGATCATTTGTGACCGTGATCCTTTGTACACTTCTCATTTCTGGACCACCATGTAGTATGTTCTCGGGACGAAGATTAACTTCAGCACAGCTTATCACCCAGAGACGGATGGATAGACTGAGAGGGTGAATCATATTTTGGAGGATATGCTCAGGATGTACGTGATGGATCAGCAGTCTAAGTGGGAGGAGTATCTGTATCTTGTGGAATTTGCCTACAATAATAGTTTCCAGAGTTCTATAGGCATGGCTCCTTTTCAGGCCTTATATGGTAGGGAGTGCAGGACACCCCTTAGCTGGGATAGGTTGGAGGATAGAGTATCTCTTGGACCAGCTCTTTTACAGGACATGGAGCAACAGGTAGTGTTGATCAGGCAGAGATTGCAGGAGGCACAGGATAGGCAGAAGAAGTACACTGATCAGCATAGAACCGAGCGTAATTTTGATGTGGGCATGAAGGTTTTCCTTCGTGTTAGGCCACATAAGAGCCCGATCCATTATGGAAAAGGTTCTAAGTTAGCCCCTCGGTTCGTTGGACCTTTTGAGATCTGGAGCGTATCGGCCCGTTGGCTTACCATCTAGCATTGCCACCCAGCTTGTCTCGCATACATGATGTGTTTCATGTTTTTGTTCTTAGGAGATATATCACAGATCCTTCTCATGTGCTGGATTGGACATCATTGTAGGTGTAGGATCAGGGACAGGTGATGGTGGAGCCCATCCGTATCATCGATCGCAGGACCCTGGGCCTTCGAGGCAGAGAGATTGATCAGGTACGAGTGCAGTGGGATAGATATGATGAGACTGCAGCCACTTGGGAGGATGCTACTGCTTTACGAGTGTAGTTTCCACATTTGTTCCAGTGACTTCCAGGAGGAAGTCTAGTTTAAGGGGAGGGGGATGTAGTGCCCACTTCCCTTTGACACTATTTAGATACTGATCCTGACTCTATTGATCATATTTTGGATATTATTATATTTTGATGTAACAGGATGTGTATATACTAGCTCATGGATTATTATGGACATTAATATGTTTTGATTAGCATGATGGTTAGATGTTAGACTATGGATTAATATTGATCTGGATTCAGTTATTGTGCTTGAGGATCATTGAGACATTTTTATTATTATGTGGATAATGATATACTAGTTGACATGGACATGTTATTGATGTTAATTTTAGACATGTGACATTGATTATTATGAATAGCTCTAGTATAGAAATCTATTGGATGATGATATAGTTACAAATTGAATTTTAATGATAAATATTGAATCCTTGATATTGTTGTGATTTAAAATTAATAATTTTATGTTGCTTATATCATTTGGATGTTCTGATGTGGCCACGAGGCCGAAGGAGGTATTTTACATTTTGCAGGTTAAAATCACAACAATGTTGGGGGACTGGAGACTAACCATATTGGAATTCAGTGTGAAATCAACAAGGTCACCATGGCAACTGTGTTTGAGTTGTATGTTGTGTTTTGTTAGGATTTCCCATGGGGGGATTTCCATTATTGTGACCATGGGGTATATGTGTGCTTTATTTGTTGTGTCCCTTTTTAAAATTATTGTTGTATGTATTTTATTTGTAATGTGCTCTTTATTTTAATTATTTTAATGTGATAGTATAATGTGAGAGTCATATAGTTAAAATTTAATTAAATTAAATAGGATGTGGAAGGTGAAATTAAATGTTATTGTCTTAGTTGAAAATGAAATTTATTTATATATTTTATAACCATATGGTAATTAAATATATGGTTGTGTCTAAAGTTTGTAATAAATAAATGTCATAGAAATAAATGCATTTTAAAAGAGTGTGTAAGTTACCAAGTATGGGTTGTGTAAGTGAAGTGATAGATTGTGTAAGAAAGTGTGGATCATACTTATGGTACCAATTTGTGTGTGTGGTCTTACAATGTAATCGTCAACTAATTGACATTCCTGTCCGATGTAGTTATTCCCTTATCCCTCCATAAGAGCTCACATTTGTGCACATGCTCCATTACATCTTCTACTCCTCGGTAGTCGGGAAAATAGAAATATATCTCATAGAAAAAATTTCATTGTTGTGGTGGTAATTTTCCTTGTCTGAATTGCTTCCACTTGGGGGAGGACCAAATCCTAACCCTGAACCTCCACCGGATTTGTCCACTCAAGAGAGGATTGAATCCTTCCAAGCCCCTATTGTTGGAACTCTCGTATGTGTGTCGGTGATAGCACTCATCTGCACAATACTCTGTGTCAGTGTTATGCCTATAGTATTTCTTCCAGAGAGTATCACACCAACATTTTATCTATATGTGCGCTTTATAGTGTTACTCTCAAACAAATCATGGTGACTAGATAGAAAATCTTGTTGCACGGAACTAACCATTATCATGTGTGCTTCTTTTATTTGATGTGCCTCTTGAGTTAATACTAGTACACATCTACGTGGATCTCCATCTAAACGTGGTGATCCCTGATTGCCTTCTTGCTAACCATCACTATGACGATCCTCTATATGAAATTTTGAATCTTGAGTACCAAACACGAGGGCTAAGGGTCCAAGGTGGTCTAGAAGCATGCTAATGTTTTCTAACTCTTCACTAGACTTGCTTTCAATAGATTTCGAGAGGGCCCTTCTCCTGCACTTTCTCAATATCAAAGGGACATATTTCTATGGCCCCTCACTTCTCGTTGGGTTCCTAACACTACCTATCGACCCTATTCCTCTTTGTTTTAGTGCCTCTTCAATCGCCCTTTCTCACACATCACCGTCTTTGTGCAATATTTCTTCTCTATCTAGTAGTTCCGTCTATCCAAATGTTATCCTTTCGGACCCCTTTCCTTTTCCTTATGCACATTGGGGTTTTAATCTTCCATTAGTAAGTTCTCAATTCCAAGATCTTGATAGCAAGTAGAATTGTGTGTAGGTATGATCCTTTGGGCTCAGTAAAGAAACTTGAAATCACCTTCCTCCAAGCACGAATACATCAATATCACGTATTCCAAAGTATAATTTTTCAATACACCTTTCCACCAACGATCTCTCTGTATCGTCCACAATGCATCCAAGTCATCCAATGCTTGAAACCTGCTCTAACTCCATATCTTCTTTCATTCGATCTTATTTCCTCTGTTTTGTGCATATGTTTCTAGCCACTCATATAATTCTCATGGAAAGAAGCTGAATAATATCTCATAAAGCTCATCATACATGTTTTCTTCGACCCATTTGCACGGATTAAAATTAACACTATTGTTTTATCTTTACACAAAATCTTCTTCATCTTCATGTAGCCAACATTCAATGTTCTCCAAGGATATCTGAAATGCCATATGTGCACCACATATTGATATTTGAAGCAAAATAAGGTCTTGGTAATGGAACCAAAAAAAAAATTTAAAGTCTAGTTTCAACACAATGGTTTCAGGCACATTGGCACATCACCCAGGTAAAGCCTAAGTGCTCACTCGAATTACACACAACTCTACCGGAGTTCATCCTTGCGTCGACTTCCAAGATGTGTGTCATGCATTCATGGCCAACATAACATGCCAATATACCACATAAAGAAAATGAACTGCTAAAACACGTCATAGAGATAATTGATCATCAACCAAAGAGTTGTATTTCCATTATAACCATGTTTCATTACAATAATTAAAGGAACTTTACTCAATATATGCTTCATACAATCTCCATCTACAAACTCATGCACAATGTAGGATCCATACATAGACTAACCTTTATTCTAACCCAATCTATGCTTATACATGGATGGACTTATTTCATGGATATCTACACACATATATATAGGGTGGGAACTTGTCCTTCATATCTTACATGCTTTAATATAAACTTAGACCACTCTTATACATAGCTTGCATGCTTTCACAACTCACACTTCCTATAAATAGATGCATATCATGTGGCTCTCCATAAACGGCTTGCTTTATCTTTGGAAGCTCCATCTTTATCATGTGTGTTATAAATATCTTCTACCACATGTGTTATGAATAGATCTTCCTCCTTCATGCACTTTTTATGTCTATTTTTAGATTTGCCTTAATAATCATTTCAACCCGTGCTTTTCTCTCGTTTTATCTTGCCTTAGAAATCTAACTGTTGATTTCATAGTTCCTCCGTGTAAGCCCTCAAACATGTTTCTTCACATTCATGTGCATACCTTCATGTACATGTTTCAACCTTTGTAAATACCTTGTTCCTGGCTCCATGTGCACCCTTGCATGTATCCTTTGACCTTCATGTGTGTCTTATACTTAAGACATTTTCTCATCCCAACACTCGTATTGTATGTTTGGTTAAAACCCTTTTATAATGAGTTAATTATTAAATAAAAACAAATGGAAAATAATCATTAAAATGGTTAGGATTGAATCCCTATTTTAATCTCATCAACCAACTCCTTGTATTCTTAAGGCAAAGATACTTCACATGGTCGAGTTTTATTGCATTTGATTTGGACTATTTTGCATCAAGACTATCTTATTTCCAACTCGACCGGATAAGAATCACTATACACACCACCAAGCCCAAGGTGCAATGAGATCGCATCATCGAGCCATACTAATGATATATACAATGCTAGTTACATATAGCAAACCCACCGATCTAAGCTCTATATATTAGATACACACATATTATACTAACCAACTCATGCATAACATGACTCACTTGTAGATATCACTAAGTTAGTAGAGTAAGTCACCTTACCTTTATAATGAACAAATGCCTTATGAAGGCAAGTAACTATGCAACTTGGAACTATTTAAGCACCTAAGGAGTCTAATCCTTGATGTATGTGGGATTAATCACCCACTATGTATCAAAAGAATAATGGGTTGAGCTCGTCAAGATAGTTGGCAAGCCACCGATTTGGTCAAATGTTTGGGCTCAAGTGACTCGGTCAAGTTATAGACTTGTGCAAGTGCTAGCAAAATCCAACATCATAATGCAATCTACATAAACTACAAATAGATTGTCGTCATTATGTCCACTATAAACACCCTACCCTACTCTTCACATATGGTAAAACCAGAAGGGAGAGATAAAACTAGGAACACAGTATACCTAAAATTATCCGTGAAGAAAGAATTAAACTAGGCAAGTATTTGATTAAATGGAAATTCATGAATTTGGAAGAGGAGTTAACTAGTAAGGCATTCATTGTCTACAAAAATAAGAGAATAATGATTTGCATGGGAATTATATTTAATGTGAAATAGTGTGAATATATACACATGTCCACATGGTACGTGAAGATGAAGGGATAGGGAAGTGGAAGGTCATCGGTCGAGGTAGTGTGTAGAGACAATGGAATAATATGCCTACATTCCCCCTGTTATTACATTGATTTTACAAAGGTACCCCCAAAACATCATCATCTTCTTGTGATTCTAGTACTTCTTCTTCTAAGTCGCCATCTTGTTGAGTCGTGATGTGTCCTTTCTACTTCGTGTAGCAATGAAAACATCTAGATTTATATGAATTATTGTTCCCATATGTCTTAGCCAAAATTGCAGATGAAGAGGTGAGATCGGTATGCTCATGTAGTGATACACATACGCTTCTACGAACATTATATCTTGTGTCCGTTATCTGGATCATATGCTTCTTCGATCTCAACATGAATCTTCTCCTTATGGCACCGTACTTTGAACAAGAATCATTCAAGTAGTCTTTGAATCATTATGTCCTTGAATTACAATTTTTAAAGACTTTCAAACAATGTAAAGTAGAAATCAACACTCTTTGTGGCTTGAATTTTTTCTCTCAAAGCTTGCATGTATCCATGGTTACTTTCAGCGTTTCTAGCATCTCGAGCACGATTGACAAGCACTCATATTTTTCATAGGATCATAGGCTTTACCTTATTGACTGGGTGCTCATGTTCTACAAGTTTTTTTGTTATAACATAGGAAGAAACTTTCTTGTCAAGGGATATGTTTCTTTTGTAGCTTTGTAGAGGAATTGATGAAAATGCGGTTGGGCTCGTCTACTTTGCCTTTTGGTTTCAGAGTCATTTTAGTGGATGTGGGACCCACAACATGTGTTGGATAGATCCCCAATAGCCGGTCAGGTCCACTTTTATATCGGATGGGGACCCTTCCGATGTTATTATTCATCATACTATGTTTATGGTGATAATTCTACAAGCTCGGAATATGATAAGTGGTCCACTCTATACCTTTCCAAGTGGAGGAGTTTTTTAAGGAAAATCCTAAACATCACGTAAGTTTGCAACACACACAACAAAACTCAAACCTGTGACCTCCCATATAAAACACACATACTTAACCACTTTGCATTGCATTGCATTGCTTTTCATGCAATTTTCTATCTGATGTTGACCATCTTCTTGTTTGCAAACTTATGTTATGTTTAGGATCCTCGGTTTTGTACCATTATCAAGCTTCTATGTGTTGGACGAGAAAAGACATCGAGGTCACCATTGGAGAATCCAAGTTGTGCAACCATTATGTGCCATGTCCCATTTTACATTTCGACGCCAACCGATGTCAACTAATGAAGTGACACATGCCGGTCCACGAGGATATTACATAGATCACGGGAGTATTGAGGTCTTTGCCAATGCAGTAAGTAAACAGGTATATGCTTCACGCCTTTACGCAAAAAAAAAAAAGAGAGAACAAATATTCGAGATTCCTCCAAGATGCTTTTGACACTCCAATGATATATATAAGCATGTCACTAGTCGGAGAAATAGCATGTTTGGAAAGCTAAAATGCCAAAGAATGAATTGCACCAAACCACCACTTGATACTAATGTCTATAAAAATCAAAGAATAATTAATTGCATTGGATTGATATTCAATGTGAAACATTGTGAATATATACACTTCCACGGGGTAGGTATGTGAAGACCAAGGGACATCGAAGCTAGAAGGTAATACATAGAGAATGGGATAATATGCCAACATTAATATTAGAATAAGATTGAATTTTTAATTTTTGGTCACAAATGCGGCACATCCATTTTAAATCTCAAAAAAATTTATAAATGAATAATGTCATGCGTACTTGAGGATAGCTTTTAAGGAGAAATAGGTTGTGTTGAATATTGAGTTTAAATTGGTGGCATAAGAGTACCCTTAAGGCTAAATATAAACTAAAGGGTCTTATTTACTAAAACAAGGTTGTTATATATATATATATATATATATATATATATATATATATATATCAAATATATATATATCAAATATATATATATATATCAAATATATATATATATATATATATATAGATATATATATATATATTATATATAATCAAATAAAAATAAGAAAATAATGGATTAGAACACAATTATTGGATTAGAAATATAATGATACGAATAAGCAGCAATTAAGGAAATGTATAGGGAGTGAAATAGAGATAGAGGGGTCATCACTAAACTACAATTAGAGAGCTCATAACCATGTTCTTTATAGTATTTTAATTTTTAATTACATGTATTTGTAATTTCCTTTATAAGTAAATGTATGGTTTATCGATTATAGAGAGGAGGTTAGAGCAAGTTCTAAGTTTGACTCCTACTCCCTTTTCTCATAGTTTTAGTAACCATTATAAATGGAATGTGATATATTTTCATAGGATAGAATTAAATTAAATATAAAAATTAAATATCCGAATGGCCATGACCCTTTGTTAGAAGGGGATAGGTTTTGATTTTGACTCTCTACCCATTAATCTTTTAAACAAATGCAAAGAAAATAATATCTTTTCAAACAAAAATTAGAAACCAAGTAGGGTTTTAAATGATTTTTGTGTGGGGGGGGGGGTGGGGGTGCATGTGCGCGCGCGTGTGTGGGGGGTGCATGCACGCGTGCTCGTGCGTGTGTGCGTGCGTGCGTGTGTGCGCGCGTGTGTGTGTGCGTGTGTGTGTGCGTGCGTGCGTGCGTGTGTGTGCGTGCGTGCGTGCATGTGCGTGCGTGCGTGTGCGTGTGCGTGCGTGCGTGTGTGCATGCGTGTGTGCGTGTGTGTGTGTGCGTGTGTGTGTGTGTGTGTGTGTGCGTGTGTGCGTGTGTGTGTGTGTGTGTGTGCGTGCGTGCGTGCGTGTGTGCGTGCGCGCGTGTGTGGGGTGTACGCACGCGCGCTGCGTGCGTGCGTGCGTGCGTGCGTGCGTGTGTGCGTGTGTGCGTGCGTGCGTGCGCGTGCGTGTGCGTGTGCGTGTGCGTGCGCGTGTGCGCGTGTGCGTGCGCGCGTGCGTGCGTGCGTGCGTGTGTGTGTGTGTGTGTGTGTGTGTGTGTGTGTGTGTGTGTGTGTGTGTGTGTGTGTGTGTGTGTGTGTGTGTGTGTGTGTGTGTGTGTGTGTGTGTGTGTGAAGACATAAAAGGAACTTGTTGCAAGTTTAAAAGGAAGTTTCATGATATCTTGATCACAATAACCTATGGTCCGAACAAAGAAAAATCACAAGATCATTAGAAATAAAGGGGTATAAAGGGTTGAATTGAAAAAGATTCAATTGAACCTAAAGAAAATAAACAAAACATGTCACCTATTGAATACTACGAAACATTACTATTTTCCAATACAATTGATGTAACTTAGCCATGAAGACCCACATAAAAGGGGAATATTACAAAAATATGATATTATGACTTATTACAGCTACAAATTAATATGAACAATGATTTATATGATCCAAACGTATGAAATTGAGTTAGTATGTCAAAATATACTTTACTTACTTACTACTGATAGGAAATTGAATATATGTATTATGAATTAGGTGCAATCAATGCCGGTGAAACATGGTGAATGTATTTATGAGGATTATGATGTAAAAAAATTCACACACTTTTTGGTGGAAACTTAAGCCAAATTGAATGTATAATATTTTATATCATGGGTGAACTTATAGATATTATTTTTATAGAAACTCAAAGCACATGAATCGGAAGACTTATATGCCAAAAATATTACGATAATTTATAGTCCCTTACATATGATGAAAAACCAATCTTAGGTTTCTTGCAATAATTATTTCCTTAGGTGATAATTTGCTTATATTGTTTTGGCAAATAACAAACTAGGATTAAGATCCTCCTAGCAATAATGTGAACGGGTGATATGGGACATTCAGGAAGGTTGGTGTTATATGTGTTCTAATTCTAGTTTACGTAGGTTTTTAACATGGAGATAGAGATGTTTTGTTGTAAATTACAAATTGGGAAAAAAGGGTATGATTTGAGAGATGTGTTATAAGACTAGGGAGTAGTATGCATAGATAGGGATTGATAACATATACAATGGTTCACATATGTCAAGTGCTAAGAGTGGACACAAGGTAGAATATGGATTGACTCAATATCTACATTCTAGAATAGTCATATTAGGATTATTTCATGCTCTATCATATTGTCGGATTTCAGGGATTAGGTGCGTACCTTTAGTTACCCTAAGTCTTTTAGCCAAAAACATTATCATTACTTTATGATTTTTAGGATGTATTATATTCCTACCATGTCTTAAGTCTACCGGTTGATTTGGTGATTGTATTACACAATATTCTCTCTTACCTTATTTATCACTCACATATTCCTTCTCATGAAGGGTAAGGCCACTCTCAGGTTTTGAGAGGTGTGTGGGGATCCATAAGGCTCGTGTTTAGAGGTAAATTGTTCCAATGATATTCGTTCTCTCACTATGTATTTAGACAGCAGGATAGATCTCTTATGACAAATGATGATGGTGTCGTTATCTAGTGGTATGTATAATGAAATAGGAATTGTAAACCTTGCAAATAAAAATTTATATATCTATTATGTATGAAACTAAGTTAAGATCCTATGTTTTTCTATATAAATCAAATATTAATTCTAAACTTATTATGTCAAAATGGTGAAGACATTAGTACACAATCAATAATGGTAAAATTAAACACCTCATATGTTAGAATGAATTATAATTATGAATGATAAACTAAATATAAAAGTATGCTAGAAAACTAATGGAAAACATGCACTTGAGTTATTGTGATGGATTGTTGATTATGTGATAAATATATGGATGGTTATGCATAGCTTAAATGGATAAACCTAACTGGATAAATTCACTATTTATAATATTCTCGATCTTATGTATGGATGAAATGAATTTAAATTAATAGATACACATGCTCTATAAATTAACTACAATGCCTTGGGTTATAATAAATGAACTATTATCATGTGTACTCGTGTAGGTTAATACTTAATGATTTTTCATAGTTAATTCACTTACTTGAAAGAAGAAAATTATACAAGTTTTAATGATAAACATAATTAAGTTCATTAAGATAAAATGAACCTTGTATACTTGTATGTTATTGTTATTATGTTTCTTACATGTGATTGAATGTATGAATAGGACTAGGAAAATGATAGGAATCTTTTTTTGTTCTTGGTTGAAGGGTGATTAAAAATTCTAATTACACATAAATTCCAATACGTTTTTCCGATCACCGATCAAGGGGTCGCTACACTTTGGTATCAAATGGTTGGTTCAACATTGTTTCCTTTTTTTCACTACATTTTTAAGTTGTATTCTTATTTTTCTTATGGCATGCTAGGATTAGAAATGGAAAGTAAAATGGTAGAATCTGGCAGTGGAAAAACTAATGATGTCAACAAATATTCCTAATGTCAATGATGATATTGAAATACAAATGCAAGAAAATTTGTATCAAATTCTTGCATTATTTACTGACACTCAAGATCATCTTACATCTCTTGAGAATATGGTTCGAGATGGAGAACCAAATGAGGAACTATATGAAGAGGTAAATTAGGAAAATGAGGCCAAACATGGTGATGAACAGATTGAATAGGCTATGAAAATTATCATGATAAAATAGCAAAACAATTTCCCAAATGGGAAAGGTTTGAAACCGAAATGGCTAAGGATATTAAAAGAGTTATTCTAATTCATGTAGGATCTATACTAGGGGATAGAGTTGAAGCATGGTTTATTAAAAATAGAGAAGTATTTTGAGATTTGAAACTTGTTAGAGGAAACAAAGGTATTGTTGTTGCAAATCAGCAGCACCCCTGGATGCAAATCAGGTTTCTAAGTTGATGTTTCAGGCATCCAGTGTGATTGCACAACATTGAAACCTCTCTCCAAGTGTGGGACTTGTAAAATGAGAGAGGAATCTCTAGATTAGAGGCTGGTTCCTCAAACTCCTCTGATCAGATCTATTATTTGCACAACTGCAGAGGTTCAGATCCTAATTTTATCTTAATTTGCAAGGAGACAGGGATAAGAAATGCAAAAATTAAAACTAAACTGATAAGGGTGATACACCAAAGGAGTGGTGAGCACTTCTTGCTCATGAAAATTGACACAAATCAGAAATTGCAACATAAAACATCATGCACAGGTTGATAAGCTGTAAACAAGGGTTTGAAATGAAGCAAACAACACATACAAAGGACTGAAAGCATTCACAGAGCCTGCATTGTGATTTTCAACATCAAAATCCTTGTATTCCAACACCAAAGAGGCAGAAAAACCTGTTACAATCCCTGGAAGGTCTGATACTTGCCAAAATCACTTGTTGAAAGTGAAAACAGAAGCTTGTTGTGCAAAAAAAGTGTTCCCCCTTTGAAAAATGAGCCAAATCCGCTTTTACAGTGCATGGGTCGAGCCCAGGAGAGAGAAAACGTGAAAAAACGTGGGAGCCATTCCCCATTAACCAAAATGCATTAAAAACAACATGGAGGTCCTTACAAACCCATGCCCTGACATTTTTGACCATGTTGGAGAAGAATGCGACCCATTTTGCATTAAAATTGGTTGTTCAAACATCAGTTCTGTCCATGGGTGCGTACCAGAAGTGTTTTTGATTTTATCCCTCCAAACTAAACCAAAATTCAAAATTGACTATGGAATCTTGTAGAGAATTTCACCAGCTTTCCATTGATATAAAGAACGTGAAAATCCAAGCTCTGGATCGAAAGTTATGGCGATTTGAAGTTTTAGGGCAAAAATAGGCCAAAATCGGATTGCTTTGATATTTTTGACCTGGACACGTGGCGAGTTTTGATTGGCTGCGGACCTTGCAAGGGAAAATTTCCCACAAAAACTCTACCAAGCCATAACTTGAAAAATACGTGGAGTTAGGAGGAAATCTTTACCTTTCTAGAAAGCTGAGAAAGAGCTCTATCCAATGGTGTCATTTCCAGAAGGTTTTGAGTGCCTAAAAAGTAAAAATTTATGACTGAGGCACAATAGAAGGAAAGAATGAAAGGGAGTTAGCCACAAAATGAGTAGGGGGCACATTTGGATAACAGGTATTATGGGTAGCATATCATCTTTCATGTAAATCATCTACTTGGTGGAACATTAAGAAGGTTGAGCATAATTTGAGTGTTGGGAACCCATCCACTTGACAAACAAAAATCTGAAAATTGACCAAGTGGAAATTTTGGCAACAACAGAACAAGAGTGTAGGAAAGAAGTTTCCATGAAGGAAATGCCCAGTCACATGATGTTATAATTTTGGAGGGGATCATTATGTTATCAATCGTCCCTAAAACACTTCTGCTAGAGGATATTTTTACAATATTAGAGTTAGCAAAGCACATTCATGTAGAAGTTGAAAATCATTAAGTAGTTTCTAGTGAGCTCCAATAGAAGTGCCGGGTAAAATTTTTAGTATTTTGTTTCTATTTTAATTGATACGTGAGCTATTAAATTTTTTTACACCTAATTTTTCACCAATATTACTAGACAAGCTAGTTATGTGGAGAAAACATGGTGTTCAAAAAAATTCAAATAAAAATGGAGATATCATCAATGCTCATGGGACTCAATCCCTTCTCTTCAAAATGGGTTGATCCTATTTATTGAAATATGGAAAAAAATGTACACTAAAATATCTCTCTAGGTGATCACAAATTAGGAATTTGCAAAAACTCCCTTATTATGAATAAAGTGATATATGAAAAGATTGAAAATTGTAGGTGCATGAAGGAGATAAATGAGGGGGAATTGCATTAATGGGATAAACTCATATTTCATTAAATATATTAGAGAGATATTTCCAGTCCAATCGAAGACATGTGCTAATACATGAAACTTATATAAAGAGTATGAAATAAAATAGAAATTGACCCAATGTTCAAATCTTGATTCCATTCCATTATCAATAGGTAAAAATTCCTTGGTCCTTACAAAATTGCAATACATTCGCCTAAGTGAAAAAGAGGATAATGGAGGAAAACTACTGAGTATGAAATAGAATAATTATAGTATGTTATAGAGGGATTGAAAAAATGATCTTTTGGAATGGAAAGAGGATTACAATTTATAGCGAAAACAAGTGAATCTTCACATTCCCACATTACTTTTCGACTTAAAGTGCAATCTCAAAGAAGAAATAGAAACTTTAAGTGACTTAAGTAACTTTTACAAAAGGTATTTCTCAATGAATAAATAGAACGTTAGGAAGATAAAATAAGAGAGAGAAGGTGTGATCAAAAGAATATGATCTAGGATGAAGTTTTTCACTTCCCTCATTGTGGAGATGAATTCCATAATTTGATAGAATCTTCTTCGGATGCTTCTCGTATGTATTTTCTTGGACTTAAAAATGATGTTCCACATCTTTCCTATAATAATTATCTATGGTCATGTTTGGAAAACTTTATTTTGACTCTTCATCTCTTTAAGAAATGGTATACTACACAAATCAACTCATAGAAATCCTCTAAATGGAAACACTTCCTCTTTATCGGATGTGTCAAGCATTAACTAAATCGACATTATCTTCATGAATAATATGAGTAATTATTATGTCTCCTGAATGGAGGATGGTAAGGAGATAGATAATACACCGAAACCATGGACCTTTTCATAGAATATTTTAATAATTTCAGCTAGATGTTTCATGCTCAAAAATCCTCTTGTGCTCTCTAACTTAGGTTAGAAAATGGGATTTTCTTCTTAATCAAATGTCTTCAATGGTCTTCAATGATGCTTTCAGATGCATCATGGTGTGGACACCAAGGATGAATGACTCATCTAAATCACTTACAAATAGATTCATTTGAAATATTATTGAGAGAAGAAGTGATTCTCTAATTTTGAGACAATTCTCTCCTATGGATTGATAGGAAATGGGACAATGGGTTATGGGCATCACTTAGCACATTTTAATGGTATCTATGGGCTGAAAACTTGATTGGATCATTCTAGGAGAAAAATTCATCCAAATCATAGGAGAATTAATCTTTTCTAATGTTTTTTATGATATCTCTAAATTTGGTGAAGATATATCATGTTGGGATTTACGGGAAATTACAAAACAAATTATGGTTACAATGTGAGTTCATTAAATGGAGTTTGTAAGTAAAGCATGGCTCAATCATATGAAATGAATCTCTCCACTTTATCATGTTAGTAATGTATAAATGGAAAGGCATTTTGGATTAGGAATCATGTGAAAATTTTCATTTGGATTGATCTTTTGGTTTTCAAGGTATGAGCACTTGGATTTCTTAGAAGAGTAATGGAAAAAAGTGTTTATAGTTGAAATTTTCACATGGGGATAAAAATACCACTTTATCATAGTATTTTCTTCTTATATTAGATTGAAGGCATTCCAATTGATTTCATGCATGCAATATTTCATAATATTTTTCCTATGGAATCTCAAGATATGAGAAAAAAAGTTCTTACAAACCTAGGGCATCAACAAGCTTTCATAGAGGAATGAAAGGAAAAAATGGAGATGTAATTTTCTTATAAAATGGATTTGGGAAGAGCAAGAGGTGCTTTAAGTTATTTTCTTGTGCTTTTGGGAGGTAAATTACATTTTTAAGTGGAGGAAGAACTCCAAGGTTCCTGGGTGGATTTTTGGACTTTTGTAGACACAAAATCATGCACTTTGGGTATCTATTTAGTCTTGATTGCATACTACTATTCATATGGTTCCTAAGCAAGAAAAGTATTGATTAACCCATGTCTTTGGCCATACTTTCTTTCTCTTTTTGACAGTTTTGGTCTTTCACGAATTCTTTCTCAATATGACCTCTGACCCTTCGGTTTCTCTCGAGTCTAGATGCCAACGCCTAGCTAGGACATCAGCATCGTGTGCCCTCATCCCCTCTAGGCACCCCTGACCTCTTTGTACTTTACTCACATATTTTGGGTCCTTTCTAGCCATTTGAGCATCTTATCTCTTTCATAGTCTAAATTTTTGGAGTTAATTAGGAAATTCATGCAAGGGAATTATATAAATATAAAGTTATGTGATCATAATAAAGGACCAAGCACTAAGCATTAACTATCACCACATAAGGTTGCATCCAAAGGTTATTCTAGATAATTCGAGCATAAATTCTAGCATTCGTTCAAGCACAAGAGACTACATTCTTATGTATACACTTCATAGGAGGGTAATTTCATTCTATATCATGCACACATCTACTTACATCTTTTACATCAAGTTATTTTCTCGCTATCAAGTGTGACACACGCAAGATCCACCTAGGGCACAATTCCATTCACATGCACATATAAATAAAGTGGGTTTGAAATTTAGTGCAATGCTCAGTCATAAGTTAACTCATTTGATAGTTGAGGAAAGTCTAACCCCTCATTTTTTATCTCGTGATTTTTAGGATTTGATGTCTTTTTAATGGTTTTACAGGGCATTATTTCATTACAAGTTTCCAATGACCTCGAAAAACATTGTATGACATACTATATACCAAAGGAAAAGGAAATTGAACACCTTGTAACCATCCGGATGAGGTTTGTGGAACATTTTGGTAGACACAAGTGCCCAAAAATGGGCCTAAGGTACTGCGCAGTGCCCCCTGTCCCTCTCCAAGTGCCCGATCCGGGTAGATTGTGATCTCGCACATTTTTCTTAGGATTTTTTGTGATATTTTTCCCTCTCTAATCACCTGGATATCACTTCGGTATAGTCTAGGATAAATTATGAAATAACTAAGTCATCTTATCTCCTCTTTGCAACTAGGGTTTCATATTATCTAGCTTAGTTTGATTGGCTTAAATTTTGTACTTAATTGATTAATCATTTATTCTATGCAGTAGAAATAAAAATAGGAATATATTTCCATATTTTTCTTAATCATTTTGTTAAAGCCGGACATGATCGATCATTCAGATCCTTCTTTGGAACATCGTCTTTCCTATCATGGCTCAAAATGTTACTCAAATTTCTTTATATGATTTAATTCAAATTCATCCTAATTGTCAATTTGTTCGAAAAAATACCTAGACACCATGCATCTCCCTAGAGATACACCACCATAGCAAGTGAGTTCACTTCTCAATCATCTATCTAATGACCCTAGTCTTCATGATCTCAACCCATGTTGGACTCAATTCTAGCCTTGCATTCTTTAATTTAAGACAAATTTCAGGATATGGAATCCAACATCTTAAAAACGTTTCGCATGAGGCTCATGTTTGTTCTCCTTCTACATATCATATTCATTTTATGTCTTCTACATGTGCTTATATTAGTGAACCTAAAATCTTTCCATTACCAAAGCCTCTCACATTTGATCACAATGATAAACAACAATATATTCTTCTGCGGATCATCACTCATCAATTAATCGATTTCCATCTACTCATTGTTATCCTCCTTATCAGCTTGAAAATATCAAGGTCTTCCATATTGAAATTATCATCAAATCAATGGACATAATGACAATGACTGTTACACTTTACAACAAAGAATCACACATCTTGAGCATCAAGGATTTATCTCATTCACTACACAAAATTATTTTGCATGCCCATCTACAAATGCTACATCCAAATGGGCTCATAAATATGCTTCGTCTATGTCTAATGAGAATCATGCCACCACTTCTATTCAACTCATTCAAACTAAGAAATGACCTCTTAAGGTCTGTCTTCCATCACCTACTCCTTCTTAGTTATCTACATCATTATCAAATAAAATCAAGTAACCTCCTCTAGAGATCAATACAACTCCTCCACCTCTCAAGTTATCTATGGTAAATAAGAAACCACTTGCTATGCAAGACCACCAAGATATAGTTGGCCTCTTTTAACTTCCACCACACAAGGCTCCTACCACATCACCACTTCAGCATCTAATCACTTTTGTCAAGGAAATTACTCCTTAAAATAATGCACTTAGTGTCTTTGACTAGATATCCATCTCTTACATACTTGGGGGGAATCATAACTTCTCCCCCTTGCATTGATATCAGATATCGATATCATCTCATGCACTTGAAACCTCATTTTTAATGACTAATATTCTTTAAGAATTATTATAAACATCTTAATACATTTGTATCATCATTACCCAAAGATGCACTCTTATGATATGGTTCACACTTGACTATTGAGGGCATCTTGTATACATGAACCTCACACACTATACACTACACACTATGCATTATCACACACTTAAGCATATCACGATTTTACACTCAAAGCACATTTATGACACATATCTTTAGCATCGCTTAGTCATACTATACATTACACATCTCACACAACACATGTTCTAAAAACATGACATCTTCCTCTCCTAGCTTCTATCACACACTCAATGTATTACTCACTATATATATTTGTGTTACATATTTCTTGCATCTAATTCTACACAATCGTGTATTACAAATTATCCTATTTTACACATATTATTCTACACAATCAATACAACATACAACATGATCGACACATTTACAACATGCTTTACACTTAGTATTATCATGTCTCTCCTACATCATACAACATACCTCATCTTATTTGCATACAATCAACACAAACATCTTACATAACATACTACAAGTTAAAACATCCACAACACACCTCTCTCAACATATAGCATTACACATTCAACAAAATACAACCGACATATCATCACTTTATTTTCATGGAAAATCAACACATCGCTTTATACATTCAACAAATCTCTCAACATACCCATGACACATTAAACGTTGCACTACACATAACACTATACACTTGACATAATTTTCACACATCTTCAACACTATACATTCAACAAATTTGCAATACATTCTTCTTACTACACATATTCAACATAACATACAACACACTCGATATACTTATAACCTTCTACCCCATCAAAAATTTCATGACATATATCTCTTACATCACATGAAACATCTTCCATGTCTCCAATCAGCACCTCTTATACACTCTACGTATTCACAACACATCACCTACTCAACACTTCACATCTAACACATTCATCTCCTCCTACATAGCATCTAATTTATCTATTCGTGACATATATTTTTCACATCTATTTCTACGCACTTGCACTCATCACCCTATGGTGAACTCTTATTCTATGGTTCATTCTCAATTTCTAAGGGGGCATGTATAAATGAACCTCATCACATGCATACACATTCACTTAGGGGCATGCAACTCCTATCATTCACACTACACTCCATTCTATCTCATCCACTACATATTGTAGATATTAGTTACATTTATTCTTTCTTACTTATGCTTTTATATGTACACTTTATTACACATGCTAGGTATTTATCTTGCATTTAATTATCTTTATCGTGCACACATGTGTGTTTAATTTCATTTCTAGTTTTGATCGCAAATACTCTTGATTAACTAAAATTAAACTAAACTATGGGAAAGTATAATAATACTTAATCTAATATAGGAGGACTAAAACACTGTAAACTACGCTAAAACAATATGGAATGATTTTAAATAATTATATCAAATGAAATAAAACCCTAAGTATGTAAAGATGTAAAAGGAAATGACTTAGTTGATTTCTGAATACTTTTGCAAGTTGTCACAATTTTGATTGTAGATTTTAGGAGCATAAGCGATCACTTAGAAGTCTCGTAAAGGTCGGATCTGGAATATATAAGGATATTGGAGTGCCTAGGAAGGTACTTGGGAACTCGGTCTATAGAATAGGTGCCCGGTGTCCGTAAAAGCTCGAATTTGGTTCTTTTAGTGTCGCAAGATACTCTAAAATATTCCCTACCTATCACACTAGATCTGTTGAATTCATACCAATGTATGAAATAATGTAGGATGAAGGAATGACCTATAAAAGACAAAGAAGTATCAAAACCCTAAAAATAAAAGATGTAAATGAATGGTTCGAATCGACTCGACCGCCACAATAGTGGGCTTACTAAATTGAGTGTTACACTACATTTTGGACCCAAATGTAGTTTTGGTGTGTGTGTGTGCATATCGTTCCCTAGGTGCTCTTGTTCCGTCGCACTTTGTGAAGTAGTGAGCAATAATAACTATAAAAATGTACTAGAATGTGTGCATGGAATATAATAGTATCTCCCCCAATGGTGTGTGTGTTAATGTAGATCTCCTAGCCTTAATGCATGACACTATGTGGATGCAAGTGATGTAATGGATGTAACTCTAGATGGAGTGATAGTATTAAGTGACAATATGACCCTCATTATGGTCTCATAACTTTATATTTATAGGTTTCTCTTGCTCTAATTTCATAATTAATCCCGACATGGCTGACTAGGAAAAGATAAGTATGAAAAATGGCTAGAAAGTGACCAAAAAAAAAGTGGGAGAGTAAAACAAGGATTGAGGCACCCCGTGTAGGACGAGGCACCGGGGTGCCCCAGTACAAGCCTGGGCACCTCAATTTAGGATAAAATGATGAGATAGTGATGAAATAATTGGGAATGTATATGAAAATACGTGGGAATGATGAAATAAAAGGTAAAAATAAGATGGCCAAAAGGTGGGATTAATTAGTAAGCAAGCTCAATTTTTCCCCTACTTTGTGTTGGTGAGTGGCAGTAAGCTCAAGTAATATAAAGTACATAGAAGTGTGTACCCGATATACATGTAGAGTTTATTAGAGATGTGTTGATGGTCTAGACTCAAGTGTGGAATGAAAAAAGAAAAATTGGAGGAGCGTGGATTCTAAATATGAGAAATATGCATGAAAAGTGATGAGATTGAACCTAGGGTGAAACGTGTGTGTAGTTATTATTACGGTGTGTAATGTACTTGCATGGTTAATAAATGCAAGTTTCATTACGGTGTTTTTCTTTACGATGTTGTCATCATTGTCATTGTTGTTGCCCCCAATTTGAATGTTTTTTCTCATACGATCATACCGCAAGGAGAAAATGATCAAGTAGTCAAATATATATGTATGTAGAAATGTTGTGTAAAATACTTATGTGTATAGAAATGTGTGAAATACGTAAATGTAAAATATACAAAAAGGAAAGTGTAAATGGAACGTGTGCACTGATCTATTTCAAGAGAAAGGGTTTAGAAGGATATCTTATACTACCGTGAGTTTTTTGAGTGATTTCATGCCACCAATTTGAATAAGTGTAGGTAGGAAATGCTCTATATCCTCCTACTCTAACTACTTATGTTGAAATGCGTAAAGAGATCTTTGTAGAGTCCTAGTTTTTTGGGTGATTTGATGCCAACTGGTTGATGTAGTGTAGAGAGGCACACCCACTATAACCCCTAAACCCGTAGCCGCTTCCCGAAATGATAAAGGACACCATGTCCTATAAAGTCTGTTGTGTATAGATTTTGTAGATTGGTTTGAAATCACTTGTTATATGTAACCCACATTTTCAAGGGCAGAAAGTACATTGTAATGAATCGGTATAAATACATTATGTTAATATGTAAAACCCTTAATGATGCCCCCCTCTTTGGGGGTGCATGTGAAATCGCTGAAAGGAGAATGTGGCCACAAAAGAGGACCTACCACACTCTGACTTGTATAACTATGCCCTACAGGGGGAAAGGGAAAGCACTTGGTAGAAACCAAGGCACACACAAAAGGGAATGGCTATCCAAAATGTGATGCCCATTTAAAAGAACCCATTTGTGACCCAATAAACAACCTAGGATTAGTTAGAAAATTATGGAATATTTTTTTATTAGAAGTATCCATAACCAAGTTGTAGGACTACAGTTGACCCTATTAGGTTCCAGAAAAAATCTAAATTACTAGGACAAATTTTTTCCCTTCATTAACAAATATCAAGTTCACATTGTTCAAATTTTAGGGTTAGGTGATTCAATAAGGTTCAGGGAGAATTTTACTCCCCTACCCACTCTCTAACAGGCTCTGAGTTTCAAATGGATTTTTCTCATAACTAACTCTTCTAAAATTTCCCTAAATCATTCCCATTGGATAGGAAATTTTCTCACCTTTCCGGTGATATAAATAAGTCCTCCTAACTCCTTCAGAACTCAAGATATGGTCAAGCGGAGTTTTGGGGTCAAATTTTCCCCTAGGGGGACACGTGTCAAGCAGGGGTGAAAACCCCTTGGTGGGTTGGCGGGTCGCGGGGTGGCTCTGGCATTTTTCCCTGCACGGCACAAATGTAAAATTTTTCCCGTGCCTCCATGGGTCTCCGGTGGACACGCGTCGGCCTCTAAGACATCGTTGGCAAAAAGGAAGGGGAGGGCAGAGCGGCGGGAGTTTTTGGGGCATTTCGCCCAAAGGAAAAAAAAAAACAACGGTGTTCACGCGCCCGTGGGTCCGCCGAGGGATACATGGCACTCCCTAATTCACCATGGGGAAATTTTCCAAAAAAATTCCAAATGCCAAAACAAAAATAAAAAGCAAAAGGGTCCACCCCCTCCACAAGCACCCAGAGCTGCCACGTGGCAGCTTGTGATTGGCCACAGCCGGTGGGGCTAAAATGAAAATTTTTCCAAAATTTTCAAAAAGGCTAAGGCAAAAGAAATTATTGCACCTCTGTCGCTGCCCCGTGAGGACATGTGGCAGCCTCTAATTGGTTACGGGCCAGTGGAGGAAAAGATGAGAATTTTTCCCCGAGTCAAATTTTTCAAAAAAAAATTCTAAGGCAATTCGATGGAAAAATTTTGGGCATGGGGCCAGCAGGAAAATTTTCCTGCATTTTCCCGCCAAGGCACAAAAACTACAAAGTACCACAACTTGAGCTAGAAAGCTCATTTTTGGGCAAACAAGGACTTTTTGGAAAGATCTCAATGCCCTCTTTGCACGAAATCATAAATTTTACTTTTTGATAACATTTAGGGGTTCAATTTTACAAAAATGATCTATAGGCTTTTAATTAGCAAACTGGCAATTTCCAACTTTTCAATTTGATTAAATTAGATCTCCTCCTTCACTCAACATGTCAAAAAGATATGGATAATTGATCTAGGAAGGATTTAAAGTGGTTTAGGAAGTTAAATTTGTTTAATTGATTCAAAATTGTATTTTTCCAACAATAGACAAAAAAACATCTGAGGAAGGGATTTGATTCAATTTTGCAATGGTTAGTTTGTTTTCTTAAGTTTTCTTTGTTGAATTGAGTTCATTTAAGATACAACATAGTAAATTTTAACATCTCCAAGTTGATTAATGTGTGCAGGTCTGAACTGTACATTTTATTAAAATTAATTGTCAGTTTTAAGTTTGTAATAGAAATCTATTTCTTTTAAATCTGCATGTCAATTTTATCATTTAAATGTGGTATATAGTTTCTAAACTAATTTGAGGCATTTAAATGACTTGAATCCACTATTCTATACTCAAATCAATTCTGATTTCAATTTCATATATTTCAAAAAAACAATGCAATATAATTCTCTCATACGTATTTTCTTTCCTTTGCAAGTAAACAGAGATTCCATTTGCAATTTAACATTCCAACTCAACTCACAATGCAATGAGAGGAAACTTGAAATTCTTTATTGACTTCAACAAAGGAAACATCTTTACATTCTTTCATTCCTTGAATGCAATTGACAGAATTTTCATTTCTTTCCAATAAACAAAATCAAAATTTAAATGTCTTTTACAATTTGAATATCTAATTCCATAATCAATTTACATACATCTTTCTTCACTAAATACATATTACAACATCATCCACAACAAGTGGGAAAGGATTACAATTAAATATGTCTTCACAAGGGACTGTCAAACTACACTTGTCTTTTGCTCCAGGATAGCAACATGCACATTTTCTTCTTCTTCAAATAGATCACAACAAAAGAGGGGGAAAGGCAATGCTCTCCACCCAACCAAGACATCCAATGAAAGGAGAAGCCTTCCTTCATCATTGGCCCCCGAGCCCCAACCAAGATACAATAAAAGATGCAATTCAACCATGGCAACAACTGGCTTCCACAACACAACATTCTTTCACATACACATTTTTTTTGAAACACAATGCAACACAAAACAAACAACAGTTCACAACTGCATTTAGAAACATTTCAAAGCTAGAACTCAGGCTTGATCTTGCAAGCCAAAGGAGCAAGGCCTATGGGGGAAGCTACTTATGCCTCCCAATTGGGAATTGGGCATCCACCAATAACAAACCGCCAAATAAAACATCACACACATTTCCTTATGCCCCCACAAATCCCTCCTTATGCCCCCACATATTTCCTTATGCCCCCCACAAAGTAAGAAATGCAAGCTATTTCTTTTCCATGGTGGATCCCAAACCCAAACTCCCTCCACAAAATTCTAATGCCAATGGCATTTCTTATGCCCCCACATGGATTCCCCATAGCCTTCTCCTACACCATCCCTAAGGCAGTCTACCCAACCAGCCAACAAATAAATCAAAGCATTTTCCATACACACAACACCACAAGAAAATAACAACAATAAAAAGAGAGTAAATTCCTACCTCTCCATGGTGACTTTTTCTCCTAACAAGCAAGCTTCAAATGCCAAGAAAACATATTCCAAAACAGCAACTCACAAGCATGCAAAACTTTTTCCAAAACAAGAAAATGCACCCCAAGAAAGAATGCAAAAAGGTTCAACAACCCAAAACAAGAAGAGAGTTTGAAATATATAGAAAAGGGAAAGAAGAGGATGATGTGGATCCATGTAGGATGCCACATCATACATCCTCACAATCAAACACAAAAGACAAACTCCAAACTCCAAGGCTCAATAAAGAGGTGGGTGAAAATGACAAGCTACTTGCACACTCAAAAGAGCCCACACCTCAAGGGACAACAATTAATTAAAAATGTAAGAAAGTGCAATTAAAAACATGCACAAGATGAATAAAATGCATTATAAAAAGTCACCAATCACTTCCCCAACCATAAGTATGGTTGGTAACATAAATTTAGAGGCATAGGACAAGTTTTACTTGTCCCACAAGCCTCCAAAATAGCCCCTGTGGTCAAATTCGAATTTCCATGGAGGTGGAGTATTTCTTACTCCAAAACTGACTTACACAGGCTCTTACACACCTTACACATCCCTTACAAATTAATTACAAACAGCCAACAACTCTAATAAATACTTTCCATATCTCAATTTAATTTATTTAAATTTTAAACATATTATCTCCTCACATTAATCTATCACAATTAATTAATTAAAAGAAGATAACACATTACAAATAAATTACATACAACAATAAATAAACATTAACCATATCAACAAAAATACACAACCCATGGTCACATATAAAGATGATTCCCCCATGGAAATCTCTAACAAAACAACACACAACACAATAAAACAAGTTGTCATGGTGACCTTGTCGAATTCACCTAGAATTCTATTTTGGTTGGTCTCCGATCCCCGATGTTTTGTTGTGATATTTTTAACCTGCAAAATGCAAATACCTCCTTCAGCCTTGTGGCCATATCAGAACATCCAATATGATACAAATAAAATCACAAAAGTTAACTATACAATGAATCACAACAACATCGAAGTCACTATTACATCATTTGTATTTTTAATCCATAACTATACCAATATCATAAAATATCCATTTTCTAGATCTATTCATAATATCCAAAATCACATGTCTGAGCAATATCCATAAAACATCCATGTCAAATAATATATCATCATCTTCATATAAGGTGTCCGTAGTGATCATCATGCGTCGTATCAAATCAAAATATGTAATAATCCATAATCCAATGTCTAACAACATACTAAATCAAAACATAGAAATAACTATAATGAAATCAACAATATCAACATAAGCATAAAAAGGTGTCAAAGGGAAGTGGGTACTACACAAAACAAATGTTAGTCCAAAAAAACATGCATGCAATAAGACAAGTGTAAAATACACAAACAATGTAGAAACTACCAAGCATAATAGTGTAAACACGTAAGAAAACAAGTAGACCACACAAAGCGGGTTGTAAACATGGGACATCACTCATGATGTCGCAAGACATGCATGGACTTCATGGATACAAACAAAAACAAGTGTGCACATAAACATAGGACAAAGCTCGCATATAATGGAAAACAATGGAAGAAAACTATAGAAAAACAAACTAGTCATGGAAACATGTAATCTTGCAAAAAAAAATTTACACATGGGACACCCATTAGCATGTTAGAACAATAACCAATATGTCAAAGCATGTATGATCAAGTAAATATAATATGCCAAGTATACAATGAAACAATAGAACTTGGTTAAGACGAATGTGGATGCCCCGGTGACTAGTATGGGAACGGTAGAAGGCAAGCATCCACATCACGTATAAGAGTCATGTATATTTGATCACACTAAACAAAGACATGAACATGCATGTGTGTATGATATAGATGATGACATATAAGAAATAAATCTAACATGTGTATTAAAGTGATCATGTGAAACAAGTAGTAAGCAAGAGTAAATTCCCCAAGACAATGCAAGTATGTTGTGGATGGATGGAATGAAATGCAAAATGGAATGATAGAGAGCAGTGTACCCCCCATGTGGATGGAAGTGTATGTAATGATGTTCATTTTTCTTCCCTTAGCATTCAAGAATGAACCGTAAATGAGATTTTTTTCATCGGGAAATGGTCGAGTAGTGTTTTGTGTGTCTAGCGTGTTGTGATGAGTGTGTATATCTAATGATGATGAGATGCGACATGTGGACAAATGTGTGTGAGCCATATAGCCAAAGCGTATATCACGACTTGTTTGAATGAAGGAGTAATGATTTAACACTAAGTGTATATCACTATATGATGAACGCATGGGTGATAATTTATAACTAAGTGTATATCACTATAAGATGAAAGGAGGGAGTGGTGATGTAACCTAAGGTGTATACCACTACAAAATGATAGAATAGGTGATGATTTATCCTAAAGCGTATGTCACTAAGTTGGAAATTTTGCATGAGGAAATGTCTCATGGTGAATGTAAGGTCAATTTGATTGGTAAACCCTTGGCAGTCGAGTATGGACCGAGGAACTAAAGTGCATCATAGGGTAGTGAGCGCAATGCGTAGAACAATGTAGTGTATGTAGTAATGATAAAATGACTATAGGATAAGTAGAATGTATAAATGCACAATGTGAATAATGCAATGTAGGATGTGTAGGGTGTGTAGAATATGTAATATGTAAGATGTGATGATAGGTGTAGATAGAAATAGAATATGTAGTGATAAAATGTAAAGCTAGACCCATATATAATGTAACCTAGCATAGTATGTAGAATGTATGTGGAAATCTGAGTATGACTATGTATAGGTTATGTGTGGATAGCCTAATAATGTATGTGGTGTGTAGGGTAAGGACTAGTATAATGTAGAATGTAGGGATGAAATGTAAAACTAGACTCATAGGTAATGACGACTAGTATAGTATATAGAAAATGTATGATATGAAAATGCACAGTGTATAATGTGACTAAGTGTGGAGACCGGTATGTATTTAATGTGTAGATGAGGACAAGTATAGTGTATAATAAGCATAGAATGAATGGTGTATTCCACGCAATGTATGATGGAATGCAATGTATAATTCCTAAGGTGTAGTGTGTGGGTTTTAGTGTAATGGTAATCCCTCAACAGTCAAGTGTGAACTGAAGCCCAAGAGCATGTCATCTGGTTATGATGGTGCTAGGATGCAAGAATGGTATGTCTATGTGAAAGGACAGTAAATGAGAAGTACAAAAGGTGTGTTGATATATTATGTAACTATACGGAAACATGAGGGGGAATTGTGTAATTTGATATGTCCCCCCTCCCCCCCCAACAAAAATTTGTCAAGGGGCTATGTAAAATCTTCAAGAAGATTTTCATCCTCAAGATTGAAATCGAATGGATATGTGTTAGTAACTTGGTAGGCTATAGTGGTAGGTTGATCATGTAATGAGCCATTGAGATGTAAGTGATACATGCCCATAACATATTCCTCATCAGTGAATGGAGGGAAGGGGAAGCCATGTGCATACCAACGAGTGATATTTTTGTATAACCTAGGAAAGAGCTATTACAAATGATAGTACGTCCAAAAGGCATAGGAAAAGATATGTCTGTATGATCTGGATCTAGGGTGCCCCCAATATAGTCTAGCTAGGACTATCCTAATGTGAGTGGTGCAGTAGTAGGAGTACATGTAAGAAAAACATCAAGATGAAAGACACGAAGTCCATAAGCAGTTGTGACATGGACCAACCCATGGTATAAATGAGGGTGGTATGGTGGTGGATGAATATCGGTAATGGAAAAACCTAAGCAGGCTAAGCCGTCGTGCGTACATATGGTTTCAGGTGAAGTAGGATCTAATGGAATGTGCTCCCAAGTATGAACCATGTATGAAGAGTGTGCAAGTGAATGGTGGGTGGATAGATGATGAAGATGAAGATGGGAAAGCAATGTCCATGGAGGGGACATGCAGCTGATATGGAATAATAGTTGTAGTAGGAGGTGGTGGAGAAGGGAAAACATCTAGTAAACAAATAGCTCCCTTAAGTGGTGGTAAATGAGATGGGTCATCCATAGGTTGAGGCTCATTTGTAGTATCAATGCAAGGGACATGAATACTATTATTAAGTTCATGGACACAATATTGGAATGGGTTACGGTCCCGAAAGATTGTATACTCATTGTGTTCATATAAGAACTTAACACAATGATGGTTTGTTGATCAAGGGATATTTTTAGTGTCAAAAGTTCCCTAAACTTCCCTAAACCATTCCAATGTAGTAGATCCTTTAGAGAGATTTCGACGACTGTAAGAACGTGAAAAATGGACACTCTGAGCTCAAGTTATGTCCGATCAAAGTTTAGTCAACACAGAAGTCAACTTTGGTCAACAGGTCAACAAGTGGACCAATGACAAGGTGACACGTGGAAATTGGTGACAAGGAAAAATTGATGGTCTTGTAATTTTTTAAAATCAGTTCCATGGTATAGAGCTCGTCGTAAGCTTTCTGACACATTTTGAACAGACCAAATTTGAGTTCGTATGCGAAAGATATGCATAGTCAAAGTTGTGGTCAAATGATGATGTGGCACACTTTGACGTGGACAAATGGCATATTATGGGCGTGACACTTGGCAGGTTTTTAGTGATTTTAGATTAAAATAATAATAATAATATTTTATTTAATCCATTCCACGGGAATAAGCCTAATCCCATGGGATAAGGAGGATTTTGTGGACAAAAAGCTATTTAAAGGCTTATCCTATCCCTTTCCCACCAAATGTGGGGTCAATGGCTAAATTGGGTGCCTAAACCTATGGAAGGGGATTTGAACCCAACACCTCATCTAAAAAGATAAGAGGCCTTACCAACCCGCCACCCTCTTGTAAGTGGTATAAATAAAGCTCACTTATATTTGTAATGGAAGTGCAGGGTCTGTGTTAAGGGAATAAGGAGGCAGTTTTGGAAAAGTGCAATTTTGGGGCACTTCTACTCACTACAGATCTCAAGTTATGTATAAAAGTTGCTAATAATTTCAAGAAGATCGCGATTGTGTGATAATTTATCTAATTTGGAGCTTTTATGACATATTTATGTGTTGTTAAAGTCACACAAAGGCATAGAGCCAAAGGGAGACACTATTGCAAGTGGATCAAGAAGGTGAAGGACATAGGATGAGCTCCATTAACATCCTTCGAAGGTCTGAAACATAGTTTTGTAGGTTTTTGATTCATTATTGGTTAATGTAAAGGTTATTGTATTTACATTTTTTTAACATTATTAATGGATCGGTTCACCACAAACCCGAGGACGTAGGAATTCCGAACCCCGTAAACAATCTGGTGTTGTGTTCTAGTTTTTATTTTCAATTTCTAATTATTTGCAGTAATTTACATTCCTAATTTGAATATGGATGCAACTATAATCAGAATTGATAAAATTGGAAAAATCAATTAAATCTAAAACAGTGACTTTTTGGGCTTTGATCAAACAAGTGAAATTTTGAGTAAATTACAAACTTAATTTCAGTTCTGAATTTAGTCCATAATCAGATTTTTAATCAATAATTTGGAGTATTAAGACCTCTTAAGTTGTTAAAATTGAATATCCTTTGAAACAATTAAAAGTGTTAGTTTCAAGCACCCATTTTCGGATCATTTGTAGAGGTGATGTACCTGAATGGCATGAAGCCATGACCTACCCAACAAACAATTATATGAGATGGGAAAATCTATAACAAAGAAAATTGTAGGGAGAGTTTTGGGACTAACAGTAATGGGCAAGGTAACATGACCAAGACATGGATGAACAAGTACCATCGTAAGCACATAGTGAAATAGGACTAATGTCACGAGGAGATAGATCTAAAGCCTAAAGGAGTAACATGGAGGACAGATTGAGCTCAAAACCATTATCAATTAGAGTGTGTTTGACACCAACATTGTAAGTGTGACGCATAATATAGAGGAGTGGGTCATTTTCAAAGGGATGAATGTCAGCAGGAGGATTGGCCTTGAATGTTATATGTTGTGAGAATGCATTGGCAAATGTGTTATATATGGAATCCGGATGCATGTCAAAAAAACATTTTTGGTAGTAAAAAGATGTTGAACGCAAGGAAGTAAATCAAGATGAGTAAGCAGATAATTGTTTATGCAGATACTCATGATGGCTAAATCTAAGTGCAAACCCTAGAAGGTGTTATGAAGAAACAAGGTGTTCACTAAAATGATTAACTAAAATTAAACTAAACTATGGGAAAGTATAACAATAGTTAATCTAATATAGGAGGACTAAAACACTGTAAACTATGCTAAAAGGTATGGAATGATTTTAAATAATTATATCAAATGAAATAAAACCATAAGTATGTAAAGATGTAAAAGGAAAGGACTTAGTTGATTGTTGAAGACTGTCATAAGTTGTCGCATGTTTAATTGTGGATTCCAGGAGCAGGAATGGTCACTTATAAGTCCCATCAAGGTCATATCTAGAAGATATAAGGAGATTGGAGTGCCAAAGAAGGTATTGGGGTGCCCTCATCTACAGAATAGGTTCCCTAGTCTCTGTAAAATCTCATAATTTGGTTCATTCGGTCGCAAGAGATGCTAAAATATTTCCTACTTTTTGCACTAGATCTGTTGAACTGCACCAAATGTATGAAATAATATAGGATGAAGGAATGACTTGTAAAAGACAAAGAAGTATCAAAACCCTAAAAATAAAATATACAAAATTAATGGGTCAAATCGACGGCTGCCACAACAATGGGCTTACTCAACTGAGCATTGCACTACATTTCATACCCAAATGTAGTTTTGGTGTGTGCGTGTGCATGTCATACCCTAGGTGCTCTTGTTTCGGTTGCACTTTGTGAAGTAGTGAGAAATAATAACTATAGAAAATCTATTAGCATGTGTGCATAGAATAGAATAGAATACCTCCCCTCTATTGTGTGTGTTAACACAGATCTCCTAACCTTGATGCATGGCATTATGTGGATGAAAGTGATGCAATGGATGTAACTCTAAATAGAGTGATAGCAGTAAGTAACACTAAGACCCTCATTATGGTCTCATAACTTTATATTTATAGGGTTCTCTTGCTCTAATTTCATAATTAATCTTGACATGGCCGACTAGGAAAAAGATAAGTATGAAAAATGGCTAGAAAGAGCCCAAAAAGAAGGTGGAAAGTAAAACAAGGATCGGGGTGCCCAAGTCGGACTAGGGTGCCCCAAGGCACCCCAGTAAAGGCTTGGGTGCCTCATTTTAGGCTAAAATAATGGGATAATGATGAAATAGCTGGGCATGTATATGAAAATACACGGGAATGACAAAATAAAAGCTAAAAATAAGATGGCCAAAAGGTGGGATTAATTAGTACTTTCTTCACTTGAGAACCTTCTAAATAGTAGTATGAGATTAGGCTAAATAATCCTGGAAGTGCATGATTTTGTGACTACAACTACAAATCTACACATGCAACATGGTTGTTTGGTGTAGTACATATTACCAGTCCCACAGTGGCTCCTGGGGCATCCACTTATGTAGACTATATGTGTTATTGTTTCATTTTTCATAACACTTTACTTTATCAAACTATACATGTCTTGACATAATTTTTATCTTCCTAACATGTTAATGGGTGCTTCATGTGTAACATTTTTTATACAGGACTATTTACTTCCATGGTTGTCTGATGTTTTCTTACTCTTATTTTCCATTGTTTACAGGCTTTTCCATTTATCTTGTGTGTGATTCAATAAAATCTATTGTATTTTATTAAAATCAGAAATGTACAACTATGATAAATGACACATAAATAAAATATAAATGTTAAGTAATTTATTTGGTAATTTAAAATGAAATAAAATGAAAGGGGAAGGTACTTACCTGAATTGAACTTACCTCATAGTGAAATGGGATTGAACAGAGTGATGAAATGGCATAGTAGAGTGTCGCAATGATTTTTAAAAATAATAGCAAATGCAGATCTAACTAGACTAGGGCACTGGAGAGGGATAGGGGCACCTATGGGCACTCTAGTCTAAAATATGGATGCCCTGGTCTACGAAACAACTTAGAATATGATCTTAATATGGTCATTAGGTCTTCACAGTACCTCACCTTTTATTGGGTGAATTTGGCACATGTTTTGCTAATGTCACCACAAACATGCAATGAATAATCACCTATAAAACTCCACACAAAGCATCAAACCCTAAAAAAAAGAAAGATGCAAATTAATAGGTCGAACCATCCTCAGCTTCCAAATGGATGGACTTATGACTTAGCGTTGCATTACATCTCAGACCCAATGTAGTTTAATGTCCTGTGTGTGCAATAATGTGCCTAGGTTTCCCTAACACCAATGACTCAGAGATATAGGGCAATATTTGGATAAAATACAAAATGGTGGATGGAATAGAATGAATACTCCCCTTCCTATGTAATGTGTGATGTAGAATAATGCCCAAATGCAATCCCTTGCTCTATGTAGATAGCTAGCCCTTGATAGTAATAGTTTTCCCATAAGATAGTGTGTATGTTGTGTTTATATAGGGATCTCTTGTTCAAATTTTGACACTAATGACCCGACATGCCGACTAGTACCTAGGGAAATGAGAGGAAAAAATAAAAAGACTAACCTCAAATAAAAAAATTCAAGTGTGACGTGGACCAAGATGCCTAAAATCGGGACCAGGAGCCCCAAGAATGCTAATCCTCTTTAGGCACCCGGACAAAGACTAGTGATGATAATTGACTCGACTCTTGGTCGATAAGAATTCCCGAGACCTCGACAGAACTATGTGAATGAGTGACAATTGTACAAGACCAACAACGGTAAAGATCAACAATACAGATGATTACACTATGAAATAGGTCATTAGTGAATACCTTTCTTACGTAAGATCCATATATAAAACAACATACTTTGTGGTATAATAATAGCAATAATTGTGTGATTTTGTGACTACAAAGTGTGCACTTTGTCTTCTTTTTGCTTCACACCTTGATTTTCTTGTGACATCATGAGTGGTGTCCTATATTTGCAACCCAATTTTTATGTCTACATTGTCTTCTTATGTACTAGCTTACACATTCTCTACTTAGCTTACATAATGTCTAATAAATGTGTGCTTATATTTTCTTGTACTAACACTTGTCTCCCAGTCACTTTGTTTGCATGTGCCTTAGTTTCTACCAAAAACATTCCATCTCCCCCTACTAGAACAGTTTCGGCATAGTGGTCGGTCCTCTTTTGGGTTTCATACTCCTTCGGCGACATCACATGCACACTAAATGAGGGGAGCATCATTTGGGTGAATCACTCACCCCATACAATAGTACACACACGAGTTTAGTATATCATTGTACAAGTACAACACATTTTTCAATTTTAGATAGGGCTCACAATCAAACTTGGGTCCTCAAAACAACACAGACACCAACTCCCAAACCAAGATAGTAGCATTTGGCTTCCCCTAATCCTTCCTAGACGTATGTGACCAAGGGGGAGCTACATTTCATTTTTCAATTCATAAAATTCTACAGAACTTCACACAGTTTCTTTTACAGGGAAGACAGTCCTTAGCACTCAACATGTATGCACTACACAACATTTTCTACTTTTGCATTAGATAGAATTGTTTGAATAAAATCATATTTTTACACAATGTTTGTAGTGGTGTTCTACATTATGGGAAGTAGTTGAAGGTTGGAGGATGAAACCATACTTTTCTCCCTTCACTTCTTCCATGTTTTGGCATGAGATTGCCCCAAAACATTGCGGCTGACACAACTGGTGTGAGATCACCCAAAAAAATCATTCTTCTACAACATTTTTAGGATCCTTTCTACACCCTTTTTCTCATCACGGAAAAGGTACACATGTTCCTTTTTCACATCTTCATATTTTACATACTTTCTTTATATAATTTTTACACATTTCAATCATATACATGTGTATTTGACTATTTGTTCGTTATTGTCTTTTGCAAGTCTATCCTTATGGGAAGTGGTAGTCACACACACATCATTCAACATCATCAGACATAAACAAAAACACTTGAAAAATGATAATAATCAAATACAGTAAAATGGAAAAATCTACACATGTGTTTCCACCCTAGGTCATTTTCATCATCAATTGTTACACTTTCCCCTCCTTAGCATCCACGCTTCACATTTTTATCACTCCACACTTTTTCTTGTCTCTCGGCACACTTTCATCATTGATCTACATGGTTATCAGGTATGCATCTCTTATCTACTTTATGTTATCAATAATTCTCTCAACAACATAAAGTGGGGGTAAATGTAGACATAAAATCATGCACTTTAGTTATCTATTTAGTCATGATTGCATACTACTATTTATATTATTCCTAAGCAAGAAAATTACTGATTAAACCATGTCTTTTTCTGTTTTTCTTTCTCTATGTTTCCATTTTTGGTCTTCCACGCCTTCTTGCTCATTGTGACCTTCAATCCTTCATTTTATTTGAATCTAGACACCATCTCCCAACCAAGATGCCGCTGGCACCCTCATCCCCTTTGGGTTCCCTAACCTCTTTGTTCCTTTCTAGCCATTTGAGCATCTTATCTTTTTAGTAGTCATCCTTTTCTTGGTTAAAATACAAAATTCGAGTAAGGGAATCATATAAATATAAAGTTATGTGATCATAATAAAGGACCAAACACTAAGCATTAGCTATCATTAACTAAGGTTACATCCAAAGGCTATTCTAGAGAATTCAAGCATCCATTCAAGGGCAAGTGGACTGCATTGTTCTATGAACACTACATAGAAGGGGAAGTTCATTATATTCCATGCACACATCTTTTACATCTAGCTATTTGCTTGGTATCAAGTGCGACACACCACCTAAGGCACAATTTTACACACACGTACATAGAAATACATTAGATCTGAAATGTAGTGCATTTCTCAATTGTAAGTTCACTCATTTGATAGCCGAGAACAGTATGACCCCTCATTTTACATATTTCATTTTTAGGATTTGATGTCTCTTTGAGGGTTTTGCAGGTCATTATTTCATTCGCAAGTTTCTAGCGATCTTTGCGAAAATTGTGTGACATACTAGTGACCTAAGGCAAAGGACAATGAATACCTTGCGACCATCCAAAGGATGTTTGTGGAGATTTTGGAGACATAAGCACCGAAAATGCAGCCTAAGGTGCCCTCATGCTGTAGTACCCACATTTTTATAGCTCCGGTTATTTTTTTGGTTCCTTTATGCATAGACATGTTTTGATTGAGACTCTGATAGATTTTGGACATTTTGCTATGTTATTTTATCCTCATGGACATTATGGTAGTTTTCGGCACGTAGCACCAATTGGACTAGATTCATATATTGATATATTTCTTGTGATGTTGATGACACTAACAAGGGTACATGATAGTGAGATTTATTGGTTAGATGTTGATTTCTTGTGGTCGATTTGATTAATGATATAGTTTCTGGATTTAATAATGGTAATCTCATGCTAGCCTAATGGTATGTCATTGTAATTTTATCTGTGGATGATTCATGGCAAACTATGTGTATAATTGTATGCATTGCACTATCAATTGTATAATGATGTTAGGACATTATAAGTTTGATTAAATTTGTGATGTGTAGATGATGTTTATTATATTGGATAGATGCGGTTAATGTGTGCAATGAGTGCAGTAGGTGATGGTATAGGATAGCATGGGTTATGGGGGCTACACAACTGGGACAAGTTGTACCCACTGGTGAGTCTTAACCATGCTAAATGTTTGAAGCCTTAGAATAGGTGTATAAATTGGGCACCATGGGTAAACCCTCAATTGTAATATATTTATGTCTTGTAAAATTAATTATGTTTAGGTGTGTTTTTTTAAGTAAACTAGTTTAGGGGTTTAATGATCTTATCTTAATTTTAGTGACGGGTTTGGGTAAGTGTGTGTGTGTGTGTGTCGGTAGAAGGGATTGGGGACCACATGTGAACCTTTGGTGGACCCCACACCCTCTACCCTTGTGCCCAAGTATGTCAAACCCGAAATTGGGTTATTTTAGGCATTTTTAGGGATCCCTTTTAAGTTTGGGAGTTCCCTTAGCATGAAAATGGGCCCTGGACCCTACCTAATAGGTAGAGGGCTCATGTCCAAGGTTTGGAGGGATTTTCCATCCCATTTTTCCTCTCTTAGTCACCATCCATGTAAGATGGTTGGTTTGTGTGTATTTGTTAAAATTTGCTCCACTTTGTTTTACTTTTGTTTTTAGTATTTTGGGTGATAAGGGCTAAAAGGTGAGTTTACTTTTACTTATTTGGTTTTTGGAATCTTTGACTCATGGGAGGAGAGGGGGTGACACTTGTCACCTTCCCTTTGGTGAGGAGACTTTTTGGGTTCCTCTTCTTATTCTTCCTCATGGGAAGGAAGGGGTCTTCTTGCCTCATTTTTTTGGAGAACTTGGAGAATTTTGGGAGCTTGGAAAGCATTGTAGAGGTAGGATTCTTAATCCTTTTCTTTCCTAGTTGTGCTTATCTTGTTAACTATGCATTGGTCAATAAAATGATGTGTTGTAAAGTTGTATGGTGAATGTAGTTTTATTTGTTTTGTTACTTTGTTGTTTTCTTATGTTTTCTCTCCACCATCATTTGGATTGATGGTTTTGGAGAATGTAGGGTAAGAAAGAGGGATTTCCTCTCAAACCTCATGGTTGTTGGTCAAGCCATGAAGGTCCCTTCTCATCCCCTTATATGGTTTGAGGTGGAAGAAAGGTTCATATGGCTTGAACCTTTCCCCATTCTTGGTGAGAAAACCCTTTTGGGTTTGAAAATCCTCCCAAGAAGGATTTCTTTGACATAAAGGAGGAATAAGGAGGATGAATGATTAGGAGGAATAAGGAGTTTTGTAAACATGCTTTTGTTGGTGTTCCTATGGTTGGACACCTTTGATTTGGGCATCCTATTTCTTCTCTTCCCCTTTGTGAGGTTGACCTTGTTCACCTCATGTTATTGTTTTACCATGTGTAGTATGTCTAAGTGTTTAAATGGTCCTATGTATTTCTTTTTGTGTTTTATCCCCATTATACTTGTGCACATTGTGGAAGTTTGTTCCTCTCTCCCATGGGCTTGGGGAGGCTAGCATGGCTTCCAACCATGGAAAGGCATGTGATGATGCCTATTGGTTGGGTGGTAAACAAGTCTTGGCTCTTATTTCAACATCCTTGGAAGAACATTCAAGTTTGGAGATAGTTGGAGCCTCCCCTGTCATCTTGGTCCTCTTGGTCATCTTCATTTGTTTTTGAAGACATTACTCTCATTTTATTTCTTCAAATGTGGCTTGGTGAAGCCTTACCTTCTTGTAAATACCTATTTTTGTATTTGATGCTACTTGTAAACTTAAGTCATTTGCTAAAGAATTTTTCCTTCATTATTGCAAGAATCTTGTAATATTATCATATTGAAATCATGAGCTCTTTTATTTCAATGTCTTCATTTGGAGGTCTTGGTTGTTTAGAAATCTGCAAAAATATAGTTATGTATTATACATTAAATCTGTAATTTTTAGTTGTGTCTACTTTTCAAGTTTTGTTAAAAAAAATCTATGTGATGGCATATGTATATAAATATGAAATTTACAAGCTAAATATATTTTTAAATTTGTAAAAAAAAATTATGGCATTACATTTTGGTATCAGATCCATGGTTCAAACGCATGGATGCTTTTGGGTAATTTTTGTTTTATCTATCTTATTGCTTTGTAAAAAAAAATTGTAACTTTTTTTCTTTGAAAGGAAAGTTGTTTATTGGAAGGAGGCTTTAGTACTATAAGAAAATCTTTTGTTTTTCTTGTTGTTGGATCTCCCTCTTGTAGAAATCTGCATTAATTATTTAGCTATTTTCATTGAAGGAAAGTTAGTGTTATGGAGTTGTAGGATTTATTGAAATGATTCTATTAGCTGATTTATAATAGTTTATCTTGCAGGTTTGGTAGTATTAAACAAGGAAATGAAATCAGATTATATATATATATACTTTTTTTTTTTGGTTCCTAACTTATGACAATATTTTTCCTAGAATAAAAAAGCAAAAAAAAATTTAAAAAAAAAATAGATATATATATATATTCATACTAAATAATATATATAGATTCGAAAATGTATATATATGTAGTTGTTTTTATATTAAAAGTAAATAAATAATAGTAATAAATAAAATGAAATTTTAGTGTTAAAACGTATTAGTTTTTAAACCTCGCCCACATGGACCCCCCTACTCCCTCCCCGCCAACCTCCCTATGTGCCTTCCCCGCTACCACACCACCCCACTAATGCCGTTGCCGACTATCCCTCTCCCCGATCACCATTGTCCTATCGCCGCCGCCCTTCCGCCCCTATCTCGCGTAGTTCCCTCTCCACGCACCCTCTCCACCTCCATGCATCCTCCTCTTCCTCCCACGCTGCCACGTCTCCCCACCTGCATGGAAACCCTACAGCCCCCTCCAAAATGTGGCCACACCAGACCACAGAAGCAAATAATCAAATAAAATAAAATACATGCATCTAAGCCATGGGTTGTGGCTTAGAATCTCTCACACAAATTCAAGGAGGATGATTCAATCCTCCATAGCTCCACCTCCACCTGCACAAAAACAAAATGAGAGAAAATGGCATGGCAAAAGAAAGCTAAAAGAGAGAAAGGAAAACATAAGAAATTTTAGGGTTTTCTTAGGGCAAGTTGATCAAGGGCTGAGATGTTTTTGATCCAAGGGACACAACTAAATCTTTCAAACCTTAGGTCTTTTAAAAAGGGGAAATAATTTTATGAGGGGTGTGTGTGTGATAAAATGAAATAAAAAGGGTAGAATTGGTTATAAAATATATATATATATATATATATATATATAAATTAATTAATTAGTAAAATAAAATAAAATAAAACAAATAATAATAAAAATAAATAAGAGTGAGTGAAAATTTAATATATACTTGGGTATTAAAATTGGAGCATACATTGTATGTCGAAATGAGACCATTACATGGAGTAATTAATTAAATTATTTAATTAATAATTTTTTTACAATAACATTAACAAAAATAACTAAAACGCTTCCAACAACGTTTATAAAAGTTTATAAAACATTTTTTTTACCTCAGTTCGTGGATTGCACCCAAGAGGGGATGATCAGCTCGAGGCTCGGGACATAGTGCACCTATGCGGGAGTAATGCACCCCGATTTTGGGCCTCAAATATTAGAGATTCTGCAGAGCAGTTGATAGCCGTCGTGTAGGAGTGCATTCCACCACCGTAGGAGCCGAGAGAGGAGGACATTCAGTTGGGAGATGAGGAGTTGATTGGTGAGGATGCACATTTAGAGCCACTTGAGCACGATACCCCGAGATGAGAGAGGTCACATAGCCCTTCCATCCTTGGCGAGAGGATGGCCTCGTTTCATCGCAGCCGATCACACAGCTTCGAGGGACCATTTGGAGATAGGTGACCCCTTTCACCTATTAGACCACATCGCCAAGATCGAGACACAGGTAGTGTGATTCGAGACCTTCTTCGCCTTCAGCCACCTACTTTTACTGGTTTGATAGATGGCTTTGGGGCGAGTCCTGGCTCCTTAGCCTGGATAGCTACTTTGGCTTGCACTCTCATGAGAGAAATGTCAAAGCCAGGTTCTCCATACACCTCCTCCGAGACACAAAGCAGGCGTTTGGTGGAGGAATGAGGAGTGGAAGCTCCATTTGACTCGAGATACAGTGACCTGGGAGTTTTTCGAGGAGCAGTTTAGGGCCTGTATATGTCAGATCATTTTGTGCAGAAGAGGATCGATGAGTTTCACGACTTACGACAAGGTTCTGGCATAGTGGCGCAGTATGAGAGCAGGTTCTTGGATCTCTTGCAGTATGTAGACTACCTACAAGATGAGAAATTATAGGTAAACAGGTTCATTCGGGGCCTGATGCAAATATAGCAGGAGTTGTTAGGATGTTATCTCCTCCCATGCTTGAGAAAGCCATTGAGAAGGCCTACTTGGCTGAGGAGAATAGGACCAAGGCACAGGAACACCGAGATAGAAACAAGAGAAAGTTCTAGGATAGGATATAGGCCTTTCAGAGTCAGAGGGCACGGGGTGCAGCACCACCCCCTAGAGGAGGATTCTAGTCTTCTCCAACAACATCGAGAGCTCCACCGCACCCACCACAAGACACACAAGCATCGCGTACATCAACATCATCGAGAGGGTAGGCAGACTCGATCTTTCAACGAGGTTGATATAGAGGAGGTTTTCATGGATCTAGGGACAAGAGGCCAGGTACTCATCACTCTCACCCGGCCCCGCCGCAAGTGCAATCTGCTGCTAGGGTTGGACCGGTAGGTTTAGTTTTCCAGAGTACAGGAGGGACCCCATATCAGAGGGGTATAGGAGGATGTTTTATTTATGGGGCTCCAGACCATTATGTGTGTATGTGTCTACACAAATCCACTACTACGGATATGCAGAGAGCTCCTAGATCCAAGCAGATGGTGGGTGACATGGGACGCGCCCATCATGTATGCATCTGCAACGGTTGAAAACCACCAGGTGAGCATCAAAGCCACAAAGTCATTGAGACGATAGTACTATCGGGGTATTTTTGTCTCAAGTACTTTTTGATTCATGTGCTTCATATTCTTTTGTATCTCCTTTTATAGTAGACCAGTGTGGGCTAGTGGTGGCTAGGTAACCTGAGATAGTTGGCGAGTTGAGTTGGCTCTCGGGGCTAAACTCACCATGGACTTGTATGTGGAGAGTTGTGTACTTTATTTGAGAGTCTTCTACACTATACTTGACCCTCCGAATTATTCATGTAGGATCCTATCGTGTAGTTTTGGGTATGGATTGGCTCGAGGCTCATCAAGCCAAGGAGGATTGCAGAAAGAAGGTCATTGAGTGTCAGGATGATCTTGGTAGTGTAGTTGTGATTTAAGGGATGCAGAGACCTATTTCCTTGTGTATGATCTCAGTTAAGAAAATCAAGCGAAGCATGCGTAAGGGTTCGATAAAGCTATTTGCTATCACTATCGTGATCGTTCGATAGTACTACAGAGCATTCACCCCTTGATGATCATGTAGTTTTGAGGAAGTATGCATATGTGTTTCCAGGAGAGCTTCTAGGTTTATCACCTAGAAGGGAGGTGGATTTCACCATTTACTTAGTGCCTGGCTCCACACCAATTTCTAGGGCACCCTATCGGATGACAACTTCAGAGCTTCATGAGCTCAAGATTCAGTTAGAGGAGTTGTTAGAGAAGGGTCTCATTCGACCTAGTGTATCTCCTTGGGGAGCGCCAGTCATATTTGTGAAGAAGAAGGATGGTTCTCTCAGGCTTTGTGTAGACTTCAGACAGCTCAACAAAGTCACAATAAAGAACCATTACCCACTCCCCAGGATTGATGACTTGTTTGATCAGATGCGGGGAGCTAGAGTGTTCTCCAAAATTGATCTCAAGTCAGGGTATCATCGATTGCGCATATCGGATGCGAGATATTCATAAGACGTTTTTGCACATGTTATGGGCATTATGAGTTCACTTTGTTGTCCCCTTTAGTTTGACCAATGCCCCTGTGTGTCTTCATGAGCCTCATGAATGGAGTGTTTAGGACCTTCCTTGATTGCTTTGTCATAGTGTTCCTCGATGATATTTTGATATATTCTCGTTCCGAGGAGGAACACGAGGAACATTTGAGATAGGTGCTTCAGATTTTGAGAGAGCAGAAGTTGTTTGGGAACTTGGAAAAATCTAGATTCTTTGAGACAGAGATTTAGTACTTAGGGCACATTATTTCAGGAAAGGGTATCTTTGTAGATCCCTCTAAGATTTAGGCTATCATGGATTGGCCAGTGCCCACATCAGTGATTGAGGTGAGAAGCTTCATGGGTTTAGCAGGGTATTACCGTAGGTTTGTGTAGGAATTTTCTAGGATTGCTCACCCTATTACTTCCCTTCAGAGGAAAGGGAAGAAGTTTGATTGGTCAGAAAAGTGTGAGCAAGCCTTTCAGTTGCTTAAGAAAAGGTTAACCATGGTGCCCATCTTAGAGTTGCACTCCAACGGAGGATTTTGTTGTTTGTACCGACGCATCACTAAAGGTTTTGGGAGCAGTTCTTATGCAAGAGTGTCGGGTTATAGCCTTTGAGTCTTGTAAGCTCAAGGACTACGAGCTTAACTATCCTACTCATGACTTGGAGCTTGCAGCAGTTGTTCATGCACTTGTGTGTTGGCGACATTTCCTTTTGGGTAGACCTTTCATCTTGAGGACAGATCATCATAGTTTACAACATATCTTCTCTCAGCCGAACCTCAACGCTCATCAACGGCGTTGGATGGAGTTCCTATGTGAGTATGACATGGAGGTACAGTATATCAAAGGAAAGGAAAATGTTGTTGCAGATGCACTTAGTAGATGATGACATGTGCTTGCTTCATTGACACTGCAGTCATATTTGAGAGGCAGGATACTTGAGCATCTTCCAGAGGATAGGTTTTATGAGGGTGCTAGAGATGTGGGATTCTCAGGCTTCTTTAGAGGGTAGATATTCAGGATGCATGTTAGAGTCGATGGATTGCTTGGTTCCATAGGTGCATTTATGTGCCTAAGACAGGTGATCTGCGTAGTTTCATCCTTACTGAGGCTCATCGAGCCCCATACGCAGCACATCCAGGAGTAAAGAAGATGCATGCCGATTTGAGAGAGTTATATTATTGGCCGGGTCTTCATCGGGACATAGAAAATTTTGTTACACGTTGCCTTGAGTGTCATAGGGTCAAGGCAGAGCATTCTCATCCCGCAGACTCTTATACCCTCATGAAATTCCTGAGTGGAAATGGGATGTGATCTCTATGGATTTCATAGTAGGACTCCCTATGTCCTCTTATCGTCATGATGCCATTATGGTCACTGTGGATAAGTTGACCAAGGTTACACATTTCTCACCAACCAAGGTCACCTATAATGCACAGGCCATCGCCAAAGTGTTTATGGAGGACATTGTTAGATTGCATGGGATCCCGAAGATGATCATCAATGACAGAGATACCATCTACACATCATTTTTCTGGACTTCTTTTCAGGATGCTTTGGGTACATAGATTGATTTTAGTTCGGAATATCATCCAAAGACAAATGGGCATGAGAGATATTTAATCGGGTTCTCGAGGACATGTTGAGGATTTATGTGATGGACCAACAGAAGAAGTGGGAATATTATTTACATTTAGTTGAATTTGCATACAACAACAGTTATCATAGCTCCATTGGCATGGCTCCCTATCAAGCTTTGTATGGACGACCTTGCAGGACACCTTTGAGTTGGGATAGACTTGATGACAGGATTATTTTGGGGCTAGCTTATCTTTAGGATTTAGAGTAGCAGGTTGTTCTGATTCAACAGCGTCTTGAGCAAGCTAGAGCACGCCAGAAGGTGTATGCAGACACTAAGAGGATTAATCTGTCACTTCTCAGTGGGTGACAAAGTCTTCTTGAGAGTTCATCCGCATAAGATTCCAATCTGTTATGGAAAGGGTTCTAAGCTATCGCCTCATTTTGTGGGGCCTTTTGATATTCTTGAGGTCATCGGTCCAGTTGCCTATCATCTAGCTTTGCCACCACGCCTTGCACGGGCCCATGATGTTTTTCATGTTTCTGTACTTCATAGATATGTACCAGATGTTTCTCATGTTTTGGATTGGTCGGCATTACAGGTAGAGGACGGAGGGTAGTGGAGACTGGAGCCCATACGCATACTAGAGCACCGAAGGTTGGCCCTTCGGGGTCGAGATTTGGACCAGGTTAGAGTGCAATGGGACAGATATGATGAGACATCAGCTACCTGGGAGGATGCTACACCAAAATCTATGCATAAAGGAACCACGAGATAACTGGAGCTATAAAAATATAGACATGTTTTGATTGAGACTCGATAGATTTTGGACATTTTGCTATGTTATTTTATCCTCATGGACATTATGGTATTTTTCGGCGCGTAGAAGCACCAATTGGACTAGATTCATATATTGAATATTTCTTGTGATGTTGATGACACCGATGAGGGGTACATGATAGTGATATTTATTGGTTAGATGTTTATTTCTTATGCTCGATTTGATTAATGATATAGTTTCCTAGATTTAATAATGGTAATTTCATGCTAGCCTAAGTGTATGTCATTGTAATTTTATCGTGGATGATTCATGGTGAACTATGTGTATAATTGTATGCATTGCACTATCAATTATATAATGATGTTAGGACATTATAAGTTTGATTAAATTGTTGATGTGTATATGATGTTTATTATATTGAAGATGCGGTTAATGTGTGCAATAAGTGTGTAGGTGACAGGTATAGGAGAGCATGGGTTTTAGGGTGGCTACACAATTGTGCACAAGCGGCCCACGGGCTGAGTCTTAACCATGCTAAATGTTTGAGGCCTTAGAATAGGTGTATAAATTGGGCACCATGGGTGAACCCTCAATTGTAATGTATTTATGTCTTGTAAAATTAATTATGTTTAGGGTGTATTTTTAAGTAAACTAGTTTAGGGGTTTAATGATCTCATCTTAATTTTAGTGATGGTTTTGGGTAAGTGTGTGTGTTGGTAGAAGGGATTGCGGACCACATGTGAACCTTGGGTGGACCCCACACCCTCTACCCTTGTGCCCAAGTATGCCAAACCCGAAATTAGGTTATTTTAGGCATTTTTAGGGACCCTTTTTGAGTTTGGGAGTTCCCTTAGCATGAAAATGGGCCCTTGGACCCTACCTAATAGGTAGGGGGCTCATTTCCAAGGTTTGGAGGGAGTTTCCCTCCCATTTTTCCCTCCTTAGTCACCATCCATGTAAGATGGTTGGTTTGTGTGTATTTGTTAAAAGTTGCTCCACTTTGTTTTACTTTTATTTTTAGTATTTTGGGTGATAAGGGCTAAAAGGTGAGTTTACTTTTACTTATTTGGTTTTTGGAATCTTTGACTCATGGGAGGAGAGGGGGTGACACTTGTCACCTTCCCTTTGGTGAGGAAACTTTTTGGGTTCCTCTTCTTATTCTTCCTCATGTGGAAGGAAGGGGTCTTCTTGCCTCATTTTTTTGGAGAACTTGGAGAATTTTTGGAGCTTGGAAGTTTTCTTGGACAAAGGGAAAAATCTTAGAGTCTTGGAAAGCATTGTAGAGGTAGGATTCTTAATCCTTTTCTTTCCTAGTTGTGCTTATCTTGTTAACTATGCATTGGTCAATAAAATGATGTGTTGTAAAGTTGTATGGTGAATGTAGTTTGTTTGTTTTGTTACTTTGTTGTTTTCTTTTGTTTTCTCTCCACCATCATTTGGATTGATGGTTTTTGGAGAATGTAGGGGAAGAGAGAGGGATTTCCCTCTCAAACCTCATGGTTGTTGGTCAAGCCATGAAGGTCCCTTCTCATCCCCTCATATGGTTTGAGGTGGGAGAAAGGTTCATATGGCTTGAACCTTTCCCCATTCTTGGTGAGGAAACCCTTTTGGGTTTGAAAATCCTCCCAAGAAGGATTTCTTTGACATAAAGGAGGAATAAGGAGGATGAATGATTAGGAGGAATAAGGAGTTTTGTAAACATGCTTTTGTTGGTGTTCCTATGGTTGGACACCTTTGATTTGGGCATCCTATTTCTTCTCTTCCCCCTTTGTGAGGTTGACCTTGTTCTCCTCATGTTGTTGTTTTACCATGTGTAGTATGTCTAAGTGTTTAAATGGTCCTATGTATTTCTTGTTGTGTTTTATCTCCATTATACTTGTGCACATTGTGGAAGTTTGTTCCTCTCTCCCATGGGCTTGGGGGAGGCTAGCATGGCTTCCAACCATGGAAAGGCATGTGATGATGCCTATTGGTTAGGTGGTAAACAAGCCTTGTCTCTTATTTCAACATCCTTGGAAGAACACTCAAGTTTGGAGATAGTTGGAGCCTCCTTGTCATCTTGGTCCTCTTGGTCATCTTCATTTGTTTTTGAAGACATTACTTTCATCTTATCTCTACAAATGTGGCTTGGTGAAGCCTTACCTTCTCAGTAAATACCTATTTTTGTATTTGATGCTACTTGTAAACTTAAGTCATTTGCTAAAGAAGTTTTTCCTTCATTATTGCAAGAATCTTGTATTATTATCATCTTGAAATCATGAGCTCTTTTATTTCAATGTATTCATTTGGAGGTCTTGGTTGTTTAGAAATCTGCAAAAAAATAGTTATGCATTGTACATTAAATCTGTAATTTTTAGTTGTTTCTACTTTTCAAGTTTTGTTAAAAAAAAATGTATGTGATGGCATATGTATATAAATCTGAAATTTACAAGCTAAACATTCTTTTAAATCTACAAAAAAATATGGCATTACACATGCACCCCTATCCCTCTCTAGGCACCCAAGTCTAGGAAGATTGTGAGCTCACACACTTTTCGAGGCTTTGTGTGAAACTTTTCCCTCTCTGCTCACACAGGTATCACTTGACACATTCCAAGATAAATTGTGAAATAACTAAGTCATCTTATCTCCTCTTTGAAATTGGGATTTGATATTTTATAGCTTAGTTTTCTTGACTTAAATTATGTACTTAATTTATTATTCATTTATATTTGCAATAGTGATCATATAAGGCATATCATTTCTTATTTTTCTTAATCAACTTTAAGTAGAACTCTAATGTTCTTGGGTATATTTTTGGACTCCATAAGGTATCTCCAAGGTTCTTGGGTGGAATTTTTCACTCCATGAGGAACCTCTAAGGTTATTGGGTGTACTTGGGGTGTTCAAGTGGAAATTTAGGTCCTGCCAATGCAAAATTAGGACACGAGAAAAAATAATGTGCATGTCAATGGGAAAATAGAAAATGGAAGTCACTTAAGTGACAAAAAGTGTAACCTCAATGGAAAATTATAATTTGGGAACCAAATTTAAGTGAACATGTGAAAACTTAAAGATAAATTAGAATTTGGAACCACTTAAGTTCCAAAAGTGCACTTTTCGTTCCCATGAGGAACCAAGGTCAAAACTTGCAAACCCAAAGACAAATTAGAACCAAAAACTTCGTAAAAATCACATTTTTGAGTGTAATAAGGAACCATGGCACATTTGGAGCTTCAATTTTGAACCATGTAGTTCCAAAATGAATTTTGGAGTAGAAAGAAGAACTAAAGTTCCCAAAAGTACATCCAGAGGCCTAAACATGAATTGAAAAGTGGAACCTTCACTCTTGGAGCAAGAGGAGGACTTTCAAGGTCTTATAATATATGAAATTGACTAGAAATGGGCAAAAACTTTAGAATTTTTTTTAATGGTTCTTGATCTTTCTTGACACAACAAGATCATCATCCACTTCATTAGCATTTTTTTTAGCATTATATAAAATATTCGGTTGATTTCTCTACAATATTAACCCAACTTCGTGTAATCGAGCATATATGAAGAACCTAATTTATTTGTCTATAGTAGGATAGGCACCAAGTAGGTATCTTATCAATCAGCTTGTTGAATTTGGCCACAAATTCTCTAATGGGAACCTATGGTTATTTCTTCATTTGATCCAATTGAGAAAGAAGGGCATGGGAATCTTCCGCTGACTTGAACCTTTCCTTCAAATTTAGTTTTTATATCTTCCCAATTAGTGATTGAGTGAGATGGAAAATAGTAGAACCATTCTACATTAGCATCTTATAATGACTCCATGAATAGTTGAACAACAACATCTTCATGTTTCACTCCAAGAACACCACATGTTGTGATAAAGGCTATAATTTTCTCATCTAGATGTTTCTTTCCATCTCTATATAACTTGGGGAAAAACATTTTTGATATTTTGGGTAATTCGTGAAGTGGAGGAGTTGAAATCAACGGTCTAGTGTTTTATCCCCAATGTACTAGCACAACCATATCTAGAGGAAGAGTATTTAATGGTGGTGGAGAGATAGGGGTTATAACAGAACTAACAACATATTATATTCAAATGGATTTTCTAGAGGAATTTTAGCAACTTATCTTTGAAATCTTATATGAGTAAGTCTAAAATGATATTTGTTTGCAATTAAAAGTTAGGGTTTATGATGCTACCTTCTCTATCACCATGAGTGTATATTTTATCTATCAATTTTTACTTTAAGATCTCCTCTATTGACTTTTATTTATTTCCATATCAAGCATTCTTTCTAAGGCTTCAACATATTCTCCTACTTTTTCCAAGACTCTTGCAATAGAATTATAATTATTGTTATTTAATCAGTTGTTCCAAATACAACTTCTTGAATTTGATATGATATCTTATTAAGTTTCTTGAAAAAGGAGAAGGTTAGGTTGTAATGTTGGAGCATTTAAAAACTGGTCATTGGTAGAAATATAAAGGGTAGACATCAAAACTCTTATGGGGTTTATGAATTTATGATAATTTGGGATTTTAGAATATCTTTTTTTTTTAGGATTTTATGGATCAATACGGTGTAGGACAACAATATATCCCATGATGGGTGCCAAAAATATTGGTGAAATATATTTTCAAGGACAAAATAGGGATTTTTTCAATGTTCATGGGACTAAGTGCCTTCAATTTAAGATGGGAGGTTCCCATTTATTTAAAGCTAGAGAAATTTTACACTAAACTATCTATCAAGGTGATCATCAGAGACACCTAAAATTACCACAAATAATCCATCGTGTAACATCCTCATTTCAAAATACCAGAACAAGGGAAAAAATATTTTTTTTTTTTTTTTTTGATAATGTTCACGTTATGAATTATAAAATTCAAACACACGTTCAAGTTTTAATAATTGTTCTCCGCCCAAACAACACGGTTTGGATCACACAATTTCCTTTTAAAACGAATGTTCCCTGCTCGCATATTTACAATATGGAACACACATTCAATGCCATTCAATCTTATACATGATTCTATATGTCTGTTTGTAAATGACTCGAGGAACTACCGATCTTCCATTTTCATGGCTCGGAGTTTCAACGATCCTTCATTTCATGACTCTAAGCAACAACCGATCCTTCATGTTCATGACTCTAAGCAACAACCGATCCTTCATGTTTGTTTATGCATGGTATATTCTATATACCTATTCTCATAACCTTCCTCGGTTATCGAAGTGATCCATTTAAGAAGCCTATCTGAATATCTCATTCGATATTCATCTGACATCCTGCATCTTAAATTAAGTGATAAGGACAACGCAACCAAAGAATTGCGATACTTTGGCCAAAGATTTTCACATGCTTTGCATGATCATATTCCTGGATGTGATACACATCTACGGAATACGTCCTTCACTTCACTTCACCTGTTATCTAGAATGGTCTTTCCTGGTTCCTACCAGTCATCATCGTTTAAGATCAGTTTTAGACTCTCAATTTTCCAATTAGAATATGAACGAATATAAGAAGGCACTCCTGATAACTAAAGATACGCAGACATACGGTGTCGTTACACCACGACTCCGTGTGTCTAATTATCTTTAGTATTCCGGAGTCACTCCGTATATCTGATCATACTCTATCCCCTGCTAAGAATTACACATTCAGCCTATGTATTCTAAATGTTTTAATTCGGGAGGGCATTGCTATATGTCAGCTGCAACATTGTGTCATCATGAAGACCCCGTCTTCATGAAGACACCTTGCTGTAGCTGGCGTATGCCAATGTCCTGCAGAATCCACCCATCGAGAATACACATCCTGCTCAAGTGACTTAGCCACGAATTAATAATTAAAATCAACTTTCAACATTCATGTTGATCCCTTGATCCTCGTTTCCGTTACAGTTGTACAGAGCTAAGAGGGACTAAATCCGTCCATTAGCTTACTATGCATCTTCTCCTTCATATCGAAGGGCTGCATTTCCCTACTTGGTTCACTTCTTAATCATTGGATTAAGCGGTCCGTGCCGACGGACGTGATAAGTTTAACCTATTAAACTTAGCCAAGATTTTCTCAACTGCAACTAAATTCAGAATATTAACTTATTAGACGTCATTCATACGAGGTCTAAATTTCGAGAAATGTATTCATTTGTTCTCCTTAACGTCTATATAGTTAAGGTCCATTAGTTACGGATATACTTATCCTATATCCATTATGCTGAATTTACCAAACGGGATCATTAATGGAGTTCGAAAGCGAAGTTCGATTACTCCGGAGTTGATTGATATTCCTTAGCTCCTAAGCTAATCATGAATACCTTCCGATTATGGAATCATATTCTTCTTAATCCTTTTTAATGTCAATTAAAAATTCATCTTTACCCAAGTATGAACTAATTGCATTTTTCAACTTAAAAGTTGCGTTTAGGTAAGAATAGATATCAGTTTCCATTTAGCATCCATCCAAGGACAAATAACAATTCCAAATCAAGAAATAACATTATATTTCCAGATTAGACAACAAAATCAAACTGATATAACTATTGAAAATATCACACTTGTAATTGTATTCAATATTTCAAGTCATAATCTGTACATTTGCCCATCCAAATTGATTGGGCATAGTTTATACAAAACATCCATACAACTCATGGACAGAAGAATATATTTTCTTCTTTTCACAATTCCTCGAAGAGGAAATAAAGCAACAATTACAATTCATCCTTTATTAATCAAGAAGCATCAGAAAACAGCCATGTCTTCATTCTAATCAAATTCCATCTGCAAAATGATTTGCACGGGTCAGTTCAATGAACTGAGCATATTAAGCACTTATCCTTAAAATAAGGTGCTTCAACTAACTGTCTCAATAAAAGAACCCTGCTTTTATGAAACGACAGTTAAACATCAATCACAAAATAGGCACAAAAGAAAGATCAGCATAACAACTGAACTATCAAAATATTATCACAATCAGCAATAAGACTGTTGTCCTGTTTCCACATAATTTTAAACATACTGTTATCCTTTCCACGCCTTTCATTAATAATAAATGCAAAGGATGAAACTAACTGAAATGTAACTCATTACTTTCCTTTCAGTTCGTGTATTAAATTCAAAGCAATCAAGTACAGACAAGAAAGCGAACAGCAATGCATATAGTTGCTCCCATCTAAGCACTATAAAATTCATTATTCACGAATTCCAGATTTCCAACTGAATGAAAGAAGAAAAGATCATTTTTCCAAGTCATTCATTCATATCTCTATTTCTTTCCACATGACTGTCCTAACAGTGGAATCCAAACGAAAGACAAATCAAGATAACAGTTCAGAGTGAAACTTACAAAATCCATTCGGAATTCACTTTCCGGCAGCAAGAATAATTTCGTTTATAATCAGCTTTAAATGAAAACAGGGAAGAATTCATCATAGAACAAGCAATATCAAGATGCAGACTATGTATTTACTGTACTAGAAGATCCCATACTTCTTTCACTGTATTGTTAACCAAACAAACAGTTATACAATCACGCAATCACTTACTCATATGACTCTTTATATCCATGAACGCATACAGTTCATAATAACAAATTACACATTGCTGTTACCTACAGCGAAACCAAATTCTTATGCACCGTAAAGCTCCAATATTATTTTCAGAGTCAAAAATAGCAAAAGAGAAGAATTCATTCCCTATAATTTCATTAAGAAACAACCATTTTGTTCAAAACGAAATCAAACACCCAACCCGTGTTCATCTTAAACAAGACAGCTCATTATAAAGATAACAGAACAGTCGTTCTTATCGAAAAACAAACTCTCATAGCCTGTACCGTTTCAATCCAATACCACAAACAACGCATATTCAATTGTCAATACCTCTATAAAAGCAAACCCGCACCGGGTGTTAATTGCATGAGCTCGGTACAGCCAGAGCAGACTCAGAAGACAAGTTAGATCCCAAATTTTCCATTTATTTCCACAAAAATCAAATCAAGTTCGCATTCTCCAGATAGTTCAAACAGAAGGACAACCCTCAACTATAAGACGCAATGAAATCAATTTTTCCATTACAGTATAAAGAAATATAATCATTCTTTGCACAGAATACAATCAAGTTGTAATTGTGTCAACAGTCCGTATAGGAAGACCAAACAACATTATAAAACACAGTGAAACCACCTTATTCTCTCAACAAGGAGAAACGAAATCCATTGATAACTTAAGAAGGAAAAACAGTTATCTTTTTCCTACTTCACGAATACCCAATACGTATTCGTTTAGTTCCTACTCAAGAAAAGGTACAGCAATGATAATATTGCTAATACTTCATTCATTCGAGTTCAATTACTCAAAGGAAACCCGAATGCCACTTCCATCCAAAATCCAAAACAGTACAAGGAAAAGGATCTACTTTCTTAAAGAAAACTTCAATAAGAACTACTTCAACAACTATTATTCCCTTCCATCCAGTTCGTTAGCAATAAACGATTGTTTCAATAGTGAAAACAACTCATAATAAGTGTACAGTCACAAGATATATACGATGAATTTCCCGTTACAGTCAAACGTCCAGCACACAGGAAGGTACATCATTCGAGAAATACAAAGACAATTAAACTCAGCAGTCAAAGACAATATTTCTTATTGTTTCCAAAATGACAGCAAGATTCAATGAAATCCAATTCATAGCAATATACACGGCTGTATCTCCACTTCCTTATTTTTTTACATGCAAGGACAGTTCCCAATACAATAAGCAAGAAAAGATTACATTTAAGGAAACAATTTCACTATAAGGAACGAATACACAGCCTGTTCCCAATTTCGAACAACACGAACAGTGAAAGAAATATCCATTTCAAACCACCATACAGTCAACAACCATACAATAATTCATTTCCAACTTGATTCGAGCAAAAACAACTCAAAACCGAGCAACCAGAAGCAAATCTTCTTATCATTTTCCAAGAAAAGAAAGCAAGAACCAACAAAATCCAAGTCAAATCGACTCAACAGCAATCACGCAATCCAAACCCAAGAGCAGGGTTGTTTTAATGATACACTTAAACAAAGCAAAGATTTTTTAAAGAGAAGGGCTTAACATGCCTGAAATCCCTTTTCCTGAACTCGAAGAAAACTTTGTTTGCCACGTTTTTCCTTCCACAGCGATAGCACAAACTCTCCAACACTTCTTTCTTCTTCAGGCTTAGCAACAGCCTCAAAATCTCCAAGAAAATGTCAAATGCCAAGAGCTGGTTCGACTGAACCAGGCCAAAAACCAAATGCAGAGCAACTTTGGCCAAAACCAAATCGAAACAATGAAAAATCAAATTCCCTCATGCAGTTTCCAAGGCGAGCTGGTCGCGAGGACCAAGAATAATTAATGCAATTAAGGCTCTGCCTTTTTCCTTGCTTCCCACGCCACCGCCACTTGAGTTGGCGAGCTTTTAAATTTCAAATTTCCATGCAAACTGAATTTGGCTCTATTTCTAAATAGATGCCTCTAATTCCTACCTGCCCCGCCAAAACTGGCGCTGTCCACGTATGGACTGCTTAATAAATGCCAATGAATGCCTCCTTCCCATCCTTATCCCTTTCCTTCCAAGGGTCTGCGCACCCCTTAGATTAGGATTAGTTTAGGTTGCATATAGTATTCAACCTAGGTCTTAGTTTAGCCTTAGGTTTTAGAACTTAGGTTTATTTTCCCCTTTTTTTTTTTTTTTTTAATTTAAAAATCCACTTAGGGTAGTAGTGTAGGGTGCATGTTAGGATTTAGGATTAGTTTAGGTTTTAACTCCTACTAACCACTAACACTAACAACTTCCATCCAGCCTCCCTACTAACATTCACGTTAATGCAGAGCAGGACGTTCCGTCCTTTGGATCGCGTGCCAAGGCCACCCGTGTCCAGGCATTTCTTGCCTCACGAGGTCCCTAGTTCGACAGTACAGGGTTCAAGAATCGAACCCCTGTCGTTGGCATCTATGCGCCAGTTGTTCACACCTGCAATCTGGCGTTGCACGTTCATAACAATCTCAGTCCGGTTCAAGTGTGAATCGACACAGAAATCACAAGAGGACCTCAGCATACTTGAATCAATGGAATTGATTCAAGGTATGCTGTCAATCAGCAAAGAGAGTTTAGCAAGTATACGACAATTTGTCGTCACATCAGCAAACACACAAGTACAATATTGTTGTCCCATGCAATAAATCACAGTATGCAAGAATCCAAATTAGCAACACATTCTCTTAAGATCAAAACATATCTTAACATGTTTGCTTTCATTTCAGCAGCTATAACAGTATGTAAAACATTCACCAAGTTAACATACAAAATCAGAGTGTTACAATGTGTCTGTGTGCTCTAACACCACTTCACTACCATATCGTCTATTAAACCCTTATCCTAATTCTTACTCTTCCTCTTAACATTTACTCCATATAAATATTATCCTACACCGTACATCTTATTTTACCCCTTCCTAAACCATCCAAACCACTTACAAACCAAAATTAATGAAGACAAAACAAAATAAACAACTTCCCAACCATTTTATAACCTCTCACCCATATATCTCCCCTCTCACGTAAAAATAACAAAGTAAAATTTCTTGGTTGGAGTTGGTTTTAACCAAACTCGCAATCGTAGGTGATTTTCCGTAATCATTGATGATTTTCCGTAATCATTGACAATTTTCCCGGATCGATGGTGATTTTCCTGGTTCACTAAATTTGGTCCCTAATTTTCTCTCTCTAGATGAATAGATACTCTATCTCTTCATCCTTTCCTTAGTAGATTTTTTCCACAAGATTTGGCATCCTCGCCATGGAGCTTGGGATTTTCAGATATCATCAACAACGTCTCTCTTAGCTTAGGAATCAATAAACATCTCCCTGCCCTTGGTAACATCATCTCTCTACCTCCATTTATCAACATATACAAGGTACATATCTTCGTTCAGTTAATCATTATATTTATGCATCATATCCAAGCCTAAATTAACCTTTTTAGCATATTTTTCAAACTCTATCTCAATCCATTGTTGACTGTGCATTTTCACAAGAATCATTGACAATTTCATAATATCACCTGACGATTTCCTAGGATCACTAAATATTTCCTAGAATCATTGATGATTTCCCGTAATCGTGACGATTCACCAAAATCGTTGATGATTCCCCAAAATCACCGACGATTCTTATTTGAAATTTCTTTTAACCCCTAAGCTTGATTTTTAAACCTATGTATCCCATCACTTATTATGAATCTACCTTTGCAAGTTCCCGTCCAATCCTATAAAGCTCCTTTGATCCATATCTAGTTGTTGTTGGTGTGTGTGATTTGCCCAGTCATCATCCACATAACCTAAGTGAGTCATCTCTCCTTGCGAGAGTCATAGGTCTTAAGAAGTCAAATGACAAGTGTCGATTCATCATAGAATCTGACATTGTCATTTACGTCAATGTGTCATAGGAGTTACATTCCTTATTTGGAATTGTAACTCCTCTTCTAGTGGCGTCATATGCGTTAGTGGCATCATTGAGTTCTTTCCATGTTTAGGCATGGGGGTTACACAACACCCCTATTTGTACTTCCTATTTTTCGATCTATGAGCATGAGCAAACCCATTCTTCTTACTTGCAATCTTCTTTCCATTGTTTCGAATCTTGCGTATTGTGTTGGCTTGATGTTACCATCAGAGTGCAACTTCGTTGTGGTGCATCACTTTTCGACATCGGTTCTCGTGAATCCCTCTTTCATGGTATCAGAGCTGGTTTTGGTAAATGTGCACTCTTTGTTTCTCAGTTGTTTATTACTTCTGGTTTCTTCTCATTTCCTCATGTGCAAGTTTTTTTTCGATTATCATTTTGGAATTATTGCTCACCTCGTATTGAGGTTTCAGTAGTTGCAAGTTAAGGTATTTGGTTGGTTTGCTTATCAGCTAAGTTCGTATTTGGATATTTCTAGATCTTTGTGGCTATCGTTTCTGGGTTGTTTGTGTGTTTCTTGCTGGTTGTGTTCAGATTCAGCTGCAGGGTAAAAGAAGAGCTCATTTTTGGCGTGGACCTGTGATTACTGGTTGGAATCGTTGTTTTTTCTTCACCGGTGTATACTCAGACTATTCCGATCTTTTTCCTCCTCACTGTGGTTCCTTGCTATCTCAAAATTACCTCTACTTGGTCTCAATGTTTTTGTGAGCCTGTTGAAAACCTCTCATGTTTTTTTTTCGTGATCTCTCACGTTTTTGGGAGTCTACTCACGATTTTTTTGAGCCTTGCTTTGCATTCCCAGCCTTCCAACGTTCAACCTACTATGACTTCTGGTGTTTTTAAACTGCTCGTGTGTTTTTCTATCCTCTCTGGCTACATTTTCAACTGTCCATGTGTTTTTGCACTATCCTCGCTTATTTTTTCTCCTTTCCTGCATTTTCCCAGCTTCTTTGGCTGTTTTTTCCAGCTTTCTTTGGTGTGGTCGACTCAGGCGTTTCTTCTCTCCACTACTGGCATTTTTGACTGGTTTCAAGTGTTTTTTTTACACTGTTCTGGAGATAATCCTTAAGCCGGCATTATTTTTGCATGTTACTACATTTTCAGATTGGCGTTTTCCTACAAAGTGGATGATCAATCGTTACTTATTTTTACCTACCCTTCATCCCCACGTGGCCTTCTCGCCCACCGCTGTAATATCTCTCTAAAAATACATTTTTTTAATTCACTTTTCTTTAAAAAACGTGTTTGCATTCTTTTTATCTTATCACTCTTCTAAAAAATGTGTTGTTTCATTACTTTTAAAAGGTATAAGGTAAAAAACATTACATTTTATTGGCATTGTAAGTTTTTTGGCTTGTTTTATTAACCTTCCGTCGAGTGCCGAAGACGAAGGGTGAGGTCTAGGATTGGCAGGTGGCTAATCCCCCCTCACAATACAAACAAACCCTATCTCAAATTCCATGCCATTTCCAACGGGCATACATACGACACCTTTTACATGCGTTTAGGGAACTTTTTTAATCCGTTTGCAGGCTTATTGGCTTTTTTCTCATCAGTTGTGGGAATTGGTTTTTGCTATAACTTTTGACTCATTGCTCGGTTTTGAGCACTTCTTTAGTCAAAGTTACATGTTTTTTCGCACTCTAGATGATGGGATCATTAGTTTTGTAAACACACTAATTTTATAAAGTGCCGCATTCTAGGGGGTGTCTTTGTATTGCTTAATTCAACTCATTTTTTCTTGAGCTTTGTTCTATTCCTTTTTTGTGGACTTGTGAGTGCATCCGCCACAGTCTTACGACAAAGGGATTCTTTCGTGTGACATGAGATGTTGTTTCTTAAAATATCTTTCTTCCCCCTCTTGCTTCTCTCTTTCTGTGCTTGCTTGCAGTGTCGATCTGTTGTGCCCTAAGAACCTTGATTGTTATCTCCACCATTGTGCATTATTATGCTAATTGCAAGGTGAGTGACAAACTGGTTCTCGTAATGAGCCGCATCTGGTTGTAATCAACGACCGAATTATAAAGTGCCAAACTCGGGGTATAATTTTGTTAGGGGGTTGTTATTGTCCTGGGTGTTGTATTACATGCAGACGCATTATCGGCCGAGTCGACATCTTGCATTTGTGCATCTTGCACTTTTGATTCCGCATCATGGAGGGTTCTCTTTCCAAATTTGAGTGTCGTAGGTTCACCTTATAGCCTCCGCCAATTCTTACTGGGAGAGAGAACTATTCAGTTTGGCGTGCTTCTATGGAACATTACTTCACCTACAAGGGTCTTTCTCACTTCTTGGTTGGGCCTGTTCCTGCACCCACTGATCATCATCATCTTAATTATTTTCTCAACAATTGTGACTGTGTCTTTGGTCACATGATGATGCATGTCTCTACATCTCAATGGGTTCACATGGTAGACTCAGATCCACCCCATCATGTCTGTAGCATTCTTTAGTCCCTCTATGGAGACCCTTCACATACTGCCGCAGTTGTTGTTGTAGCTGATTCAGTTGTCTCCTCTATTTTTTTGTGTGATGACAGTTCCACTGACATAGACTCGCTTGGTTCTACTTTTGATGACGAGGATTGTGCACCCAGTTCTGATGACAAGAGTACTACAGAGGAATCTTCTCCTCCTTCTCTCACTATTCCAGAGAGTGTTGACACATCCCACATCTCATCATATATTGAGCAGTCTCTTATACAATATCATACAGTCATCACACCCACCTCTTTTCCACCTTCAGTGTTTGAGGCCCATTTCACTCCTCAACCTTCCTTGGATGACTCATACATATCTGACATCGCTCTTCTATTTGTTGAGCCCCCTCATTGGGATGAGTATCTACCTGACCTTAGTTGTCTTTTCGCAGAGCACACTTGTGATGTACTACAGGTTCCTCATCCATCTACAGGTATTTCAGAGGATTTCATCATCTCTGTTGTTAGGAGTGCCCCTTCTGGGACTCTTGCCACTTCCACTTTTCCAGAGACCTTCATTGATCCACCCTTGCTTGTGGATCCATTTTTCTGTTGTGGGGGATGTTTTGTTACTTTCACATCAGTTGGACATCCTTTCTACAAGTGTTCACCCTCCATACTCTGACAGTTCTACACACGTGACAATACCCTCGGCTCTTTTGCACTCACTTGCTAGACCTATGTCACACTTTCATGGACCAGACTCAGAGTTCTTCATGCTAGTGCCTTCAGTTTCCTTCATGGAGTGGGCAGATTTCCAACACATCTTTTCTGTCCTTCCTAAGGGCGACACACAAGACGGACGGTGAGATGGCTCTTCTTCAGTCTAGAGGTAGAGGATCTCATCATCGACATACAATATGTTTAGACAGCTGATGAGGTTGCAGACATTTTCACCAAGCCCTTCACTGAGGTGAAGTTTCTTCACTGCAGAGTCTCTTCTTGAGGTGAGGTCTCACATGTTGCCCATCTTCTTCGGGCTATATAGTCCTCCTTCTTCTCCTCTTCTTTTTTCCAGAAAGATGTTGTTTGTACATGGGCACCTTATCAGGCCTTTAGTTACCGAGGCCCATTAACACATCTTTCTTAGTTGTCTAGGGAGTCTTATTTTTCTGTTTCTAGCTTACCTTGACCTCTTCCTCGGCTTCGATGAAGGGGGTGTTAGTGTGTGTGACTATCCATTCATCGTCCACATCACCTAGGTGAGTCATCTCGCCTTGCGAGAGTCATAGGTCTTAGGAAGTCAAATGACAAGTGTCAGATTCTATCATAGAATCTGACATTGTCATTTACGTCAATGCATCATAGGAGTTACATTCCTTATTTGGAATTGTAACTCCTCTTCTAGTGGCGTCATATGCGTCAGTCAACGTCATATGCGTCAATGGCGTCATTGAGTTCTTTCCATGTTTAGGCATGGGGGTTACACAACACCCCTATTTGTACTTCCTATTTTTCAATCTATGAGCATGAGTAGACCCATTCTTCTTACTTGCAATCTTCTTTCCATTGTTTTGAATCTTGCATATTGCATTGGCTTGACGTTACCATCAGAGTGCAACTTCATTTTGGTGCATCTCTTTTCGACATCGGTTCTCGTGAATCCCTCTTTCGAGTTTTTATCGGTCATCTAAATCAAATTTATCACCTTGCTCACCTTTTTGAGCACACAACTATCCATGTCCTTACTTCTTTGAGCCATTTTATATTCTATAGATTCCTTTTGGATCATTTATTACCACATCATTAGACCATCATATAGTTGTGGACCATGTCAGTCCCTTTGCCTTTGCATTATTGGTTATATTGTCTGTTTTACCATATTATCTTATCATTATCGATTGATTTCTTAAACACAGATTGTGATGCCCATTAAAACAACCCACTTGAGACCCAAGAAACAACCTAGGATTAGTCAGGAAGATTATGGAATAATTTTTTTTTTCTAAAGGAAACAACAACCAGGTTGCAAGACAACATTTGACACTAGAAGGTTCCGAAACAAGTTTAATCTACTAGAACATACTTTTCTTTTATTAACTATTATCACAAGTTACAAGGTCTAAATTCTAGGGTTAGAAGTTTCTACAAGGTTCAGGGGGTAAATTATCACCATACCCACTCTCTAATAGGCTCAAAGTTTCAACTTGATTTTTCTCACACTTAACGCATTCAAAATTTCCCTAAATCACTCCCATTGGATAGGAAATTTTCTCACCTTTTCGATGATATAAAGAATTCCTCCTAACTCCTTGTAAAACTCCAGTTATGGGTTGGCGGGACATGGAGTAAAAATTTTCCAAAGGGACATGTGTCAAATGGGGAAGGAAGCCCATTTTCCGGGTTGGCGGGTCGCGGGGCAGTGTTTGGAAACTTTCTTACATGGGGGAGAAAATTCCTATTTGCACACGCACCTCCGTTGTACTGCCAGGGACACATGTCGGGCTCCGAGCTCACACAGGGGAGAAGGAGAGGGAAGGGCGAGCGGTGGAGAAAGTCAGAGACATTCTCCGAAGGGGGCGAAATACCATTTAGCGCCCACGCACTCGCAGGTCTACCAGGGACATGTGGCACTCAACGAGCCAAAGTGAGGAGGAAGAGAGGGAAGGGTGGGGCTGTGGGGTTAGTTGGAAAAAATTGCCAAAGGGAGGGAAAAGGGGTAAATGGCACATGTGGGTTTGTGTGTCCACGGAAAGGTCTCACCAGGGCGAGGGCGGGAGTGCGGGGCCGCGGAGGTAAACTCCAAAATTTTCCCAAAAACAAAATTTCAAATAAAACAATAAAGTCTGCGAGGTTCACCCCTCCGCCATACCATGTGGTAGCCTCTCGATTAGCCAGTAGGTCGGAGGAGGAAAAAAATTTAAAAATTCCCCAAGAATTTTTCAAAAATTTCTAAGGATTTTTTTTTTTTTTTTTAAAGGGAATTTTTCGGGCTGCGGGCCCGCTAGGGAAAATTTTCCCAAATTTTCCCGCCAAGGAAGGAAAACTTCAAAGGGCCATAACTTTTGCTAGAAATCTCAGTTTTGGGCAAACGAGGACTTTCTAGAAATATCTCAATGCCCTCTTTGCACAGGAATCATCAATTTTACATTTTGATAAAGTTTGAGGGGTCATTTTTAATAAAACGTTCTATAGGATTTTAAAAAGGCAACTTGTAAATTTTAACTTGTAAATTTGGTCCAATCGATCTCCTCCTTCACTCAACATGCCAAAAAAACATGGAGGATTATTCTAGGAAGAATTTAGGATGTTTTAGGAAGGTAAATTTGCTCAATTTATTCCAATTTGAATTTTTTTCCAATAATTGACAGAAAAAGACTGTGAAATGGTTTGGGCCTGATTTTGCAATGTCTTAAATGATTTCCTTAAGTATTTTTGTCAAATTTGAGTTCCCTGATGCTACAACATGCTAAATTTTATTGTTTCAAAGTTGATTATTATGTGCAGGCTCAAACTGTGCATTTTAATTAAATTATTTGCCAGTTTTAAAATTTACAATGAGATCAAATTAAAAGGGGTCCATCTAACCTTTTCATCATTCAAGTATGGAATTTCATTTCTAATCTAGTATAATACATTTATTAGTTTTAATCAAACCATTCAAGATCAAAATACAATACTGAATTCAATTTTATACATTTCCAAAAGATACAAATCATGTATTATTCACATATACATTTCTTCCTTTCAAACAGAGATTTAATTATCTCTTTTGCCATACAATGAAACATTGAATTCATTCCATTCTACACTTAAGTGTTTTCCTTCTTCAATCAATCATTAAAACAAGAATCCAGTTTCTATCTTTCCCAAAATCATATATTTTAAACAAAGCTAGAATAATACAATTTCATCTCATGTGTTTCTTCCTTTTTTCCATTTTTTTCAAACAGGATTTCATTCACAATCTGATATTCCAATTTAAATCAACAATGCAAATGAGGGAAGGTCTTGCAATTCTTTATTAATTCTAAAAGAAATACATCTTTACATTCTTCCCTTCCTTGAATGCAATTAGCAGATTTCACTTTCTTTCTTTCAAATGTACAATATCTTTCACATTTAGAATATGAATATGAATATCTTTCACATTTAGAATATGCATATCTTTCACATTTAGAATATGCAACTTTCATAACCAATTACATACATCTTTTCTTCACAAAATACATTACAATTTCATCCACTTCAAATTGGGAAAGGTTACAATGAAATATATTTCTCAAGGGTCGGCAAAATTGTCTTCTTCGCTCCGAACAGATGTAACATGCAAGTTTCTTTTTTCTTCCAATTCAATCACAACAAAAGTGGGGGAAAGGCAACGCTCTCCACCCAACCAAGACATCCAATGAAAGGAGAATCCATCCTTCATCATTGGCCCCCGAGACCCAACCACATTGTAATAATAAATGGATAGCAACCCATGGAAACAACAGGCTTCCACAACACACAGCATTCTTATAACATTCATAATCAAATTAAAACATAGTTTAACACAAGACAATCATTTACAACTACATTTGAAAAACATTCAAATAGAACTCAAGCTTGATCATGCAAGCCAAAGCAAAGCAACCACTATGGGGAAGCTATTTATGCCTCCCAATGGGAATTGGGTATCCACCGAACAAACCACCAAAATAATTCATCACACATATCCTTATGCCCCCACAATCCCTCCTTATTCCCCCACGGATTTCCTTATGCCCCCACAAAGTAAGAAATGCAAGCTATTTCTTTTCCATGGTGGATCCCAAACCCAAACTCCCTCCACAAGACTTCGGATTCCACCGGAATTTCCTTATGGCCCCCACATGAATTCCCCATAGCCTTCTCCTACACCATTCCTAAGGTATTCTACCCAAACAGCCAACAAATGAACAAAACATACACCATTCACACAAACATAACAAGAATTAACAGTGTAAGAGAAGAGCCAATCTCCTACCTCTTTGTGGTAGCTTTTGTTTCCAAATAAAAAGTTCTCAATGTCAAGAACACAGTCCCAAAATAATCATCCAACAAGCATGCAAATTTCTCCAAACTTCTTCCAAAAGCAAGAGCTCTAAGCACAAGAAACATTCACCCCAAGGAAGCATGCAAAATGATTCAACAACCCAAAACAAACAAAGAGTTTTAATTTTATAGGAGAGGGAAGAGAAGAGGATGATGTGGATCCATGTAGGATGCCACATCACAAATCATCGACTCTAACACAAAATTCCAAAATTTCATTCTCCCAAGCACAATAAAGAGGTGGGTGAAAATATGACAATTTACTTGCACACTCCAAAAAGCCCACACCCCAAAGGACTGCAAATTTAAAACATGAAGAAAGTGTAATTAAAACATGCAACATGATTGATAAAAATGCATTAAAAAGGGCTAAAATCAACCCTCCAACCATAGGTATGGTTGGTAAATAGCTTTAAGAGGCATGGGACAAGTTTTACTTGTCCCACAAGCCTCCAAAAATAGCCCCAAGGACAATTTCTCATTTCAAGGAGGTAGAGTATTTCATACTCCAAAATCTAACTTACACAACTCTTACACATACTTACACATCCCTTACATATTTAATACAAAGAGCCAACAACTTCCATTATTACTTTCTTATATCCAAATTTAATTAATTAACTTTTAACCATATGTTTTCTCACATTAATCTACCACAATTTAATTAAATAAAAGAAAGGAACACATTACTAATAAAATACATACAAACAATAATAAAAAGGAACCACATTAATAAAATACACAAACCCATGGTCACATATAAAGGTGATCCCCCATGGGAATCCCTAACAAAACAACACACACACACACACACACACACACACAAAACATGTTGCCATGGTGACCTTGTTGAATTCACCTAGAATTCCATTGTGGTTGGTCTCCAATCCCCAATGTTTGTTGTTATTTTTAACTGTAAAACACAAATACCTCCTTCACCTTGTGGCCATATTAGAACATCTAAAATGAATATAAATGTAATTCCAAAATCATCTATATAAATGAATCACAACAACATCGAAGTAACAACTACATCATTTACAATTTAATCAACAACTATATCATCATCATATAATGTCCATTTTCTAGGTGTACTCACAATATCTAAAATCACATGTCGAACAACATTCAAACTATATCCATGTCAAATAGTATATCATCATCCACATATGAAGTGTCTCTAATAATCATCATGCATCATAACCAAATCAAGATCAACAATAATCCATGGTCCCACATCTAACATCATACTAAATCAAAGCATAATAATGTCCATAATGTAATCAAAAGTATCAAAAGGTGTCAAAGGGAAGTGGGCACTACACAGGTTGACATCCTTGCAAGGAATTCGATTGACTTCTAGGGACTCGCCCTTGCCAATAAATCTGCCATATATCTATCTAATCATATCATTTTCTTAGTATCTATGCATTGCAAGTAGTTTATCCCATTGGAAAGAAGAAGTTGTGTACCCACTTGGATCCATGACATCAATCATCTATCAATTTTTGCATCCACTTGGATATGTGACATTTGTGGTATCGGTAAACCCTTCATATCTTCCGAGGTTAGTTTGGTTTTGTCGTTTCATTTTATTAATTTAAAATTGGAAAGCAAAAACTCTTTAAAGTCATAGACTAGGGAATGTGTAGAAACACCTATGTTTTGACTACATCAATATATGAAAAGAGGAAAAATTTATGTGTGTGAAGGGAGAGAAATGAGGAGGGGAATTACATTAATGAGTTGAGATCATATTTCATTAATTAAAATTAAAGAGATATTTCTATCTCTAATCATAAGACATGGGAGAATAGATGAAACTTATATAAAAAATATGAAATAAATAGAGATAGAAACAAAGTTCAATCCTAATTTTCATTCCATTATCAATATGTACAAATTCCCTTGTCCTTACAAAAGTACATTACATTTGGTTAAGTGAAAAAGAGGAGAATGGAGGAAAATTAGTAAGTATAAAATAGAAGAATAATAGTGAGTATGCTATAGAGAGAGAAAAGAAAGATCTTTTGGAATTGAAAGAGAATTACAATTTTGTTGTCATGTTAAACATCTAGCATGAAAAATTTAAAATTTTGGTCATGACAACCATACGCGCACTTGAAATTCACTTTCCGATCAATGTAAACCTTTTCTCCTTCCATCATTTCAACTGTCACCCCTCATTATGGGCAAGAGGAATGTGATAACATTATTTTAAAGTGTTTTTCATGTGTAGATAATTTTACTTATCTTGGTTCATAAATCTACTTGAGATCTATGAAAGAATAGTGTTCCTTAAGTCTTCAAAATGGTTATTTTTGGTCTTTTTGTCATTGGTGAACATCCTCTAGAAGATTACAAGGAAATTAAAATAATTTGGGATTTATATGGAAGATAATGAAGTTATAAAATTCAGTTTAGGAATACTTTGTGGAGATAATTTATCTCGGGAAGAAGTTAAGAAAAACGGGTCTTTTGGGCAAGGCACTAGAGAATGCATGTTCCAAACAAGCTAGTATCCTTGTTTAAAGGGTTTCAAGAACCTCATGAAGTGTTGGGATATCATAAATTATGACTTTGAAATAGAACAAATCCTACTTCATGGTTAAATAATCAAGGAAGAATTATAGGAGTATAAAATGTGGAAACCTTCCCACCAGTACAACACAAGGGTCTCTTTACAAGGTGGATCTTTCTCAAAGTGTTTTGTACATCTTGAGAAGATTTAGGAGGCTTAAAAAAACTTCAGATTGGATTACATTAAACCCCTCTCATTTTCCATTTGTTATATTTTTTCATACTCATTTTGGACTCGGTGGCAACTCACCTTATCGGTGCACGCACAAGGGCTAAAGTGGAAAATGGACTTAAAAGGAAAATTTCAAGCTGAATCAAGTCTTTAAAATTGTGTTCATGGATTAAGTTGGTCATTTGGAGTCAAATTCATATATTTTTGTCCCTCCGAACTCTATTTCTTTCTCTCAGGGCGAGAATTCACTCCTTAGTCTATTTTCATGTTGAGAATGATGACATCAGCATTCCAAGAAGCTTGGGCAGGGTTTTGGAGGCATGATGTCCCTTTTTCCCTTTTTTCAACATGAAAGGGTACATGGGGGACAAAAAATTACACTCCCCCTATGAATGAGTGGCTTGTGTCACTTAAGTCATCACTTGAGGTGTTAGAAACATGTTTTCAACTCATGATAACTCATTTTTACCACTTTTTCATGATGAATGGACCCATGGTGGAATTTTAGAGGTATAATGTCCCTTTTTACCTTTATAAAAAATAAATGGGACATGGGGACATAAAAATGTGCTCCCATATGCAGGAAATGTTTTGTCACTCAAAAACACAACTGGGGTATTAAAAAGGTGTTTTCAACTCATGAAATTTAGCCCCATCGTCATGAGGTCCTCACCCGTGGAAAAATTTTCATGGGGTGATGTCCCTTTTCCATTTTCCTCATATTTTCTAGGGTACAACCACACCTCCAACCTCCACCAAACTCGGGTTAGCCTTGTTGAGTCAAAACATGAGTTAAGTGGGCAAGTGAGAGGGAAAACCATTCAAATTCTCCCTAACTCCATACTTAGCCATTTATTTTGAGTTCCTTAGTGTTATTTTACTCCTCCATTTTTTTTATGTTTTTATGTTACTAAAATTATTCAGACATTATCCATGGTCAAAAACCTCTTTTTCTCCCATCTCCCAAACCCCATGCTCATTGCTCATGAAACTTTGATAGTCCCTTCCTCTCTAGAACACTTTTAAGATGAATGTAAGATGGATTCCATTTATGTTATAAACCATTTTTACATCCACATGAATTTTTCATCCATAAATAATGTTTTCTCATATCTAGGGAAACTCAAGCATTACAAATTGTCTTTGTTTGCATCATGAAGTTGAGTGTTCTTGAAGATATGGAGGACTGAGTTTTCTTTAGTATTATGTATCATTCTAGAAAAATTACAGACCAACAAGTTTCATTTTCATATCTACAGATATCCAAATGAGAGAAACAACTGAAAATCAGAGCAAAGCATCCGGTGTAAAATAGAAATTTTTGAGACCACTTTTGTTCTGATCCAACACCTAGAAGACCACTTTCTATTTTTAGTAAGTATCTACCAGATAACCTAATAAAAATTATGTATGAGAAACAATTGGTTTTCAGTACCTTGGTTCATTCCTCCAAGATCAAAACACTCAAAAATGACAAATTGATAAAATTGCTAAAAATAGACACCCCATGTATGACTTACTAAAAATAGTAAGTGTTTAGAATGAGCTCAAAATGTTCACACATGTTCTTCCCCTTCATGACTAAGTTATTATAGACTTTATAGAGGTTAATTTCTTGCTTTGCAAGAAAATTTATGAATTTCCGTATGTGGTAAGCATAAGGTGTCTCAGAGTGAATCTACTAAATTTAGAAACATGATGTGGAATGAACCTCATGAAAATGTGACAGAAGGGATTCTCTCAAAGTGTGTCATTCAGAGAAAATGGTCACCTATTTCAAATCACAAGGCTATTTTTATCTTGTGCACCATATTGTGACCAAGTTTCAAGAGCACCTCTAGTAAACAACAATCTATTTTTGACAGTCCCCATTCGAGAGGTACTTCTTAACATTTGCAAATCTCCACCTGTCACTATCGGGTGATAATCTCTTTGGAAATTTCCTCATAGGAATGGTAAGGAAAATTCATTCTTACATAGGATTGTTGGTTGAATTGTGAATTAGGTGGAAGGGAAGCCCTCTTGGTTCCCAATTTTGGTCTCAAAGTTCATTTTTGTCTCAAAGTGTGTTTCTCATCTCATCGGATGGGTTAATCAAAATATAGAAGCATTATTCATTCAATATCCTACCTTCACCCACCTTAGGTTCAGAAGGTTTTGGGTATTGCATTTCATTATTCACTATATTTCCCAGGTTGAAGGATTATCATGTTTATATTGTGTGGGTAATTGTTTCACATTCTCATCAAGTGTAAGATGGTCATAAAGGCATGACAGTGTTTCATGGATTATAAGGATTGGTTCATGTGAAAGAGGGAATTATTCATTGATCTCAGTGGTCCATTCATAAAGTTTTTCTCACTTCTTGTCTTACTATACATGATAGGGCTACAGAATTTTACCATTCTAGGTGGCTTCTCACAATGCAAAATAGGAAAAGGATCAAGAGCCCATCACTACATTGGAAAATTTCATTGGTTCATTATAGGATTTTATCTTCTTCATGATTGTAGCTTCTTCATCCTTCTTCATTTGATCTTGGAGATTCTCTTCTCTCTCTTCATTCTTTCTCCATTCTCTCTCTTATTTTCTCTCTCCACTTTCTAATTCTCCATTGTAAATGTACTTTATGACTATTTCATCCTATTCACTTAAGTGACTATGTAATATTTGCATTGTAAAATTTCCTTTTCCATTAATAAGAATGGGAATTATTTTTCACTCCTAGTGGAATGTGAATAGTTAAGTGATAGGACTTTATAAATGTCGTGTGGGGGTAGATGAAGAGTCTCTTTATGAGAGATATAAATTAGAATGGCTTATATATAGCAAAATCTTAGCTTTTCTTAGTTGATATCTCTCATTATCTTACTACAAGCAAGAAACTACAATTCTTCTATCTTCTTGTCTTATGTTTTCCTCTCCATCTCAAATTTACTCCATGATCATGGTTACTTGTGCAATATTATGTAAATGAACTTTGATTTACTTGTGTTTTCTTATTGTTCCTTGACATGGTGTCTTCTCATTAATAACTTGGAAATATTCTAGTTTTATGTCAATAAACTTAGCTTGTTATTTATTGATTAAAACCCCCTTCTCACTTTCTCCCCTCTCTCCATACACACACCTTTCCTCCACCTCATTTTTACACATGGGTTTAGTGGAGTATTCATGTGTGATCCCCGGTCAAAATTCCACCCACAATGGTTAGAGTAGTGTATATATTTCTTGTTTTCAATCAATGGATCCACCACATTCCAAATCAAATGGACATATTCCTAGAGTATTAGTGAAAGCCCCTAATTTTCCCTTGTGAAAAATTGTTTTACCAATAAATTTAGAGCCAAAACAAGTGACTATTCACATTCCCATGTGATTTTTGACTTAAAAGTGTAATCTCAATGAAGAAATAGAAACTTTAAGTCACTTAATTCACTTTTACAAAATTTATTTCCCAATGAAGAAATAGAACATTAGAAATAGAAAAGAAGAGAGAGAATGTGTGATCAAAAGGATATGATATTAGAAAAATTATATGCTTCCCTCATTGTGTAGATTAATTCCATACTTGGATAGGATCTTATTCAGATGCTTCTTGTATGTATTTTCTTGGACTTAAAAATGATGCTCCACATCTTTCTTGTAGTGATCATCTATGGTCATGTTTTGAAACTATCTTTTAACTCTTCATCTTTGTGAGAAATGATAGACTACACAAATAAACTCGTAGCAATCCTTTGAATGGAAACACTTCCTCTTTGTGGGATGGATCAAGCACCGATTGAATGGACACTATCTTCATAAATAATATGAGTACTTCATGTTATCTCTCTTGAATGGAAGATGGTAAGAATATCGATAATACACCTGAACCATGGTCCCCATCATAAAATATTTCAATTAGTTCATATATATGTTTCATGCTCAACAATCCACGTGTGCTCTCGACTTAGATTATCAAATGGGTTTTTCTTATTATTCAAATGTCTTCAATGGTCTTTGATGATGCTTTCAACTAAGACATGCATGTGGTCACCATATATGAAGGACTCATTAAAATCACTTGCGAATAAATTCATTTGAAATTTTATTAAGAGAATAAGTGATTATCCAATTTTGAGACAATTCTTTCATTTAGATCTCTTGGAAATGGAAAATTGGCTTCTTGGCATGACTTAGCACATTTTAATGTGATTTGGGATGAAAACTTGATTGGATAATTATGGGATAAAATCTCATCCAAATCATGTGAGACTTGATTTTTTTGAAATTTTTGTTGAGAGTAAGGAGTGCTCCAAATTTGGTGAAGATATCTCATTAGGATTTATAGGAAATTACAAAACAAATTATGGTTACCAAATGAATTCATTAAATTGAGTTTGCAAGGTAAGTATGGCTCAATCATATGAAATGAATCTCTCCAATTTATCATGAAACTAATGGATCAATGGAAAGGAATTTTGGATTGAAAATCATGTGCAAAATTTTATGTGGATTGGTCTTTTAGTTTTTCAAGGTATGAGCACTTATATTTCTTGGAAGAGCAATGGAAAAAGTGTTTACAATTGAAAATTTCACATGGGGATGAAAAATAAACCACTTTATCATAGTCATTGATTCTTATATCGGATTGATGCATTCCAATGTAGGTTATACATGCAATAATTTAGAATATTTTGTAGATGGAAGCTCTAGATATGAGAAAAACAAGTTCTTCCAAACCTAGGGAAAACAAAATTTCATGGAGGAATGGAAGGAATAAAGGGACTTCATTGAACAAATGACGATGAAATATTTTTATAAAATGGATTTGGTCAGATCAAGAGTTACTTTATGTGATGTTCTTGTTCTTTTGGGAGGTAAAATTAATTTTTGAAGTGGAGGAGGAACTATAAGGTTCTTGAAAATATTTTTGGACTTCAAGTGGAACTCCAAGGTTTTTTGGTAGATTTTTGGACTCCATGAGGACCCTCTAAGGTTATTGGGTGGATTTTTGGAATCTGTGAGGAACCTCTAAGGTTCTTGGGTTGAATTTGGGTGTTCAAGTTTAACTTTAAGTCATATCAATGCAATATTAGGAAATGGGAACCAATAAAGTGCATGTTAATGGGAAAATATAAATTGAAATTCACTTAAGTGAAAAAAAAGTGCAACCTTAATGGAAAATTAGAATTTGGGAGCCAACTTTAAGTGACAAAAAGTGAAAACTCGATGAAAAATTAGAATTTGGAAACACTTAAGTGCCAAAAGCATGCTTTTATATCCCATGAGGAACCAAGGCAAAAACTTTTAAGCCTAGTGACAATTAGAACCCACAAATTCCAAAAGGTACATTTTTTAGTGCAATAAGGAACCATGATGCATTTTAAACTTCATGTTGGAACCATGTAGTTCCAAAGGCACATCTAGAGGCCTCAAAAGGAACTGAAAAGTGGAACCTTCACTCTTGGAGAAAGAGGAGGACTTTAGATGCCATATAATATATGAAATTTATTGGTAATGGAATAAAAAATCTAATGTAACCATTTATAAACCTTGAAAATGAATTCTCCTTGTGTTTTGAGTCAACTCACCATTTTGGCATAGGAAGGTGTGACAGTGAGTTGAGCTACTACATGAGCTTGAGATAGGTATGAATAAAACTAAAACTTGGGCCATGAATAGAACTCAATGTGCCTAAATTTGACCATTTTTAGGATCTTGAATTGACCCAAGGTTACGAAAGACTCTTGTGCCTCAATGTTTGAAAGGTTTCTTCTCTTGATGTTTCCAAAACTTTATCTTGAATATTTCAGCAAGTATTAGACCATAAAATATTACCAATGACTATGGTTTGGGCTTATGAAACTACCTATATATCCTAAAACCTTTTATATAAGTTGATCTTCCTTCAATGACCGAGAACACCTTTTCCTCAAAATGTGCCAAAAATGAACATGATCCAAAGACTAGTGTGAGGCTCCCATAATCTTCTCTAAATTAGATTATTGTGAATTAGAATTAGATACCTTTCTTATGACTATAACTTGGGATTTTATGACCACCTATAAATCGTAAAACCTTTCACACAAGTCAACGCTTACAAATGGAAAATTTTGACAATTCGATCAAATTCTTCCAAAATGGTAAAAAGTTCCATATGGTTATAAAGTAAAATGTCGACACATTTTACATGCCAACACATGGATAGATAATTATGGAAATCAAGTGAAAAGGAAGGTAGAGAAATGTGTGTTCATAATCGAATTAGAGCTACCAGGTTTTACAATAGATGTGAACTTGTAAGTAGTACCTTTAGGATCATATGATGTTATTTTAGGGGTGATTTGGTTATGGAAACATCGTTCTAAGGTGGATTGTTATATAAATACTATAATATTCCAAGACGATAGTTGTAATTATAATATATTCCAAGGGATTCAAAAATCCACTAGGTAGAGGAAAATTTCAACTTTATAGTTAAAGAATGCACAAATATAGGGTTTCAAGATGTATGCAATATTTATTGATGATGTGGGTGAAGAAAAAACTACGTAAGAAGACCACCTATTCCTACAAGATTTTAGTGATGCATTTATGGAGAAATTTTCAGGACTTCCTCCACATAGAGAATTTTATTTCTCTATAGACATCATTCCAAGGTCTAAACCAAAGTCAAAATTTCCTTACCAAATGACTACAATCGAGTTGTTTAAATAAAAGGCACATTTGAAAGATATGTTAAGGGTAGTGTTTCACCTTGGGGAGAACCAGTTTTTTTGTGAAAAATAATGATAGAACACTTTGCATTTATTATAGAATATTTAACAAGAAATAACTAGGAATGGGTATCCTTTACCATACATCAGTTATCTTTTTTATTAAATGTGATGAGATACTATGTTTTCAAATATTGATATGATATATGGATACCATTGATTGAGGATTAAGGAAAGTGACATACCTAATACATATTTTTGCACTAGGTATGACAACTAGGAGTTTAGGGTTCATCCTTTTGGACTCATGAATGCACTAGTATCTTCTATGAATTTGAAGAATAGTGTATTCATGGATTACCTAGATGGGTTTTTTTTAGTCTTTCTAGATGATATATTTATTTATTCATGGACATAAGAAGAGTAATTTTGTTATTTACAGTTGGTTTAACAAAGGTTGAGACATCATAAGCTATATGCCAAGTTATCAAAATATTCTTTCTTCTAAAGAAAAGTTTGTTATTTAGGTCATGTTATACCAATAAATGGAATTGTGGTTAATCTAGCCAAGATAAAGGCTATGATAGAATAACATACACCTAAGAATGTGCACAAGGTACATAGTTTTATGGAACTTGTGAATTACTAAAGGAAATTCCTTGCGGTATTTTCAAATATTGATAACCCAATTACCTTATTGCAAATGAAAGGGAAAAAGTTTCTATGGACAGAAAAATGTGAAAAATCCTTCCAACTCCTTAAGGAAAAGTTAACTCTTTGCACCAATTTTGAAAGTTACATATCCAAATGGAGAATTCATGGTGGTCACATATGCATCAAGTGAAGAATTTGGAGGAGTTTTAATGTAGGATAATCAAGTAGTGGTTTATGAGTCACAAAATATTATACAATGGGAGTGAAATTATGCTCCACATGTGCTCTACCATGTGGTCTTTAGTCCCCTTGTATATGAGCTCTACTCTACGTGTTCTATGGTCTCCTATTTTATGTGATTTTTACAATGTGCTCCACATCACTCACTCCCATGGATTACATCCACTCCCTTTCTCATTCCTATCATGACATGTGCTACCAACATCTTCTTGACCACATCTCGGAGATTGAGTCCTAACACTTGAGGTGGCATGCACTTGTTCTAACTTATCACACAATTTGCAATGATCTTATTCACCCCATGTTTCCATGTCACCCATATCTACCACATTTAAAAGTTCATATTTTCAAGAAATTTAATGACACACATGAACCCAGAACACTTTCATCTTTTTCACTTTGTCTACCACCCCATTCAACCCGATGACATGCTCCTCGTATGTACCTTCCTCTTTTTATCACTCACAAAACCCTTGATTGGTACTCACAAATCCCATAGCATATAATTTATTATTTCATACAACTTAATTACACATTCATCATGTATTTCTCTATTAAGATTTGTGCCTAAAGAAACATTAGCTAATGTTTATGTGCTACAACAATCTCATGATGAGTCTTTTATCACCTTTTTTTCATGTTGGCGCACACTTTTTAACCACTTATCCTTTACACTTCCAAAATCATATCTCGCTTACCTATTTTAAAAAAACATGTCTCCTACATCTCATATTTTTTCAAATCCATCCATTGCACACTTTTGATGAGGTCCTTACAGGTTTCCATATTGGGCATTATTTTTCCTTGTCATGTGTTTCAGTTCTTGCCCCACATATTCCACCAAAACACTTACATGTTCACAATTTCACCCATTATAATCCTCCTCCTACCTCCTTCCTTCGCACCTACACCCTCACATCTTCTACATTCTAATAAGGCTTATCACTTTCTCTATCCTACATACAAATTTACTCCATTACATGAATCACTCTCTTCCATCCTCCAACATTTTCTTGATGCCAAATTGATCACTCTCCCAATCATGCCACCCCATTTATTTTGGCATACCTCCCATGATTGTTCTTCCTATCATCATATCGATATCCATTCCACTAAATCATCTCTCCAACTTTGTAACATCTTAGAGGATTCCCTTGATAATGATTACATTATTTTCAACCCTTCATCTCATCCTCTCTATCTTATAATAAAAATATAATAATTTCACATGTTTTTAGTGTTTCCTTTTTTCTCCATATGTCAATCCTTCCTCATTTGACTCTTCATCTTCCACCAACCCTAAATCATCATTATCAGCTTGTTTATCATCCCATTTTTACCCCTCATCTGCATTCTTATCACCTATATCATCATTTATGTCATCCATCCACCTGTGTGATCTAATTTTTACTTTCTCATCCCCTAATTCATCACTTACTTTGGTTTTGTATAACCTCATGTGTATTCTATGTTTCCACACCCATGTCATGTTTCCCATCCCTTTCTACACAACTTATTCCATACACTAAGTTATTTTTTTCATCTTCACGTTATCACCTCCACCATCACTCATTCAAGCAATTTTCTTGATACCGATGCAGAGGACTATTAAGTACTATAACCAAGTCACCAAGTTAGCAAAGAAATATTCAAATTAGTCTTTTCACCTTTGTCAAAGGATTAACTCACACTAGCATGAATGGCTCTTAAGCAAGAAAATTTGGTTTTTATAGTCTTTACTAAGAGATGGACTATAAGAAACATGTTTCTATGGCCATTATATGTGATAATAACATTCACATTGATTGGAAACAATAACATACTTCATTCATCATTAATCTTCTCTAAATTGCCATGTTTTGGTCTCAAGAACAATGCCAATGGTGGAAACTAGTTTGAAATAAACTAGAAGGTTCCAAGACTAAGTGAAAGATTATTAAGACACTCATTACATCCCTTGTGCTTCACACCAAATATTATACCTCAACTCCCAAGGATAGTCCTTTTTCTCTCACCTACGCTTCTCTAATTAGGCCTGGTTGCTAGTAGCATTGTCTAAGAGGTTTTCTCAACATAAATTTTGACTATGAAGGTTTCAAATCAAAATCAATGGATTTTATAATACCCATTTCACCATTTTAAAGGCATATGAATTTTCACTTTCCAATTCAATGTTTAAGCATGTTTCGCTATTTTGTGTTCTTAAAATTAGGTCACTTAAGGGACAGTCTTTCTCTAAAGAAAACTATCAGAGTTATCTACATTTTAAGACTTACCTAATCCCTAATTAATCCAAAATCTGATGAAATGAGTTAACAATATTCTATGTTGAAATTTTGAAGCCAAAATTTAATCATTAGACCCTTAATCCTTCATCATAGGTCTTCAACTAGGTTCTTTTTAAGCACAATCCAGCAAAAGGGAGAGTGTCATGAAAATCAGGAGTTTGAAAGTATATTAATACTTTAAACCTTAATAATATCAATTCATATACATCTCAGAGTACACCTTGAAAATTTTAATCATTAGTTCTTTCATTTAGGCATCCAAACTTAAAATCTTCACAAAACCATATCTACGAGTTTAAGACTAACCCAGGTAGGAAACAAAATTGTGTTATTAAAGCCTTTTAACAACTTGAAAGCCACAAATTCTTAATATTGGGTTTGTGCCATGTTTATACTTCTACAATAATGAAGGTAAGGTTATGAAACTCCTTTAAAATTCTTCAAAAATGCACTGTTATAAGTGACTGATTACAAAACCCCTCGCATGACTCTGGTTATCACATATATCTCATTTGTTCTACCTTAAATCACATCAAAGGGTTTGAAATACACAAATAAAACTTACTTACATTCCTACCATGCTCCAAATCATAACATGCTTGTGCTCAAAATTGCATTTATTATCATTATAGGAGGCCAAAAAAACCCTATTACAATCATGTTTTCCTTAATTTTCTCATTTTACATCATCTCCAGACCCATATGACCTCTCTTTTCCTTCTTCCTTTCTTCATAAATCTCTATATTCGAATATATCATCCCCATAACTGACTCCTTTTAATTATTTGACTCAACTAGAGTCTATAAACCCACAACTCAAGTTTGAACAGTTGAATCAAGAATTACAACAATGGATATTTATAACAAATTACTTAAAACAAGACTCTTGACCCATAAGAAGGTTTTATACCTCTTATTCATGACCACTAAGACACCTTATATCCCTTAACAAACTTCTAACAAGCCAAAAATGGCTAAAAGGATGCAAACACCTTATTTAGAAATTCAAATGAGTTTTGGTGGGAAAAATCATATAAAGCTCAAATTCAACTTTTCAAATCTTCTAATGACCTCTAGACATATCAACTTGGCCACCGTGACCTTCTAAACATGTTCACAAAGAAGTTTGACTGAAAAGAATCATTTAAACTGATGTTCCTACATCAATACCCACTCACCCATTACATCTATATCATCTATTATATTCTCATTCACACTCTTCCCACATTTTTTGGAGGCCAAATCTACACCCTATGGATTTGGTGAAGAGATAATTAAAATTTAGTGAGTTATAGAAATTGGTTGTCTTAAATTAAATGAGTCAAACTAAAGACCAAGAAATATGATAACAGGGGGTCACTTATATAGTTCTTCTAGTTTTGTAAGGAAAAGGGGAAAGACCCTATAAATTCTATCATAAAAAGAACTTGAAATGCATTAAATTTATCTACAAATGTAACCTCCATGAATATGCTCTGATGAAATTTCACTTGTAACGTAGTAAGAATTTTTTTAGGAAAATACACATATCTAAATTTCTTTAATGCCTAAATATACATATATCCATGACTTGTTGGATTGTAACAGAGGTTTAAATATATACAAAGCATATCCTAGTAAGTATAAAGCCAAGTTTACAGAAAAGAGGCCTCTAAATATATGTAAGATGAAATAGAGGTGTCAAAGGGGTAAATAAAACAAACTTTAAGAAAAGAGAGGGTTGATCATTCCAAATTTAACATGTGTCTTTTCCATTAGGATAAACTTCAAAGCTCAAGATGAAAAATTTAAAATAACATTAAAAAACACCAATTTACACAATTAATACATCTCCCCTCAATTTAGATAAGTAGTAAATCACATACCCTTATATTTGTTCAACTATCATACCACCATAACTCAACATCCAAAATATAGCATCAAACAAGTTTATTGAGGGCAAATGAAATCTAAAATTCATAAGGATTTTATAACCAGATCATACTTTTACATCTAATTACCAAATGGAAATCCTAATAACCAGAGTGAATACACTTCATAATATAATTATATTTTCATGTTGAATACACCGTCTCATTTATGAATCAATAAAACACATTGAGATACTCTCGCATATTTGAATTATAATATCCTTGAATTGATTACTATTATTCATATCTCTAACACCTAAAATAGATATAAATCAAACACCCAAAGACAAAACAAATGAAGGGATCAAAGATCCAATAGAAATGGATAAGTTGGAATATGATTGATGAATCCAAAACTTCATCTATATATACACATTATATCGCTATATAGAGTTGTAAATGGAGGGAATTCAGAATTGAGAAGAACTTATGAGAGAGGAAGAATGAGAAGGCACAAATTGCTCAATGAAAACGATATAGCATATTTACGAGATAATAAACACAATAAATTTCTTCTATAAATTATCTGTAAAACCCACCATCGTCCATTTTGCCGGCGCTAGAAGGAGGTCTTGTCGGCGGTTGTAATCTTTTTACCTTTTGGGGAAGTGGACTGGTCGGTGAGAATTGACGCTGGAAAATTTGAGCTTAGGCAGCCGTCCTAACGTTTTTAAGAATTTAAAATGTATTTAAACTTTTTAATACTAGCAAAGGAAGAATATTTGTTTCACTTCACATTTAAAAAAACTTATATGTGGAGGATGTCATGGGATGTAAAAACCAAATATAAATACAAATAGATAAGCAATATTCTTATTCATTGATTTTGACTTTTAAATATATTATTACGTCAAGGCGTTTCCCCTATGGTAAAGGACCTCCGGACGTTTACATCCTTTGTCTTAAAATTGACGGCTTGACGGCTGTCTGACATTTTCACATTTTTACAGCTTTTTTTTTACTCGCGCGCTATTTCGGGGAATACGAGATGTACCGATAAACTTTACGAAAATCCGTTCACAATATCCGTGAAATATATACGTCTTTAAACGAAGTACCCGCCTTCATACTTTTCACAATATTATGAGAAAAGCTTCACTTCCTTCTTGGCATGACAGAATTTACAGCGTAGCATATCATTTGACTTTCAAAGATTCTAGAATATTTGTGCAGTTAATGCATGGCGAGTTATGTATCTAATTTATATAAAAAATACTCCAGATCTAATTTACTGATTTAAAAATTACCCAAAATCTATTTTAGTGATTTAAAAGTGCCCAAAATACGAGGCATCAGAACCTGTGCACATGCAATTCGAAGGGGTTGCATATGCACTGCACAGCAATACTGAGAATACAAATAGATTATATTCAGAAGCTTATCCGCCATGGATAAGGGAGCAGGAAGCTTGATTGCAGTTTTCGTATTGTTTCTATCACTGAGAGAAGTATTGGGTATTAAACAGGCAAGTAGGAAGAGATTGGGTATTGGTGGAGGTGCAGTTTTCTTTGTATCATGCATATTCATGGTATAATTGGGTTTATCCTCTCTGGTTTTGAGTTTGGAATGGTAATTTTTTTTCATTTGGGTGGTTGCAGTCGTATGTGGTGTACTTGGGAGGGCAACATGAAGATTTCTTGGAGCCTGAATCGGTTACAAACTCTCATCATGAACTTCTTTTATCGACACTGGGAAGGTAATGGATGAAAAAATCATTTCATGTGATTGCAGGCAACGGATTCGGATGAAGTTTAAATAATAAGCTCAATAATCCTCTTCTAGATTTTCATTCGAGACTGCACGAATTTGTGGGATTATGAATTGCGACTCGAGAATCCATGGATTTACGTAACTATTGTGATATGATTTTGACATTTTATTTTCTTGACAGCAAGGAAGCAGCCACGGATTCAATCTTTTACTCATACAAAAGTTTTAATGGGTTTGCTGCTGATTTAGAAGAAGAACATGCCGCTGCTATTTCAAGTAATTTTCTATAACACCACTGTATTTCGAAGAATCACAAATTTATGGAATTTAGGAAATTCCTCTGATATATAACAAAACTTAATTGTGGAACTAATGCAGAGCTCCCAGGAGTAGTATCTGTATTTCTCAACAGAGAACACAAGTTGCACACAACTCGTTCATGGGGATTCCTTGGCTTAGAAGATGGAGATCCAAAATCAGAGACTGAAGAAATCCCTTCTTTTTCTCTTTGGAGAAAAGCAGGATTTGGAAAAGATGTCATCGTTGCCAACTTGGATACAGGTAAGAATTATCCTCTGCTCAATGTGGGTTTTATAGTACTCAATAGTGTTACAAGTTTTTCAGTCATCAAAAAAATATAATACAATATTAAACCATCAGCATGTTAACTCGTAAAATACAATACTCATTTATATTCATAAATGGACTATGAATTAAAAATTATGTAATGGAAGAATTTGGATTCGTGTTCTTATGATGATGGTTTTCTACTTTATAGTTTATATTGATCTTTAGAGAAGCAATGATTTGGTATGTTGTCTTATGGAATAGTAAACAGTCAATTATAGCTTCCTTGGAAAGTGACTGCTGGTAAGTATAATTGGTTATATTTAACTATAGCTATAGCAATGAATTTGGTTGTGTGCACCTTTAATTCTAAGTTGGTTATATAATTCATTTTCCATCCACTTAATTATGTGTTTTATCCAGTTTCTCATCAACCCTCAACTACTCAATAATTCATTTTGATTTGGTGAAGCATAGGATTCAAACACTAACCCATGTTCATTAGGATGCTTGAGTTCAAGCTTGTCTACTAGAAAAATTCTCCAACATGGATATGCACCAGTTGTTGGAAGCCGGATAATCTGTATTACCCTCAATGGTAAAAGGAATCCCTGAGCTCTATGAGCAATAAAAGCCCTATAGTTTCATCTTTTTGTACGTAGCAAGAAGGCTTGCCTTGCCCAAATGGAGGCTTTACCTTTTTGGGAAACTATAGTTTAATAGCTTATGTATCTGGTAAATATTTTTTCATTGCATTTTTGTGAGATGTCAATTCACCCCTGGAAGATGAAACTCCATGACATGAGCTTCGCATTATTCTCCATTAGATGAAACCCTTTTCATGGGCCTTAACAACCTTGTTTCACTATTTGATTCTGACCTACTCTCATTGGTTATATTTGACTATAGCTATAGCAATGAATTTGGTTGTGTGCACCTTTGATTCTAATTTGGTTATATAATCCATTTTCCATCCACTTAATTATGTGTTTTATCAATTTTCTCATTAGTCGTCAACTACTCAATAATTCATTTTGATTTGGTGAAGCATAGGATTCAAACACTGACCCATGTTCATTAGGATGCTTGAGTTCAAGCTTGTCTACTAGAAAAATTCTCCAGCATGGATATGCACCAGTTGTTAGAAGTCGGATGATCTGTATTACCCCCAATGGCTTATGTATCTGGTATATATTTTGTCATTCCATTTTCCATCCACTTAATTATGTGTTTTATCCAGTTTCTCATCAATCGTCAACTACTCAATAATTCATTTTGATTTGGTGAAGCATAGGATTCAAACACTGACCCATGTTCATTAGGATGCTTGAGTTCAAGCTTGTCTACTAGAAAAATTCTCCAGCATGGATATGCACCAGTTTTTGGAAGATGGATGATCTGTATTACCCCCAATGGCGATGGTGTTAAATTTGACAGTTTGACGGCCGTCTGGACGTTTTCACATTTTCGTACTATTTTTAACGGTTATTGATCCTTTCATACTCGGCTTCGTTCATGGTATGTTTGGCCTGGTTTGTTGCCTTATTTTGTTGTGAGGTGCATCGTTCAATGTGAAATTCCTTCTCACTCTGTCTCTACATGCAATCTCATTCTCATTCTCAATTCTCTTTTTTTTCCTTTACTAATTGGAATTCCTCTGTTTTGGTTTTTTGGGTTCTTGAATTTGTTTTGCAAATGGGCAACAAATCCAAATGGTAAGTAGCTTTGTCAAGCAATGGAGAAGCTGCTTAATCTTCTTCTGTGTCTCTTCTGCACTCTTTCCATTTTAGCTGTTGTTGCCAGTGACGAAGACGTGCCCAAAATAAACTGGAATCCATTGTCAAGAAACGCATTGACCATTATTTGAAGGAGGATATTACACAGGCCACAGGGTTGTTGCGTCTTCATTTCCATGATTGCTTCATTCAGGTTGTCTTTTAAAGTTATTTATTTACTCCATATTGAAATGAAGCGCAATCAAACTAATTTTTTTGCATTTAATGTGGAAACTTGTGTGTCGTGCAGGGATGCGATGCATCGGTTTTGCTGGATGGATCATCAAGCGGGCCAGGTGAGCAAGACGCCTCTCCAAATTTAACGTTGCGGCCCAAATATTTTCAAATGATAGATGACATCAAAAGCCACGTGGATAAGGCGTGCGGTCTCACTGTCTCCTGCACGGATAGCATTGCTCTCGCAGCTCACGATTTCGTTACAAGGGTAAGTTTTGTAACACAGACCTGCCTTGTTCTCTCCTGGTTTTTTTCTTTTTCATTACAATTTTCCTCCATGAGATGTTTATAGGGTTCTTTTTTCACAACAACCACAATAACATAGCTACTAAATAGATGCGTTGAGTACATATTATCTAAAGTAAAGAAAGTCGAAGTCCGTTTAGTTGTGATTTTTTTTCATATAAAACAAAATAAAGTTTTAAATACACTCCATGACAGACAGTAGAGTCTTGTCTATCAGGTATATAGTTCGAAATATGTATATATGGACCCCTCCTTTCTTACCCACTCATGGGGGTGCCCACATGCAGTTAAAAAGCATGCTACTTATATCCTGCTTTGGATTCTAAAATTTCAGCCACTATGAGCTTCGTTGTAGCCTTGAGCTCTTATACTTTCTTCATTTAAAATATGACAGAAACTAAATTTATATCCAATTACATTTTGAGTAATTTTTTTCTTAAGAGTGCCATACTTTCATTTTAACTTTTGTGTGTGAACAAGGTGAAAAAGCTCTCAAATCTCATCTGTATAGAGTGTTTCAAACCCCACTTTTTTTTGTTGTCCTGGGTATGTTGTGATGATTAATCTCAGTAATTATGCACAATAATATTATTGAACTCAAACAGATGTAAACAAATGTTGTTTTTGACATAGATGTTATTCATTACATTGGTCCACAATTTTGTTACACAATATCATGCATATCCACGTTAGCCAATATTTTGATAACAATAGAAGAAAGTCTTACTAAAAATTTATTGTGTTCTCTGGTGTATGCTTTTCCTTGCAACTTACTAAAAATTTGGAATTTGAACAAGTACACTGGATTTCTTGGCATCTTTAATTGTGAAGGTGTTGGATGGTGTCGAGTTGACAAGAAGAATTTGATTCATGACTTCCAATCCAAAACTAATACCGCTACCATTCACCTGAAGGATGTGAATTATTTTAAAGTTATTTCAGACTCCCAAGTTTGTTTATTTCATTCTTAGCTAATGAAAAACATGAAGAACCTAGGCTACCTCAAAGACACTCCACGTGTTTTGTCTTTAAATTTTTTGCTTCCTAAGCTTGTTCTTGAGGTGCAACAAACTTAAAATATATCTTTGAACTCCTCTCAAATTTATTGTCTTCCCTACGAAGCGTGTCTCTCTTGTTCTTCCTCCCAATTGATTCTATCAAGCTCCCCCTGCAAAGGCATCCAAAAACTAATTTCAAGGGATTGGTTTCCACCTTATAACATTTTTTACCTTAACGCCTTAACTCATCATTTGATCCATCTCTTCAACTTCCTGGTTGATTCAAATCCTATGGGATTGAACTTTCCATACAAGTGTCTCTCCTTTAGGGCCGGTGGGATGTTAAAATCATTTCCTGAAGAAGAAGGCCCAAATATTTTGGCTAGGGCAATAAAGAATATGTCCCCTAAATTTCATATTAGATAGGAAATATAAAAATAGAATGTTCCTCACTTTCAACTTCACAGAGTATTCATAGCCTACAAATCCAATCCTCATTGGGTATGTTGTGATGATTAGTCTCAATAATTATGCACAATAGTATTACTAAACCCAAATAGATGCAAACAATTTCCGGTTTTGATATAGATGTTGTTCATTGCATTGGTCCATAATTTTGTTACACAAAATCATACATATCCAAGTTAGCCAATATTTTGATAACAATAGAAGAAAGTCTTTGGAACCTGATCTATTTAAAAAACAACTATTGTTACTTGCATCGGTTAATTGTTGATATATGAAAACCATAAGAAACAAAATTGAATTGGCTTGCAAAGGCTACCCACATTCAACATCACGAAACATCCTTTTTGTCAAAACAATTAGCGAAATAATGTCTTAGCAACCCTTTTGACATATTTGGCATGTACTTCTTTATTTTTTTTGACTGTGGGCTCACGTATGTTTAACCGTGTTTGTCATCGCTATAGCCCTTTTTTTTAGTCTGTTTGAATATGATACGATCTATATATCATTTTAGATAAATACTTTGCATCTTAATTACTTCTTCTCAGCTAAATTTGATTCTTTAAGTCTATGGGTATTTCCATTACTCCTACACAAGTGGTCAAAGGTGGCAGGGTTTGATTTATGATCAAGTTGTGACAAATTTGAAATGTAGAGATACAACCTTTAAAGATAATGCTTCATATATATTCCTACACTTACAAAATCAATAACACCATTTATGAACATCAACTACAAAAATTATAACTATCCCTCTAAATCAAATAACATATATCGTTCGGCGTTCACATTGCATTGTACACATGCGATTGCTAGTTTAATAAACTTGTAAAGCATTTGGATTCTTTTTGGGAGAAAAATTTTAATTTCAAATTTATTTGATGCTACCTCTACATTATAGACCATCTAGTTTTTTTTTTAAATTTTGACAAAACTTAAAGTATAAACATAATAAATAATACGAATTAAATGAATGACATGTACATTAAAATAAATAACTTAATATAGTGAATTTATTTTTCCAATTACTTGGAAGGAGTCATAAATATTAATTGATTTTATGTATTGTAAAATTGAATATTTTAGTTCAAGAATGCTTGTCGATAAAGTTAATGTTGGATGCCCAAAATCTATACAAACCTTAAAGTATTTGAGTTTTAAAAAATTATCTCCGTCTATAAAATTTCTCTTAGAAAGCTTAAATAAAATATTACGTCGAGCTAAAACAACCGATGAATCAAATTTTTTTAATGTATGAGAACAAATAATAGCATTTTCCCACTAAAGTATAACTCATATTTATTTATTCATAGCGCAGTCTATTTAATCAAGAATATGAATTAAAGAAAATGGCAGCAAAATTGCACTAGTAGTTCACATACAAAGAGATTCTACAATGTAAAAACTATCATTACATGCAACAAATTCTTGTTGTATGAAACAAACCTTTGAACTTGCCTATAAATTTAGGAATTCTTGTTGTATTAGTAACAAAATAACAACCATTCATAAACTTGTGTTTTTGTGATTTTTATTTGCTAAAAATATATGATATTTTTCATTAATTTGGGGAAAATGTTATTTGAAATATAATCTCCATATTCAGAAATAACTCCTAATTAAATTATAATTTTACTCAAGGCTCTAACTAAGATATAAATAACCATAACATATACTCAATTTGTTTACACCAACATAGATTGGCCTCCATCGTTTCAAATAAAAAGTCCCATAAAACGTGTTTCCTTTTAATACTTTAAAATGTAAATTAAGAAGAGATTATCCAACATAATGGATGTTGTGCTCAGATGTCATTTAAAGGTTTTGCTGATGTAACAATGGAGGATGGGTGAAAAATGCCAAACAGTTAGGTTGAAAATGAGTTTACATGGTATTATCATCTTCCCACCATCTTCCATCTTCTCAATTTGGTATTATCATCTTCCCACCATCTTCCATCTATTCTATCAATCCCGAGCTATCATAACTACTCCTTTACTTGTTATCACTACCACTATAGGTGATGACATAGCACATGGTAGCTAACTAAAATAAGAGATGTTTTTAGCAAAAGTCCATTAGAATATCCATAAAGGAGATAGTTCAAGGCCATCTTTTATTTCATGGATGACTCTATTAGTCCCATGGTATCTTTCATTCATAATTTGGATAGGAGTGCAAACTTCATTTACCATACCTTTTTCCAACCCATCCTTTATGATACCTCCTATGTTTTCATATATTGATGTTACCAATACTTTTTGTTGATTCTCATAGTAAAGATGTCCCTCTTACTATTATGACCTTAAGTATTATGGATGTCAGTACAATACCTATCCCCATGAGATCAATCACTAAGGCTATGATGTATACATTAGAAAATAGGATCCCTCTACAAAATCTATAGATGTAGCCTACATAGATCATCGAGAATGTGTGAACAAATAATTAGCTCAAACACGAAAGGTTACATTCCCTATAATTCTTAATAAGTGATTCCAAACTCTTGCACTCCTTGATGTCATGTGTGTACATCACACATCTACAGAAAGAAGTTCATGGTAAAAGTTTAAAGTTCTTTCCTTGTGCCAAATTCCAAATCATCTTTAGATATTGGTAGATATATGCACACCACCAAGATGAGGTTATGGACATACATTGTTATACTCTAACAATGAATATGTTTATTATGTGGATAATTGATTATTCTTAGGATTGTGTAGTGTTTCCAAGAATCTATTGAACATTCCTATCCCACGTCAAGCATAGAAGTATTAAGATAGCACACAAAATTGTTTCATCCTCACTTAAGACTCTAAAATGCATATATGTACAATGAAGAGGTGTCACAATGCATTGTTAATGTTCTTTGGCTACACAATATTTTAAGATGCCATATCTCCATTTGTACATTACGTTATTTAATATGTGGTTGCATTGACTACTAGGAAGTGTTTTTGAATGAAGAATCTACTACAAACCTTGTGGATCATGATTTAAATGAAATAAAAAATAAACATGAAAACACACGATACTACTTATTCCTACTTGTGTCCTACTCTAAGTATTTTTGAAATTCTTTGATGGCCATAAAATTTGATTCCTTATAAAATAATTCCATCCAAATTAGGTTAAAATTTTATAACGAATCATGTAAATTTTGGTAGACATTTATAACAATTACACTAAATAATAATGTTTCATTATATTTTAATCTTATCCAAATTGGTTTGTTTGTGGTATGCGATGTGATAAATAAGGAAGAGTAATACAAGTGTGATTAGAAGACAAGTGTATATATGTGTGATGAAGTTGTTACTTTATTGTATAGATGATGATGTTGTCACTGTGTATGTGGTTAATTTATTAATGTGACTATGGATTGTGGATTACGGTATATGGTATATGGTTACTTAGTTGTGTTATTATTCCGTGTATGCCTACTTGGGTTTGTCGTGTTCAATAATTTAATGTAGATAAATCACAAATTTTCTTTCAAAACTTGTGTATTCATTTCATAATTATGTTTGAATGGTGACAGATATTAAAAATATTATTTGAATGTTAACAGATATTAATCGGTTGTTTAAATACATGTTTAATTAGATGACAGGACGAAAGAAGGTTGGAAAGCACAAGGCTTCACCAGTGCCAGAATCAAAATATAATTTAAAATTCTATAGTGTCAGTACTAATGTGTTCAGAAAGACTATAGAGATCCCTGCAAATGAAGATTTCGGAGTTAAACAAGAAGATGAGTCGTCCCCATCATTTCATATGGAAATGGAATTGAAACATGCAATGAATAAGGAAAAATTTTATAAAATTAAGCGTGAAAGACGTAGATTGCAATATTTAAATTTTTCAAAAAAAAAAGAATTATTAGACCAATTATTAGATGCTTCCTCGAGGAAGATGCTGAAAAACACCATGCGTTTTTCAACGTGGCGAAAAACACACTCTATTTTTCATCACTTTGGAAATATTCAACCCCTCTCCACCTAATAAGTAGTTGATTTGGATTCAATGTTTACAAAGAGAAGGAAAAGCACCGCATGGGTTACACCTTTTGGAGAACAAGATTACGTTTTTCAAAATGTTGAAAAACACCGTGCATTTTTCAACTTGGTGAATAACACACTTTGTTTTTCATCACTTTGGAAATATTCAACCCCTCTCCACCTGATAATTAGTTTATGTGGAGTAAATTTTTACAAGGAGAAGGAAAAGCACCACGAGTTACACCTTTTGGAGAACGGGATTGCATTTTTCAAAATGTTAAAAAATACCATGCATTATTCAATGTGGCGAAAAACACACCTGTTTTTCATTTCTTTGGAAAACTTCAACCCCTCTCCACTTGATAAGTAGTTGATGTGGATTCAATGTTTACAATGAGAAGGAAAATCACTGCGGGTTACACCTTTTGGAGAACGGGATTGCGATTTTCAAAATGCTGAAAAACACCATGCATTTTTCAACATGGCAAAAAACACACTCTATTTTTCATCGCTTTGGAAAAATTCAACCCCTCTCCACCTGATAAGTAGTTTATGTGGATTCAATGTTACAAGGAGAAGGAAAAGCACCATGGGTTACACCTTTTGGAGAATAGGATGGTGATTATCAAAATCTTTGGAAAACACCATGTGTTTTTAACTTGGCAAATAACAACACTCTATTTTCATCGCTTTGGAAAACTTAAACCCTCTCCACCTGATAAGTAGTTTATGTGGATTCAATGTTTATAAGGAGAAGGAAAATCACCGTAGGTTACACCTTTTGGAGAACGAGATTACATTTTTCAAAATGTTGAAAAAATCATGTGTTTTTCAATGTGGCAAATAACACACTCTGGTTTTCATCACTTTGGAAATATTCAAGCCCTCTCCACCTGATAATTATTTGATGTGGATTTAATGTTTACAAGGAGAAGGAAAAGCACCATAGGTAATACCTTTTGGAGAACGGCATTGTGATTTTCAAAATGTTGAAAAATACCATGCGTTTTTCAACGTGGCGGAATACATGACCTGTTTTTCATCGCTTTGGAAAAATTAAACCCATCTCCACCTGATAAATAGTTGATGTGGAGTCAATGTTTATAAGGAGAAGGAAAAGCATTGCGAGTTACACCTTTTGGAGAACGGGATTACGTTTTTAAAAATGTTGAAAAACACCATGCGTTTTTCAACGTGGTGAATAACACACTGTTTTTCATCTCTTTGTAAATATTCAACCCCTATCCACCTGATAATTAGTTAATGTGGAGTCAATGTTTAGAAGGAGAAGGAAAATCACCATGGGTTACACCTTTAAAGAACGGGATTGTGATTTTCAAAATGTTGAAAAACACCGTGTATTTTTCAACATGGCAGAAATACACGACTTGTTTTTCATTTCTTTGAAAAATTAAACCCCTCTCCACCTGATAATTATTTTATTTGGAGCCAATGTTTAAAAGGAGAAGGAAAACACCGCATGGGTTATACCTTTTGGAGAACGGGATTACGTTTTTAAAATTGTTGAAAAACACCATGCATTTTTCAACATGGCGAATAAAACACTCTGTTTTTCATCTCTTTGGAAATATTCAACCCCTCCCCACCTAATAATTAGTTAATTTGGAGTCAATTTTTACAAGGAGAAGGAAAAGCACCATGGGTTACACCTTTAAGAGAACGGGATTGCGATTTTCAAAATGTTGAAAAACACATGCGTTTTTCAATGTGGTGGAATACACGACTGTTTTCATCACTTTGGAAAAATTCAACCCCTCTCCACCTGATAAGTAGTTTATGTGGAGTAAATTTTTACAAGGAGAAGGAAAAGCACCGTGGGTTACACCTTTTGGAGAATGGGATTGCATTTTTAAAATGCTGAAAAACACTGTGTGTTTTTCAACGTGGCAAATAACACACTCTATTTTTCATCTCTTTGGAAATATTCAACCCCTCTCCACCTGATAAGTATTTTATGTGGAGTCAATTTTTACAAGGAGAAGGAAAATCACCATGGGTTACACCTTTAAGAGAACGGGATTGCGATTTTCAAATGCTAAAAAACTGTATGCGTTTTCAACGTGGCGGAATACACGACCTGTTTTCCATCGCTTTGGAAAAATTAAAAACCTCTCCACCTGATAAGTAGTTGATGTGGATTCAATGTTTACAAGGAAAATGAAAATCACCGTGGGTTATACCTTTTGGAGAACGGGGTCGAGTTTTTAAAAATGTTGAAAAACACCGTGCATTTTTCAACGTGGCGAATAACACACTCTTTTTACTCATCCCTTTTCAAATACTCAAATCCTCTCCACTTGATAATTATTTTATTTGGATTCAATGTTTACAAGGATAAGGAAAATCACCATGGGTTACACCTTTTGGAGAACGGGATTGCGATTTTCAAAATGCTGAAAAACACTGTGCATTTTTCAACGTGGCAAAAAAACACACTCTATTTTTCATTGCTTTGGAAAAATTCAACCCCTCTCCACCTAATAAGTATTTTATGTGGATTCAATGTCTAAAATGAGAAGGAAAAGCACCATGGGTTACACCTTTTGGAGAACAGATTGTGTTTTTCAAAGTGCTGAAAAACACCGTGCATTTTTCAACGTGGCAAAAAACACACTTTGTTTTTCATCGCTTTGGAAAAATTCAACCCCTATCCACCTGATAAGTATTTTATGTGGATTCAATGTTTACAAGGAGAAGGAAAATCACCGCATGTTGCGCTACATAAAGTATGTAAAAATTAGGGTTAGAAGATATTACAACTATTTTTGACTAGGATGGAGTGAAGCTGATTTGAGAGTGTGTAGGATATGTAAAGTGTTATTGAGTTATCTTGAAAATTTAGAAGTGTGAATCTAAGAGGAGGAAGAAGTATCATGTTATAGACAAATTCACCCTGAGTGAATTCATTGACTCGATGTACATGTAGCTATTTTTTGAGTTATGTAAAATCTTCATCTGTGGGATTGAAGAAATGTCTGGTTGTGGTGGTACACTTGTGTTCGAGTATGGTATGATAGTCATAGATGTGTGACAAGTGCTATGTTATGTGGACCATGTTTGTTCTCTTCCATATTTGGTTAAGCTCTTGTGGTGTGGTACCATCATGAAAGTATGTAAAAGTATGCTTGTGAATCAATAGTGTTGTGTATGACCCTGGTAGGGTGTTGTGATAGTAGTTCATGTTGGGCACCCACAAGAATGAATTAAAAAAATTATTTTGTGAAAATGAAATTTTAAAGAACTGGAATTAGGAATAATGTTAATGGTATCTTCTTCTTTTGAGTCAAAAACCATGGTCTAGGCATCAGTGTTATTCTAGGTTTATTTTTAGTGGGTTGGGAATCCTTTTCTAAAGATAATCGAAATAATGAAATAAATTGAATATATAGATGAATAAATAAATAAGATAATAATGAATATGTGTTCTTTGTAGATAAAATTTAAGAGTCCTTAATTGGAAAGAAAGGAGTTATCTACCAGTGTAAAAGAATCTACCCTCATTAACCTTAAGCTACAGATTAAACTTTTCTCTCATTGTTGTGAAACATTAAGTATATTTTAAAAAGTAAGATCATTATTGGCTTTTAGGGATATAGTTAGATCTTAGTTAGTGGGGAAGTTTGAATAAGAACACATTAATTCTAATGCTTCCATCCTGTGAACCCCGTGTGTATCCTCCGTCGAACTTAATCAAGAGAATGCTAACTGAAGCTTTACCCAAATCTAGTTGAACTCTTAAGCCTCTTTAAAAGACCGGTTAATACCTAAGGAGATCATGATAATGAAATGAATTGAATTTTCTTGCCCTAACCTTTGTCATGGTACTTTGTAATCTTATCTTAAGCGTGGTTAATTTTTTATCCTTGCACAAGAAGGTTGTAATCTTCTAGATCGTAAATTCAGATCTTGAAAGACATTTTTAGCAAAATGCTTAACCTTAAAGGATTTTCCACTGTGGGGTGCACTTAACTGAGACTGTGTATTGTGGTTGGACTTGTTTCGTGGTGCCTTATTAAAGAGAAAAGTGAATTGTCCTTGATGGGTGTTGGATGTTCCATGTTGCCTATGTGGTCATAGTTGTGTCAAGTTGTTCAAAGAGTTAGTTGTAACCTTTGTGTCCACTGTAATGTCATTTTATACTTCGAACAAGTAAAAAAAAGTTATCTGTACTTCGCTATGTTGTCTTGTGTGTCTGAAATAGTGGGCGTTACAATAGCTAACAAGAAGGTTTTTCCCTAAACAATTTGGTGTCACCTCAATAGTGGTTATATATCCTCGAGGCCCCTACAGGGCCAACTATGACATGTCCCCCTCTGCCATCCAACCCCAGAGAACTTTCTGATACAAAGATAGTGCCACAGTTAGAAATTTCACCACAAACACAAACCTTGCAATTCCCTTCCGATGCAAGTGATTTCCTAAATAATATGATAAACAACATTCACCACTCCCCTCCAAGGAGTATCGAGAGAAAACTCTTCTCATTGGCATCCGCTAAGACAACACTCCATAGCTCATACGAGAATGTTTGAAACCAACCTACGCTCTTTCATCATGTAACTTAATGTGTTGGCACTTAAGAATGAGGTGCGTGTGAGAGTTCCTTCGACATCCTTATTGCAACGAGCATTGACTACAAGGGAAAAATTATCCAACCCAATCCTAACAATGTGACTACTAAAGACAAACCCTCTCACCCCAGCATTGAGAAGCCAACAGACAACTTCCATTGACATGTTCTTATAGCTTTAAAGCTTGTTTGATGTAACTTGAGTTTCCTCCAACTTGGCCTACTTAAATAATCTTAGAGAATCCTAAACTTATTCTCTCAAGCTACACAAGCCTCCTCACACACCAAAAGGCTATTGGTTTCCCTAGGCACATTCTTCATGAGCCACTTCATCATTTTGTGGATCCATGTCCAAATTTTTGCCACTATCGAGGGTGGGCTCTTCTTAACAAGATCGAGGGTGATAGTTTGTATCCCACTATACTTCTATAAGGCCCAAGCCCATTGCCAGAATTAAAAAATAGTGACTAGGCAAATATTGAGTTCTTAGTGCATGCCAGTCTGGCCACATCAAATTAGATGTGGAAGATTTCTCAAAGATACTCTTCATTCCCTTTGCAACTACCCTCTACAAGGCATTTTCTTGGCCACATCAAACATCCTAATCACTTCCACACCAAACATGAGCACCGAATAAACCAATTCCTTTAAGGTGAGGATCTTAGACCAAGTACGGATTCTTGAGAGGACAAAAATGGTGAACCCCGTGGAGGGTTCTCCTTGACATTGCATGCTCCTTAATGATTCTTTCAATAGATAACTATAGCTTAGTTTCTATCCCCAAATATAATTAGATTCAAAGTAAAATGACACAAAGAACACTTACACATAAGAGTAACTTACCAATGATCAATAAGCATATAAACACACTAGAACCATAGCAATTAGCTAGCCTCATATTAAACAAGAGGTGTCTAGAAGCATCATTACATGTTCTCTTAATGATTGTTTGATTTAGAATGCTTAAGGAAAATCTAAATTTGAACTTCTCAATTCTCTATAAACACTTGGATTCCCCTCATAATGATAGATGATAAAAATGACTTAAATGTATGCTTATTTATAGACAAATTTGTTTAAAAGAAAAAAAGGTGATACAAAATTGAGGGCTCCAAACCTAATCGGCATCAAAATTTGACAAAACATATCAATGACACCTAATTATAATGATAGGGTAGGGTGGTGATGAACTATAATGTTGCATTGATAATAATTAATGCACAATCAAAAATTGTTATTCATTTGACCATCACTAAAAATAAAACATTTAATAAAAAAATCCTCAAATTTGATATCCATTTGATCATCACGAAATTTGGTGAAGTCAATTTAAATGTAATATCTCTGCACACCTTAAATTTTGGAGCAAGCAAATTGATATTATTTGTGAGCTATACAAATTTATCCCAAAAATAGGTAATACAATTTTATCAAGTAATAAATGGATAGTGCCACTAAATAAAAAAATTGATTTTCGTATTTTATTTTTAATATTTGTTGTTAGTCGATTATAGCCATTTTTGTGTTTATAGTTGATAGTTTTGTGACTTGAGTCGTTATTTGTGTCTTTCTAAGCGTCAATCAATTTTTGTCAAAAGTGTAAAATAAGTCCTTAAAGGTAAATTTTTCAATAAAATAAGATCTTGAATGATCTTCGATGTAATAAATCTCTCGATTCGATGTACTAATCACATATTTTGTCTTGGGTGCATTCTCGACCAAATCTGACATTAAACTTGTGGGGGGCAATATAGATATTTGATTCCCCTCCACATGTTCACACTTGGAAGGAATGTTAGGAAATAAATGTATAGGGGTTGAATAATTGAATCCACATCAAGTAATTTTCAGGTGGATAGGGGTTGAATAATTCCAAAGCGATGAAAAATAGAGTGTGTTTTCCGCCACGTTGAAAAACGCATGGTGTTTTTCAAAGCATTTTGAAAAATGCAATCCCATTCTCCCAAAGGTGTAACCCATGGTGCTTTTCCTTCTCCTTGTAAAAATTTAATCCACATCAACTACTTATCAAGTGGAGAGGGGTTTAAATTTTCCAAAGTGATGAAAAATAGAGTGTGTTTTCCACCACGTTGAAAAACGCACGATATTTTTCAGCATTTTGAAAAATGCAATCCCGTTCTCCAAAAGGTGTAACCCATAGTGCTTTTCCTTCTCCTTATAAACATTGACTCCACATCAACTACTTATCAAGTGGAGAGGGGTTGAATTTTTCCAAAGTGATGAAAAATAGAGTGTGTTTTTCGCCATGTTGAAAACGCATACGGTGTTTTTCAACATTTTGAAAATCGTAATCCCATTCTCCAAAAGGGTAACCCACGGTGCTTTTCCTTCTCCTTGTAAATATTGAATCCACATAAAATACTTATTAGGTGGAGAGGGGTTGAATTTTTACAAAGCAATGAAAACATTGTGTTTTCTGCAACATTGAAAAATGCACGGTGTTTTTCAGCATTTTAAAAATCATAATCCCGTTCTCCAAAAGATGTAACCCAGTTGTGATTTTCCTTCTTCTTGTAAACATTGACTCCACATAAACTACTTATCAAGTGGAGAGGGGTTTAATATTTACAAAGCGATGAAAAATAAAGTGTGTTATTCGCCACATTGAAAAACGCATGGTGTTTTTCAGCATTTTGAAAAATGCAATCCCATTCTCCAAAAGGTGTAACCTGTGGTGATTTTCCTTCTCCTTGTAAAAATTGACTCCACATAAACTACTTATTAGGTGGAGAGGGGTTGAATTTTTCCAAAGCGATGAAAAACAAGTTGTGTATTCCGCCACATTGAAAAACGCACTGTGTTTTTCAACATTTTGAAAATCACAATCCCGTTCTCCAAAAGGTGTAACCTGCGGTGCTTTTCCTTCTCCTTGTAAACATTGACTCCACATTAAATAATTATCAGGTGGAGAGGGGTTGAATATTTCCAAAGAGATGAAAAACAGAGTGTGTTATTCACCACGTTGAAAATGCATGATGTTTTTCAACATTTTGAAAAATGCAATCCCATTCTCCAAAAGGTGTAACCCGCGGTGCTTTTCCTTCTCCTTGTAAACATTGACTCCACATCAACTACTTATCAGGTGGAGAGGGGTTGAATTTTGTAGGAATGTTTGAAATCGATCTGGTATGAGAAATATTAGAAATTGATACAACTTATGTCAAAGAGTCAATTGGATAAAAAAACTTTTTTAAGGAATAATAACTTGGGAAAAATACTTGAGACATACTCAAAGAATCACTATCAGATACATCAATTGGTGTGAAAAAATACTTGTGAAAGGAACATCTGAAGAGACAATACACACAAAACTTATTATGCCTATGTGAGGTTTTAGTGTAGATTAAGTATGAGAACTAGAGGAACCTTGAGTAACCCCTAGAGGTAGGGATATAGGTGGATCTTATGTGAATGAGGGGAGCTTGGGAATTCTCATGAGTATGGATTTTATCAAATTCTCTTTATTTTCCTCTTATTCATCATATTATCCATACCCCTCTTATGTTTATTCCTCTCCAACTAGTTATCAACTGTAGCTTTGATAATTCCATGTTGAATCTGTTAGTGCGAAATCATAGCACCCCCAAATGAGTTATACAGGTCTGCTTTTCTAAGGTAGAGTCATTTGGTGTGATTGCATAACATTGAGCTTTTCCCAAGGCATGGGACCTTGCAAAAATGGAAAATATCTCCAGGTCAAAGGTTGGTTCCTTATCCCTCTATTTAGGTGCATACGTAGGGATTTGCAGAGGATCTATCTCTATACCTAATCTAAAACTTTCCAAGGAGACAGGGATAAAAGAGTATAAGAAATAAGAAACAACTAAACTATCAGGTGATGCACCAAAGGAATGATGAACACTTATCTTGCCAATAGACACAAACCAACAAAATGCATACAATAAACAAGCACTAGATAGCGGATCTGTAATGGAAGACCAAATGAAAGAAAAAGAGACAAGAAAGGATCTAAGATCGATCACAGACGTGTTTTATTGCTCGTGGTTTGATCTGACTCATTACAAAGTAGTGAAAAGGTAGTAATGTATTATAATTTTAATGGAAGGCTGAACCCCACAAATCCTTTTACTAAAAGGAGAAGGGAGCCTACAAAACAAGGGACGTCAACCCTTTACAATGAATCCTACCCCGACTTTATAGATTGACTGAGATAAGAAAGAGAGAGAGAGAGAGAGAGAGAGAAACAGAAAACCAAGTTGTAGCTCAACTACCGTTGTTAATTCCTCGATGAAATCTTCCCCAAATCCATCTTTACTTGCATCAATCCTTGGTTCAAAGACCTTGAAGTAAAAGGAAATGACGAAACATATCAAATATGATCTCGGTTGTTGAGGCGAAGGTCCTGCATTGAAATCCGAAGATGTTTCCCCGTTTTCTTCACTTAACCTCCTTAAAATTAAATTTTTAGGCCTCCATGGCATGGGCGAGGTTGAGATCTTTCCAATGGTGTTAGATTCGCAATATTTTGAGTCTGAGTCGAAAGATATGCACCTTCGAAGTTTGTATCGAGTCCGTATGAATGGGTGGGAAAATAATTAGAAAAATGGGTCCCCCTTTTGGTATGGGACATGTGGCAGCCAGATCGGAACAAAAATCAGGCCTATGGGTCTGCAATTTATCTTTTTCCCTTTTGAGAAAAACTCAAAAAACTCCCACAGCCCCGAAGCTCTACCTAAACACATGGCTCCTTTTAGTTGGCTAGGGAATGCACTTCCAACTTTATCTTTGTGCCTTTTAGACGAAAGGTAAATTTTCACTTTTTCCCGACTCCCGCTTTGGCTTTGACTCGGGTTCACACGCTGACTTTTTCCTTGGGTGGAGTCGCGGGCCATTTTGCAACTTTTACCCCTTTTGAGATAACAAGGGGCGAAGAACCAACTTTTTCCCCAACGGTCCACTTTCCCCTGGGATACACGGTAGTCAAGCACTCATTTAGAAACCTTTTCTCTATTCAACCCTTAAATCAACGTCATTAAGATACTTGGCAGCCTCTGTCGATTTGTAGAATTTTCAACGGTCCCTCTTACTTTTTAGACTTTGGGCTACGTGGCGAGTTCGCACTCATTTGGGTCTTTACCTTGGGACAACCTCTTGGAGATGCACCACACTGACACTTGGCATTCTCTACTTACACTTTTATACTTATCCAATTTCAAAGCCCGCCTTTTGACTCTGTTTGACCATTTTCTACGTGGAGGGTTGGCGCAAGTTTGAGTCTCGCCCTAGGCTTCCTTTTCGAATTTGTGCCAAGTTGACACTGGCATGCTTTCTCTCAATGAAGGCTTTTCAACACCCCGTAATTTCTTTGGGGTTCTAGACACGTGGAAGCTTGGCGTAAGTTTGGGTTCCCCTTTTTGGATTCACCTTTGGAGAAGTGTCATTAGGACACATGGCTCCTTCCGCTGCCTCCTCCATACTTAGTCATTTTTGGGATTTTTCTGAACCGTTTGAGCTTGAGGACTTTGGATCTTTGTTGTTTCTTCCCCTTCTTGTTTCTGGTTCCTCTGTGGCATCACCCCTTCTTTTCTGACCCTGTTATCTCATAGTTGAGTCTACCTATAACTTGGAGAATGGATTTAAGATGTGGAAACGGCCCAACAGAGTCGTTTCTTTCGTAATAGGGTCCCTTAGTCTCTCTTGGCCCCCACCACTCCATGGTTGAGTCCTTCTACGACCAATTTGCAAGATTTGAATGAGTTTTCTCATGTTCCTCTTATGTGGGGTCATGACTAATTCAATATTTGGCACGGGGTGAAATATAGATAACATACTTGATACCTTCTTCTTGTGTACCATAATTTTAATCTATGGGTTAGATTAAATATCATTATCTAGTGCATTTTATTGTTTTTGATAAACTCCCATCCCTAATTTTTTCATTAAAAAGGTAAAATTATCCCTTACTACCCCTTGAGTGTCCTAATACCTAAAGGGTGATTGACATATGAATTTGAAATTCTTTCTTGAATCAATCATATTGACACTTGAGGGCCAGTAATTGAAATTTAAATCACTAAATTCGAATGGGATATCAAAACAATTTTTTTGCTTCTTGGCTTTGCATATCACTATTATTCCATAAAAAAATTAGTTTTCTACCTCAATTGTTACTATTTTTATGTATATATTTAGGTAATACGATTGGGAGAGTGTGGCAATGATCTAATCTATATATTGGAGTTTGGATACCCCTTATAAGAGTAGAAGTTAGAAAACTTGATTCTTAAAGCTTATTGCATGTTTGTTTAGGCCGAATATTTCATAGAAAACTTACTCTTTAATGCTTAGTGGTTTTTTTTACGCTGAATATTTTGTAGGAAACTTACTTCTTGAACCTTAATGGTGACTAAATTGAGAGTTTGTGAGTTTGTTTATGAAAAGAAATTATAATTGTAGGAAACTTACTTCTTAAACCTTAGTGGTGACTAAATTGAGAGTTTGTGAGTTTGTTTATATCAACACAAAGTTTATAATTCTTATTTAAACAACGTCGTCAACATAAATATGATTCAATTTTGTATTAAACCCCAAGCAAATATAATTATAAAAAAATTCAAACTTTCTCAAAATTTGTAATTACTAATGTAGGGCCAGACCAAATACAAAAAAAGAATAATAAATAAATGGAAAGAAGCCGGCTTGTTAAGTTCTCTACAAAACTGGTCACATTTTTTTACCCTTTCTCCAAACTCATCATTTTTTCATGCTCTAGTGTTGACAAACAAAATAAAATGGGATTGCTTGTTATTTTAAATGGGAGTCGTATGGTTCAAAAGGCCAAAATATTTTGTGTCATTTAACATAAGTATTTTAGTGTGTTGAATGGGGTATTTGTATATAATTGTAGTCATCATTAGGTAGGTGACTCTCTTCTTGTATGTTAAAGTTTCACAGTTTTTAATTGTGTTTTTAATTGTTGAGTATTTGCGGATCACTCACATATGTTTGCAAGAAACCAATGATGAATCTCCTTAATAAACAACTCATTAGTTAGTTGTAATTTGATTTGATAAAGAAGTGTATGTTTTTTCTCAAAATATTACTCAAACCTGATCTCATCTGACTTGATTAATAGTAATATATTAGATAATAGAGATTATATATTACAAGCTAGAACATAGCCATTTTTTTAATTGTAGAAATGTAAAGAAAGTGGGATTCATATAACTATAAACGTCTACTTATTCCGAATAGGATTTCTCTTCCTCATTCTTACAGTTCCCTGGAAGCTTTTGTTTCACCTTGTCCAGCAGCCCCTCTTTCTTCTCACCCTGCGCATTTTCTTTCCCTTCTTTCTTGGAAGCGCAGGTCACCGATCTACTGACACATGTCAGAGACCCCAAAGCTTCATCCCATTGTAAGAAACGCCTTCGGCGTAACAAGAATGCTAAAGCACATTCCAAAAATAATAATTTGTACGCCTCCGTAGCCTATCCCGAACTAAAAAGTTACACTTAATGGAAGAGTCCCAAGGCTCACCCTTGATGGTATCTTGATGGGCAACCATACTATTGACATCAGCAAATTCATGGTCCATTTATAAATTCTCTCTTGGTTATATGGAAGGTGAAGAGTTTTACCCCATATTTTTTCTTCTTAGCTGGCCCGCAACATCAATAACCCACAACAGTTTTCTCTGGCAAGATTTTGAAGATAAATGTCCAACTGAACTAATGCATATTATTCCCCTTGCAAAATATCTTATTTAGCTTCTCCTTCTCAACTAGCCAATTGAGATCTTTATTATCATAATCTACGAGATAATGCGAATTTGTTGAACTTAAAGTCCCAAATCTTTGATTTGTCTCCAAAATATTATGTTTCCTATGTTAGTACCAATGAAAATTGAGTACAGTGAAATATCAAGCAAAACCTGAAAGGAAAGCAACATATTGGAGGCCAAAAGAAATAATCATACCAACATATCAATGCAAAATCTGAAACAAGTGATTATTGAAATTAATATGCTCCTCCAAATTATTTTTGTACTAGCAAGAATTGAAACATAGAATGCATCAAACAATATGATAAATCATTATACTCGAAAGATCTAAACATATAACATTTACATATGGATAAAACTACTGCAATTTTCCATGACTGTAGTATTCATACATGGACATCAATTGAATAGAAGGGTTCCATTAGCAAAGCCAAAAGTTAGAAGAAATACTTGAAGACTTTGATGCGTAAAACTTATATGCCAAAGTCCTCTAATATGTGTGCAATAATCGTGGAGGCAAATTTTGTGGCAGAGTGGCAGTCTCCACGCACTTAAAGATTTTTATACCCAAGATGGCTTCTCTTGTGATGATGTCAATAAGCTAAAATGTAACTACCAGGGTTTTTCCGATGATAGCAAATAATTTATTTCCATTGGTTTTCCTAAACATCATGTAGAACTAAAGATATGTCATGTGTATACTATGCACATATATTCTGAGGCCAAGGGTGCATTATAGTTCGAGGAAGCAATCTGCCCCCTGCAAGGAAAGCATACACTTGTTTATTGTCCTCAATCCAACTCCGCCCAGGACTCCTTTCTAACTTTACCCCCTTCATTATTTTCCTCATGTTTTCAGCATCATGCCACCTTCCAGCCACAGCATACATGTTTGATAACAACACATGTAAGGTCTAACATTGTTAGGATCTAACTCAAAAAGATGTGCAGCAACCCATTCTCCTAAATCTATGTTGTTGTGTACTCTGCAGAATTATGTTTTGATGTAGTATGATGTGTATATGCTAGATCATGGATTTCTATGGACATTATTATGTTTTGCTTAGTATGATGGTTAGATGTTAGACTATGGATTAATATTGATTTGGATTCAGTTATTATGCTTGATGATCATTGAGACATTATTATTATTATGTGGATGATGATATATTAGTTGACATGGATAGGTTATTGATGTTGATTTTAGACATGTGACATTGATATTATGAATAGCTCTAGTATAGAGATCTATTGGATGATGATATAGTTGCAAATTGAATTTAAATGATAAATGTTAAATTCTTGATATTGTTGTGATTTGGATTTAATAATTGTATGTTGCTTATATCATTTGGATGTTCTGATATGGCCACAAGGCCGAAGGAGGTATTTTGTATTTTGCAGTTAAAAATCACAACAACATCGGGGGACTAGAGACTAACCATATTGGAATTCAATGTGAGATCAACAAGGTCACCATGGCAACTGTGTTTGTTTTGTGTGTTGTGTTTTGTTAGGACTCCCCATGGGGGGATTTCCACTATTGTGACCATGGGATATATGTGTTTTAATTATGTGTTCCCTTTTTATTTATTGTTGTATGTATTTTATTTGTAATGTGCTCTTTATTTTAACTATTCTAATGTGATAGTTTAATGTGAGAAGTCATATAGATAAATTTTAATTAAATAATTGGGATGAGGGATGTAAGGAATTAATGTTATTGTCTTGAGTAATAATTAAATTTGATTTATATATAGTATAACCATGTGATAAATAAATAAACCTTATGTAAAAATGGTAATAAATGAATGTCATAGATATTAATACATTTTGAAAGAGTGTGTAAGTTACCATGTAAGGATGTGTAAGAATTTGTAAGAGGTTGTAAGGAAGATTTTGGAAGGTCAAACACTCCATCCCTCTTGAAATTCGAATTTGATCTTGGAGGAAAATTTGGAGGCTTGTGGGACAAGTTAAACTTGTCCCACACCTCTCAAAATCTTCCACCAACCATGATTATAGTTTTGAAGTCAAAATCAATCTATTTTATTGTATTTTGACATAATTTTGTGTAAGAATTGATTGCACTTGTCTTACAAATTTTAAATGCATTCCTTTTTGAGTATGGGTTGAGTTTGTGTATGTAAGTAACTTTGTCATTCACATTTATTGGGATTTTATTGTATTTGATGTTGATTGCATTTTGGGATGAGAAAAATGAGGTGGCATCCCACTTGGAATCCACATCATCCTCTTCCACCCTCTCCTTTAAAATTTGAATTCCTCCTCATTTTGAGGTTGTTGAAAGTTTGTGATTTCACTCTTGGGTCGAATTTCTCTTGAATTTTGGAGCTTGCTTGGTGGAAGAAGTGGATTTACTTGTGCATGCATTCCTCTTGCTGATTTGGGACTGGTTTTTGCAACAAAGAATCTGTTGTTTTGGAAACAAATCTCCATAATGGAGAGGTAGGCTCTTTTTTTAATTTGTTTTTTTCCCTTTTCTTGCATGCAAAATATTGAATGGTTTGTGTTTGCATTCTTAGATGGATGGGTAGAATGCTTAGGGCATGGTGTAGAGAGGAGACTATGAGGTTTAATCAGAGGAGGGATAAGGGATTTGCCATTGGCACTTGTTTCTTGTGGAGGGAAGGTTGGTTTGGGATCCACCTAGGAAAAGAATATGCTTGCATTTCTTACTTTTGGGGGCATAAGGGATAAATTTAGAGGAGGGATAAGGAGGGGTTGAGGAGGGATAAGGTTTATGGGATGGTTATGTTTTTTTTGGGAGTTTGTTTTAGGTGGATGCCCAAATCCAACATGGGAGGCATAAGGAGACCTCCATAGATCTTACTCTTGTTTGGCTTGCTTGGAAGAAGCCTTTGTTTTGATTGAAATTGTTTTTGTAGTGAGAGCTACATCTTATTGCTTGTGTTTCTTTGTGAAATATGAGTGTTTCTTGTATGTGAAAGAAGCCTTGTTGCCATGTGTTGTTTCATCATGCTCCATTTCAATATGGTTGGGGCTCGGGGGCCAATGGGGAAAGATGGATTCTCTTTTCCCATTGGGTATCTTGGTTGGGTGGAGAGCGTTGCCTTTCCCCTTCCTTGTTGTGATTAAAAGATAAAAGATGAAGAAATCAACATGTTGTTGTTTGGAGCTTGGAGAAAAATCAGTTTTGACATTCCTTTCTTGACAAATGTCATTGTAACCTTTCCCACTTTTAGTGGATGAGTGTATTGATATTGAAATGTGAAGTGTTTACATTGTAATTGGAAGTTGTATATGAATTGAGAAATGTAAATGATATCCTATATTTTGTATTTTGAAATGTGAAGAGTTACTTTCCTTTCTTTTTTTTAAAAAGAACATCATACAGTTTGTAAGTTTCAAATTGGAATTCAAAGAAAGAGTTAAGTTGTATATTGATATTGGAGATCAATGAAAGAAATATCTTCTTTTCCCAATTGCATTGTTGTGTTGAAATTTAATGATTGTTATATCTTAGGAATTCTGTTTTGGAAAGAGAACCCGTTTAAAGGAAATGACAGAAATTTGATCTTTTGAAAAGAGTTGTTAAAGATTAGAAATTAACATTGCATACTGTATATATGTGTTGTTGAATCAATGGAATTTTGAGAAAGGAATTTGGCATGTTTTCCATATTTGAACGTTGCACATTAATTTTGCAAACCTATGGAAGGGAGAATTTTTTTATTTCTATAATTCTAGCATTTGAAAATAATGTAATTAATGTATAGTTCAGATTTATGAATAAAATTAATAAAGGATACAAATCATTTTAGATGTATTAGGTCCTATTGAACCTACATTGAACTCCACATTTAAGAAAACATCTCTAAAACTTTATCAAATTCAATTTTAACTTCACAACCCAACTCCTGTCAAAAGTTGTAAAGTTATATCAATTTCAACTCAATCTCTAAATTGGACTTTGAAAATATACCTAAACTTATCCATGATCACCCCTCCATGTTTAGTTTGCATGTTGAGGAGAAAAGAAATCAAATTGAACCAAACTTAAAAGTTAGAAAAACTGCCAGTTTTGTAATTAAAAACCCTGCAGATCGTTTATTCAAAATTGACCTTGAAAACTTTATCAAAAATCAAAATTGATGATTCTTGTGTAAAGAGGACTCGAGAGCTTTCAGAAAGTCCTCTTGTTTTCCTAAAATGGAGCTTCCTATCAAAAGTTATGGCCATTTGAAGTTTTACTTCAAAATGGCCATCCCAAACCAAAAATGAAATAATTCAACCTTAGAAAATTTAAATTTTGAACTTTAGAAAAATTTCCTAAAAATTTTCCGCGGCCCCGCCACCCTCTTATCCAATCAGATGATGCCACGTGGCATCCTGAGGGGTGGAGCTTTTGGAAAAACTTAAACTTTTTTGAAAATTTGGTCTCGGGAAAATTTTCAAATTTTCCCCGCAACCCGCATGGCCCCAAACCAATCACGTGCTGACACGTGGCAGGGAGGGTGCACGGGTTAAAATTGAAAACTTAACCATTTTTGGCCTTTGGGAAAATTTTCACATTTTTCCCGTGGACCCGCACCCCTGCAGCCAATAGGGTGTTGACACGTGTCCCCTTGGAGGCACGGGGGCATGAAAAGTTTTTTTAACCTTTTTATCCCTTTGGTGAAAAATCCAAATCTTCTCCACCACTCCGCCAACCCGCGGCCAATCACAAGATGCCACGTGGCCATTTGGACAAGCGGCGGAGGCACAGAGGAAATTTTCCTTCGAAAATTGAATTTTTGACAACGGAAAAAATCACAAATTTTTCCCCGCGACCCGCCAAACCTCATCCAACCACATGCTGACATGTGGCACTTTGGGCATGGGGGTGCGATGATATATTTTCTCCCTTGGGATTTTAATCCCCAAAATCTCCTCATCCATTTTTGCTCCCCCAAACCGTGATCCCCAAATAAGAGTCTCACGCCATGGGGAATCAAGATGCGCCCACGAAATTTTTCTTGTTTTCACCCAAATCTCCAAATCCTTCTTCACCCCCCGGTCCACACCATGCCACACCTGTCGGGATGCGCCACGTGTCCTACTTTCGGCCCCATGGGCATGAGAATGTTTTGCGCTTTGTGCCAAAGTGGGGAAAATTTCTCAATTTTCCTCCCCGCTCCGCCAATCCGCCCTAAGGGAAAATTTTCTCCCTAATCCCGCGGACCTCCCTAGGGAAAATTTCCCCTAAAACTCCACCCGGCCATAACTGGAGTTCTACAAGGAGTTAGGAGGACTTATTTATATGGTTGGAAAGGTGAGAGAATTTCCTATCCAATGAATATAATTTAGGAAAGTTTTGATGACTCTTAATGTGAGAAAAATCTAGTTGAAGTTCAAAGCCTTAAGAGAGCAGGCATGGGGTAAATTTCTCCCTGAACCTAAGTAAAATATGTAACCCTAAAATTGAAACCCTGTGAACTTGCTATAAGTTTAAAATGGGAAAAAATGTATTTGGTAATTAGACCTTGTTTAGAACTGTTAGTGCAAACTGATGTCTTGCAACTTAGTTGTGGACTCTCCTAATCAAAAAAAAATTATTCCTTAATTTTTCCCAGCTAATCCTAGTTTGTTTCTTGGTCTCAAGTGGTAGTTTGAAGCGGGCATTACACTTGGTATCAGAGTGGTGGTTCAAAATCTTGGACCATTGGGCACACTAGAAAATTGAGACTTGAGACTTTTAAAACTAACAAACTTGTAAATTAGAAAACAAAACTGTTTGAAAATTGTTCATGATAGTAAACTTAGAAAACTAAAGAAGGCTTGAAGTAATGAACTAACTCTCACTTTGGTCTATGCAGGAGGCTCAGATGGAGTGAGAGAAACATTCACAGAGACTCAGAGTCACCACCACCACCACCACCACCACCACCCACCACCACCACCACCACCACCACTAGATCAGGGTTTAGTAGCTATCCTACCACAGATTTTGTAGACCCTCCAGGATGTTAATGCTGCCCTACATGGAGGATCAGTAGGAGGACATTCAGACAGGCATGACAGAGCTACTTCCTTTGAGGGTCATGCACCTCCTTCACTCGGTGAGGAGCATGGAGGAGAGAATTTTCATGGAGAGTCAGATAGAGTAGAGTCTCCTTTGAGGGGACATGGTGACCATATTTCAGGACAGAGAGAGAGGTCTCAGAGCCCTAGGCTCGGGGACAGGTAGGCAGAGAGGCCCAGAGGCCATCAGACCATAGCTATGGATCACATCAAGGAGATCCTAAAGCTTAGGCCATCACATTATTTTGGTGACATAGGGGATTCTAGGTAGAGGCCTGGCTGGTTAGCTTGAGTGGTTGCTTCAAGCTTTTCCTTGTTCTAGCAACACGAAAGCTCGTGTTGCGATCCATCTACTGAAGGATGGAGCTGGTGTTTGGTGGAGGACAGAGGAGCAGAAGCTCCATATAGATTCGAGATCAGTCACTTGGGAGCTATTCGAGGAGAGATTTAGGAGCAGGTACTTGTCACGGAGATTCATACAGTAGAGGATCGATGAGTTCCACGATCTTCGTCAGGCATCCCTTTCAGTGGTAGAGTATGAGAGTAGGTTCCTGGACCTACTTCAGTACGTTGATTACATGTAAGATGAGTAGGTGTGGATCCACAAGTTCATCGGGGCCTTAATATAGACATTGGAGGTGCGTAGTTTGGATCCACTATCCTCAGACTTTAACAGAGGCCGTTGAGAAGGCCTACATTGCTGAGGAGACTCGGGGTAAAACCCAACAGGCTAGAGACCGAGTCAGGAGCCGTATTCAATAGTTATAGGATAGAAAATCGAGGGGGTCAGCTCCTCCTCCTCATGGTGGTCATCGGCATTCTTCGCATCATCTTTCGAGACCACGACAGCAAGCAGCAGCAGCAATCCCACCCACCTTTTAGGCCTCCTCAGAGAGTTGATGCACAGAGAGGTCACAGTATGGGGCCTCCTCCTAGGGACCCACCAGGACATAGGGTGGAGCTAGAGCTCAGTCAGTAGGAGCTCGACCACAGAGGCCACAGCAGACTATAGCTGGATCATCAGGATCCATGACACCTACCTCTAGGGCACCCTCTGGAGGTGCTTTCTTGGAGAGGTTCAGGTGGTTGTTTCGGGTGTGGAGTAGCGGGACACTTTTGGAGAGATTGCCCCCAAAACCCTAATAAGGGTAAGGCACCCATCTCAGAGCCTATAGTCGGAGACATGGGATGGAGTCACAGGATCTATGCAGTGGTTGAGAACCACCAAGGCCAAGCATCAGAGCATGGTCATAGAGACCATAGGTAGTATTGGAGGTATTCCCACTTCTATATTGTTTGACTGACTTGGTTTTGATTCATTTATTGCACCATCCTTAGTAGAGTGATGCGCAGGTGGTGGCTGTTAGACAAGGTCATAGTTGGGATGTCGAGATGGCTTGGGAGCCAAGGTCTCTGTAGACTCCTTAGTAAAGGAGTGTGTTGTTAATTTGGGACCTTTCACCACCACTTAGATCTCCGCATACTTCCTTTGGGCTCGTATGGAGTCATATTAGGCATGGATAGTTAGTTACACATAAGGCCAGGATGGATTGCTATCACAAGACTATATCTTGTGTAGATGATCTCAGAGTTGAGTTGGTGATTTCAGGGGTCAGGAGACCCGTTTCTATTCGCACTATCTCCACTATGCAGCTCAAGCGGTGTGTGCGACAGGGTTTCGAGATGTATGTAGTGACAATCAGTGAGAAAGAGGATGGGTCTAGTGGGCCATCGCTAGATGACCATCCCATTCTGAGAGAGCATGCAGATGTATTTCCAGGGGAGCTACCAAGGATGCCACCCCCACGTGAGATTGATTTCCATATTGATCTGGTTCTAGGAGCAGAGCCTATCTCACGAGCTCCTTATCGGATGACCACCCCAGAGCTCTGTGAGCTCAAGTTGCAGCTGGAGGGCCTTCTAGAGAAAGGCCTTATCCATCCTAGTGTATCCCCTTGGGGTGCACCGGTCATTTTTGTGAAGAAGAAGGATGGATCATTGTGGTTGTGTATCGACTACCACCAGTTGAATAAGGTAACGATCAAGAATTATTATCCCCTGCCTCGCATTGATGACTTGTTTGATCAAATGAAGGGAGCCACGGTGTTCTCTAAGATTGATCTCAAGTCAGGGTACCATCAGTTGAGGATTATGGAGGTAGACATTCATAAGACTACTTTTCATACGAGGTATGGGCACTATGAGTTCACAGTGGTGCCCTTTGGTTTGACAAATGCCCCCGCAGTATTCATGAGTTTGATGAATGGGGTATTTAGGACCTTTCTAGATGTTTCATGCTCATCTTTCTTGATGACATTCTAATTTACTCACGTACACATGAGGAGCACGAGGGGCACCTTCGACAAGTTCTTCAGTGTCTTCATGAGCAGCAGCTTTATGAGAACTTGGAGAAGTGTGCTTTCTTTCAGTCAGAGATAGTACTTGGGTCATATCATCTCTAGGGGAAGGTATCAGTAGTTGATCCTTCCAAGATTAGAGCCATTATGGATTGGCCAGTACCCACTACAGTGACAGAGGTGCATAGCTTCATGGGGTTAGCAGGTTACTATAGGAGATTTGTGTAGGACTTCTCTCGGATAGCACACCCCATCACTTCCCTTCAGCGGAAAGGGAAGAAGTTTGTTTGGATAGACAGGTGTGAGCAGGCCTTTAGGACACTGAAGGAATGTCTCACCACAACACCCATTCTTGCAGTACCGGATCCACATGGTGAGTTCTTTGTTTACACAGATGCTTCGTTAGTAGGCCTTGGAGGTGTTCTTATGCAGGAGGGAGAGTAGTTTCCTTTGAGTCTCGCAAACTCAAAGATCATGAGCTTAATTATCCGACTCATGACCTTGAGCTTGCGGCAGTAGTGCATGCTTTAGTTTGATGGAGACACTTTCTTCTTGGTCGGAGATTCACACTCAGGATAGATCATTTGAGTCTTCACCACCTCTTCACGCAACCCAATCTAAACGCTCATCAGAGGCGTTGGATGGAGTTGCTTTGTGAGTATGACATGGAGATAGAGCATGTGAAGGGGAAGGAGAATGTGGTTGCAGATGCTCTCAGCAGATGGAGACATGTGAGTATGGCTACTTCAGTGAGCATGGATTTGTGGAGCAGGATCCTTCAAAGCAGCTTCCCCTTGACAGCTTCTACATTGCATCTCGAGCAGAGATTGAGTCCCAGAGACCCCTTGAGGGAAGTTTGATGGTTTCTCACTAGAGGAAGATGGTCTTCTTAGGCACATGAGGTCAGATTTATGTTCCCAGAGATGGAGGCTTGAGGCAGGACATCTTGATAGAGGCACATCATGCACCCTATTCAGCCCATCCACGGGGTGAAGAAGATGCACGCTACCTTGAGACAATTATATCACTGGAGAGGACTTTGCAGGGATGTGGCTCAGTTCGTGTCACATTGCTTAGAGTGCTAAAAAGTGAAGGTTGAGCATCAGCATCCAATTAGCCTTCTCTTTCCTCATGTTATACCGGAGTGGAAATGGGACACCATTTCCATGGATTTCATTGTTGGGTTACCGATGTCGAGATATCACCATGATGCCATCATGGTCACGGTTGATAAATTGACAAAAGTAGCCCACTTTTCTCTCGGTGAAGACCACGTATACAGCTAGTGCAGTGGCACGTGTCTACTTAGATGAGATTGTCAAGGTTACACGGGATTCCGTGGAAGATCATTTGTGACCGTGATCCTTTGTACACTTCCCATTTCTGGACTACCATGCAGTATGTTCTGGGACGAAGATTAACTTCAGCACAACTTATCACCCTAAGACAGATGGATGACCGAGAGGGTGAATCAGATTTTGGAGGACATGCTCAGGATGTATGTGATGGATCACCAGGTGAGATGGGAGGAGTATCTGTACCTTGTGGAGTTTGCCTACAATAATAGCTTCCAGAGTTCTATAGGCATGGCTCCTTTTCAGGCCTTGTATGGTAGGGAGTGTAGGACACCCCTTAGCTGGGATAGGTTGGAGGATAGAGTATCTCTTGGACCAGCTCTTTTGTAGGACATGGAGTAGTAGGTAGTGTTGATCAGGCAGAGATTATAGGAGGCACAGGATAGACAAAAGAAGCACGCGATCAACATAGAACCGAGCGTAACTTTGATGTGGGCATGAAGGTTTTCCTTCATGTTAGGCCACATAAGAGCCCGATCCATTATGGAAAAGGTTCTAAGTTAGCTCCTCGGTTCGTTGGACCTTTTGAGATCTTGGAGCATATCGGCCCGTTGGCCTACCATCTAGCATTGCCACCTAGCTTGTCTCGCGTACATGATGTGTTTCATGTTTCTGTTCTTAGGAGATACATCACAAATCCTTCTCATGTGTTGGATTGGACATCATTGTAGGTGTACAAGATCAGGGGTAGGTGATGGTGGAGCCCATCCGTATCATAGATCACAGGACCCTGGGCCTTCGAGGCAAGAGAGATTGATCAGGTATGGGTGCAGTGGGACAGATATGATGAGACTGCAGCCACTTGGGAGGATGCTACTATTTTACGAGTGTAGTTTCCACATTTGTTCCAATGACTTCCAGGAGGAAGTCAAGTCTAAGGGGAGGGGGATGTAGTGCCCACCTTCCTTGGACACTGTTTAGATACTGATTTGACACTATTGATCATATTTTGGACATTATTATGTTTTGATGTAGTATGATGTGTATATGCTAGATCATGGATTTCTATGGACATTATTATGTTTTGCTTAGTATGATGGTTAGATGTTAGACTATGGATTAATATTGATCTGGATTCAGTTATTATGCTTGATGATCATTGAGACATTATTATTATTATGTGGATGATGATATATTAGTTGACATGGATAGGTTATTGATGTTGATTTTAGACATGTGACATTGATATTATGAATAGCTCTAGTATAGAGATCTATTGGATGATGATATAGTTACAAATTGAATTTAAATGATAAATGTTAAATTCTTGATATTGTTGTGATTTGGATTTAATAATTGTATGTTGCTTATATCATTTGGATGTTATGATATGGCCACGAGGCCGAAGGAGGTATTTTACATTTTGGGTTAAAAAAAATCACAACAACGTTGGGGGACTGGAGACTAACCATATTGGAATTCAGTGTGAGATCAACAAGGTCACCATGGCAACTGTGTTTGTTTTGTGTGTTGTGTTATGTTAGGACTCCCCATGGGGGGGATTTCCACTATTGTGACCATGGGATATATGTGTTTTAATTATGTGTTCCTTTTTATTTATTGTTGTATGTATTTTATTTGTAATGTGCTCTTTATTTTAACTATTCTAATGTGATAGTTTAATGTGAGAAGTCATATAGATAAATTTTAATTAAATAATTGGGATGAGGGATGTAAGGAATTAATGTTATTGTCTTGAGTAATAATTAAATTTGATTTATATATAGTATAACCATGTGATAAATAAATAAACCTTATGTCAAAAGATGGTAATAAATGAATGTCATAGATATTAATACATTTTGAAAGAGTGTGTAAGTTACCATGTAAGGATGTGTAAGAATTTGTAAGAGGTTGTAAGGAAGATTTTGGAAGGTCAAACACTCCATCCCTCTTGAAATTCGAATTTGATCTTGGAGGAAAATTTGGAGGCTTGTGGGACAAGTTAAACTTGTCCCACACCTCTCAAAATATTCCACCAACCATGATTATAGTTTTGAAGTCAAAATCAATCTATTTTATTGTATTTTGACATAATTTTGTGTAAGAATTGATTGCACTTGTCTTACAAATTTTAAATGCATTCCCTTTTTGAGTATGGGTTGAGTTTGTGTATGTAAGTAACTTTGTCATTCACATTTATTGGGATTTTATTGTATTTGATGTTGATTGCATTTTGGGATGAGGAAAAATGAGGTGGCATCCCACTTGGAATCCACATCATCCTCTTCCACCCTCTCCTTTAAAATTTGAATTCCTCCTCATTTTGAGGTTGTTGAAAGTTTGTGATTTCACTCTTGGGTCGAATTTCTCTTGCATTTTGGAGCTTGCTTGGTGGAAGAAGTGGATTTACTTGTGCATGCATTCCTCTTGCTGATTTGGGACTGGTTTTTGTGCAACAAAGAATTTGCTGTTTTGGAAACAAATCTCCATAATGGAGAGGTAGGCTCTTGCCTTTTTAATTGTTTTTTTCCCTCTTTCTTGCATGCAAAATATTGAATGGTTTGTGTTTGCATTCTTAGATGGATGGGTAGAATGCTTAGGGCATGGTGTAGAGAGGAGACTATGAGGTTTAATCAGAGGAGGGATAAGGGATTTGCCATTGGCACTTGTTTCTTGTGGAGGGAAGGTTGGTTTGGGATCCACCTAGGAAAAGAATATGCTTTCATTTCTTACTTTGGGGGGGGGGCATAAGGGATAAATTTAGAGGAGGGATAAGGAGGGGTTGAGGAGGGATAAGGTTTATGGGATGGTTATGTTTCTTTTTTTGGTGGTTTGTTTTAGGTGGATGCCCAAATCCAACATGGGAGGCATAAGGAGACCTCCATAGATCTTACTCTTGTTTGGCTTGCTTGGAAGAAGCCTTTGTTTTGATTGAAATTGTTTGTTGTAGTGAGAGCTACATCTTATTGCTTTGTGTTTCTTTGTGAAATATGAGTGTTTCTTGTATGTGAAAGAAGCCTTGTTGCCATGTGTTGTTTCATCATGCTCCATTTCAATATGGTTGGGGCTCGGGGCCAATGGGGAAAGATGGCTTCTCTTTCCCATTGGGTATCTTGGTTGGAGTGGAGAGCGTTGCCTTTCCCCCTTCCTTTTGTGATTAAAAGATAAAAGATGAAGAAATCAACATGTTGTTGTTTGGAGCTTGGGAAAATCAGTTTTGACATTCTACTTTCTTGAACAAATGTCAATGTAACTTTTCCACTTTAGTGGATGAGTGTATTATATTGAAATATAATATATATATATTTATATTTATAATTGTAATGTGAAGTTGTATATTAATGAGAAATGTAAATGATATCCTATATTTTGTATTTTGAAATGTGAAGAGTTACTTTCCTTTCTATTTTAAAATTGAAAAGAACATCATAGGAGTTGAGTTGTAAGTTTTTCAAAATGGAATGTAAAGAAAGAGTTAAATTGTATATTGTTATTGGAAATCAAAGAAAGAATTGTGTTATTTTCTCAATTGCATTGTTGTATTAGAAAATGAATGATTGTTATATCTTAGGAATTTTGTTTTGGAAAAGAGAAAACGGTTAAAGGAAATGACAGAAAATTGATCTTTTGAAATGAGTTGTTAAAAATTAGAAATTAACATTGCATACTGTATATATGTGTGTTGTTGAATCAATGGAATGTTTGAGAAAGGAATTTGGCATGTTTTCCATATTTGAACGTTGCACATTAATTTTGCAAACTGTGGAAGGGAAAATTCTATTATTTGTATAATTTTGGCATTTGAAAATAATGTAATTAATGTACAGTTCAGATTTATGAATAAAATTAATAAAGGAGATAAATCATTTTAGATGTATTAGGTCCTATTGAACCTACATTGAACTCCACATTTAAGAAAACATCTCTAAAACTTTATCAAATTCAATTTTAACTTCACAACCCAACTCCCTGTCAAAAGTTGTAAAGTTATATCAATTTCAACTCAATCTCTAAATTGGACTTTGAAAATATACCTAAACTTATCCATGATCACCCCTCCATGTTTAGTTTGCATGTTGAGGAGAAAATAAATCAAATTGAACCAAACTTAAAAGTTAGAAAAACTCTCGAGTTTTGTAATTAAAAACCCTGCAGATCGTTTATTCAAAATTGACCTTGAAAAATTTATCAAATATAAAAATTGATGATTTCTGTGCAAAGAGACTCCGAGAGATTTCCGAAAAGTCCTTGTTTTCCTAAAATGGAGTTCCTATCAAAGTTATGGCCATTTGAAGTTTTACTTCAAAATGGCCATCCAAAACCAAAAATGAAATAATTCAACCTTAGAAAATTTAAACTTTGAATTTTGAACTTTAGAAAATTTCCTAAAAGTTCCACGGCCCCGCCACCCTCTTATCCAATCAAATGATGCCATGTGGCATCCAAAGGGGCTGAGCTTTTGGAAAAACTTAAACTTTTTGAAAATTTGGTCTTGGAAAAATTTTCAAATTTTCCCATGCAACCCGCGTGACCCCAGAACCAATCATGTCTTTGACACGTGGCAGGGAGGGTGCGTGGGTTAAAATTGAAAACTTAACCATTTTTGGCCTTTGGGAAAATTTTCACATTTTCCCCGCGAACCCGCACCCCATGACCAATAGGGTGTTGACACGTGTCCCCTTGGAGGCACGGGCCCGCACGAAGTTTTTTAACCTTTTTATCCCTTTGGCGAAAAATCCAAATCTTCTCGCCGCTCCGCCGGCCCGCGGCCAATCACAAGACAGCCACGTGGCCATTTGAACAAGCACAGAGGCACGGAGGAAAATTTTCCTTCGGAAAATTGATTTTTTTACTTCGGAAAAAAAAATCACAAATTTTTCCCCCGATCGCCGAACCCCTGAATTTAACCACGGCATGGGGAAGTGCCACTTTGGGCAAAATCTCCTCATCCAATTTTTCTAGCTTGGCGGGTGCAAGAGATATTTTCTCCCTTGGAATTTTAATCCCCAAATTCTCCAAATCCATTTTCGCCCCGCCCGATCCGCATCGCCCGCGCCAATCAGGATGCGCCACGTGTCCCCTTCGTTGGCCCACGGGACATGCGAGAGATGTTTTGCGCTTTGCACCAAAGTGGGGGAAAATTTCCAATTTTCCCTCCCTGCTCTGCCAATCCACCCTAAGGGAAAATTTTCTCCCTAATCCCGCGGACCTCCCTAGGGAAAATTTCCCCCTAAAACTCGCCCAGCCATAACTGGAGTTCTACAAGGAGTTAGGAGGACTTCTTTATATGGTTGGAAAGGTGAGAGAATTTCCTATCCAATGAGAATAAATTAGGAAAGTTTTGATGACTCTTAATGTGAGAAAAATAGTTGAAGTTCAGGGCTGTTAAGAGAGCAGGCATGGGGGTAAATTTCTCCCTGAACCTAAGTAAAATATGTAATCCTAAAATTGAAATCCTGTGAACTTGCTATAAGTTTAAAATGGGAAAAAACGTGTATTTGGTAATTAGACCTTGTTCGGAACTGTTAGTGTAAACTGATGTCTTGCAACTTAGTTGTGGACTCTCCTAATCAAAAAATATATATTCCTTAATTTTTCCCAGCTAATCCTAGTTTGTTTCTTGGTCTCAAGTGGTAGTTCATCCATGCATCCATTTTGAGCAAGCCCCACAACCATAGCCATCCAAGATGCCACATCTCATTCGAGCATATCCCAAAACAAACCCAAGGCCTCGAGACATTCACTAAAGTAAATCATTTCTACAGACCCCTGTTTCCTATAAAAATAGCCTAAACCTGCAAATTTATTGAGAGATAGAAATTCATTATAACCCTTAAAAGAAACAAAGTGCCAAACCCTCTCAAAAAAATTGCAGGTTAAGCTTATAAATCATAAGGGAGGAAGGATAACAAAACCAAATGATATTTAAAAAGAAAAATAGAAAAAAAAAGTATAGATTTAAAATTGTGGAAAGTGTTTCTGAATGAAACTGATTATTATCATTGATCCTAAATTACAAGAACATGCTTATGTTTTGTATCAGTGTTTTCCCCTTCCAAACTCTGAAAATAGCAATAAATATATTTATTTTCCACGATGCATCGATATTCTACAAAAGAGAATAGTTTTTTTTTTTTTTTTTTGTTTCGTCGCAATGAAACTCCATCGTTTTAACGTGCTAGATTGATCTGCAGTGACTAGAACGGAATATGACTGTCCCGCATGAATATCAAGTGTAGTGTAATAGTCCTACAGAGTCTTTCATGGTAATACCAAGCGTAGTGTATTTCTGAGTACTTAGAGCCATATTGAACAAGGTGATTACTATAAATAATTTTTTGTAAGAAAATCCAAGTATTATATTAAAAATCCACATACATAGCAAAACAAATTGGGGTTGAATTTCAGCATAACAGCAATTTATTAGCAATCGCAGAAATTGGTATGATAATCATGGTTAGACTGGTATTACATCAATTTTAATAATGAGAACTGAGATTTTGAATTCTAATTTGGGTGCCGGGAAACAGAATGATTTCTCAGAACATTTTGCCTCAATTGGGCGACATCAACTTCACCGAAATGGCCTTCGGGAACAAAATAGCCAGTTACAGGATCTGGCATCCATGACTCTTTTTTTGATGAAGAAGACTTGTCTTTCCCTGATCTCCCCTGCGGCAACGGAAACCCCTTTTCAGCATAATACACTCTTTCCGTGGAAGCGCAGAATCCTCGCAGACTGTAGCAATACAAAAACAAGGAAACATTGAGTGAAAATGGTCCATATAAAAGAGAAGAGCTGCTGCAATTACGTATTGAAAAAATGCCTAAATGAATACCTTGCAAAACGTGAGAAACCAAAGGGGAACAAAGCCTGGGTGGCCACGCCTTTGAGTTTAAGTATTGATATCGCCATTGCTAGCTGGGAATTAAAACTTGAGAAATGCTAGCAAGGGCTGTGAAATGATTTTGGTCTGGTCTGTCCATTCATTCCCATTAAATAGAAGAGAATTGGAAGTGGGAAAGAGGGATGGACTTTCGTTTGGAACGCGGCGTGTGAAAACTGTCTGAAGAACCATTGATCTAATGTAATACCAATCTTTCACGGCTTCGGCGCATAGTCCACAGACCCATCGTCCATAGAACTAGTCGCGTACGCTGGCTATGTTCGCCATAAATCCAGTCTGTGTCCGACCTTTCCATCATACTCAAGACCTCCAATGCCTCTTTCAATTGGCCCTGTTTACACAAATTTTTGATGGAAGCTTTCTTGTCTTCGGTGTTATTTTGGGCGGGACACGCAAAAGATAATTTAAATTCAAACTCAAACTGTCATGTCTCTTAATTGCCACATCAAAATGTCACATCGAGAGCAATGGCTATGTCAACACATCGTGATATGAAAAAATGCCCACATGCATAGGTGCATTTTCAGTGAAGGGTAGCCACTCGATCATAAAGAGATATCAACTTCCATGGAATTTACATTCATTGAAGGAATACGTGGAGAGAGTTGACTGTTCAAGGTGAAACACACAGCTGGAAATTTGCAGATGCATATTTGAGCGATGATGTGTACGTGGCGAAGATCTGATATGAGTTCGAATGATTCCAAATGCACTCAAAACTTAGTCAATATTGATCAATCATCACACATGCAACTACCATAATATAGAAAGCATTTTCACACCCTCAAGCTTATCTCTCAGCTCCTCAAATTACTAATTTAAATTTCCTTGGTCCAATTAGTCACTGTGATTAATTTGCAGGCAGATTGTAGATGGCGAGTGGGAAAGGAAACAAATATACTTATAGTCTAGTACGAGTAGAGAACACCTTGCATAATCAAGAATGTAACTTAATAGATTTATTTAGTCCCTCGATTTACCGTAACTCACAATGGAGGGATACATAATTGGTAGAATTGGACGACTCAACTCCGAGGGAAGACACAAAATTCTTGGTCAATAGAACTTGGCCGGATCAAAGTACTTCCAGATCTTGGCAATAGTAAAGAAGCACAGAGATTCAATGCATTTCCCTCTTAATAGATCTTCACGTCTGATGAAAATAGCGGATGTGCGTGACAACTAGGAGAGGTAAGCACACGAATAATCACAGGAATGACTCCAAATATTTTTTCCACACAACTAATCTATCAACATAAAAACACACTATTATTCATCCAGCTATAAACTAGCAATATCACCTTTGGTGATATGAACAGGCCGATAGGCCTATTTATTAATGTTTATTAAAATTAATAAACATTAAATCTAAGAAAAAATATATATTAAAAATAATAAATAAAATAATGATTAAATTAATAAAAGATAAAAAATTGAGAATTAAAATTTAGAATTAAAATTATTAAATAATAAATATTAAAAATTAAAAAAATTAACATCCACACAATTAGAATATATTTTATAAGATAACACTTGCACAATATTTCTCATGGCTCCTCACTCCAAAGACTCTCATACGTTGAGGTAAGATACTTGAATAATCTCCCCTACCGATTCTCAGGATTCCATCACTCTAGTACCAAATGAAAATTATATAGTAGATTTGCAGATAATAAACACAATAAACCTCTTCTATATTATATGTCAAACATGATTACATATGTGTGTGTGTGTGTGTGTGTGTGTGTGTGTGTGTGTGTGTGTGTGTGATTCAGACTTCCTATAAACTTGCAGGTTTCTCAACAACACTCCCATAAATCACAACTTCCTCAACAATTTACTCATTTACGTACACTAATATATTATTGTTACATAACAATAATATATTACTAACTAACAAATAATTACTAGTGAATAATTATTCACATTACAATTTTAACCTATATATTAATAATGGGAACACTAACATTATTTTCCTAACACTCAAGTGGATCCACCATAGATCAAATGATAAATGTCATCTAATTACTATTGTTTTAAATATTGAAGGGCCCTAATTGAATCCATTGATAAATACAAAGCACATGAGAAGCATATGAGAGGCAACACATGCGCATAACTGAAAAATATAGATACAAATAATTACATATGGTAGTGGATGCACACAAACTTTATTAAAATTTTATCAGAAACTACTCATAAATATTTCAACAATTCCTATCACAAATTATACCGAGTGTGTAACTCTTTGAATTATCTTTCTAATGATACAAATAATTTTTTAATCATATATATCTATCATAAGTTATAATCAAAAAATCATAGATATGTTTGTTTTTCTCTGTTTTAGATATAACACCGATATTCCCCCATTATCCACTACTACAAAACCATAAAATTTATCATGGCATGAAAACTATATGGAAGGACATAACTCCACCGATTTCCTCCATGTGTAATGCATGATAATTTGGCGATCAACAATGACATATTCACAAGCCTTGAGATATTATAGAGCATTTATTGTTGCCACATGTTCACAACTGGAACTCTATATATTATGGAGGTTAGAGTCCAAGGTTTTAATATAGTGCAACTTACCGATTCCCACCATGTACATGTGCAATTGACTTTCTATTGGAAATAAAAGGGGAAACTTAGTTTATGGATGATCATGATAGTGATGGTATCAATGTGTCATGGATATTTCATATAAATGGGTTCGCGATCCTCTAGGATGATCATGACACTTATGGAATCCAACTTTCAATTATCCATTGCATACATTGAAAATAATGAAATGGGAATTAGTTCTAATTCCTTCGGAGTGAGGGAAATCCAATGGTCACCATAAATCAAAGATCCACAATAAGAATGGGTTCGTAATCTCGTAAGTGTTCAAAAATACCGATTACTATCACTTGCTTAAGACTAGTATTCAAAGGTATAAATGGTATATGAAAAGGGAATGTTGATGAGTAACACATGGTGGCCATTGGTGAAATTTAAACATTACAAAAACTTTTACTCGACTCAAATTTGATGGGTCTATAGTAATAACAAACCAAATAAATTGAGTTTCAAGTGAAATTAAGATGATTTATTCTTAAAAATAAATACAATATTTTAAGTTTTTATTCTTGATTTGACATTACAATTTAAAACTAATACATTCCCTCAATTCCTCTACAATTGTTTTCATGTATCTTCTTTATGTGTCACCTCCATTTTTCCCACGCCTTCACCTCATAAGGAATTGATTACAAAATTTTATCCATTCACACTCATCATCCACATCCCTCCACTTATCAGAGCAATTCCTCACAAGCTCACATCACTATCTATCACATATAACTAATCATCATCAGTTTGATTCAAATATGGGAAGATTACGGTTTACATTAAGTGGTAAGGAGTACTCCCATCCTTTCCAAAGAAAACCCCAAGTTATGCATGCACAAGAGTTAAGATGAAAGTAACAAAGACATTCTCCCGAGATCTATGGTTGTTGTTAGGTTGTGGAGCCTATTTTCATGTGAGAAAGTGTTGAAGACTGTACACTAAGAGTATTGTACACTTTCCACAGTTGTCTCGCCGGGGTTCAAAAAAAAAAAATTGGGCCTTAAAATGTGCCCGATACATTGGGAAACGTGATTTTCTCATATGGGTGGGTTTTTGACCCATAGGTTTATGGGATGGTTTTAGCCCATGGTTTTGATTCCCACGATTTTGTAAAATTGCTTAAGTAGTTGTCTATTTATATGGTTTTGTGCATATGGTAGATATAATGTAAACATTGCATATGTGTTTTGAATTCACTATGAATTCTCAGAGAGTTTTTTGAGCATAGCTCCAAACAGATTTGGTTATTGTATTGAGAGAGCGGTGGCTTGTAATAAAATGCGAGCAAGTGATTCTTTGTGTACATAGCCAAAATTGGGTGAACCACATTAAATTTTATCTCTTTGTGTTGTGTTATTTTATTCTACACTTTTATTTGAGATCCGTAATAATTTCTACATATTAGTTTCTCTTATTGCGATTCTATAAGGGATTATTCCACATATTTTATTTCTTATTTCCTAACAATTGGTATCGAGCACTGGTTTAGTTTGCTAAAGTTTTGAATCACAGGGAAAGTTTTATCTTGAGTGGGAGCAATGGCAGATGATGGAAGATCTAGGGTTGATAAATTCAACGGGCGAGAATTTCATTCTTTGGAAGATGCGAGATGGAAGATTACCTTTATCGAAGGATCTTTATATTTGTTATCTCGAGAAGGTGAACAAACCCTCGAGCATGACAGATGTGGAATGGGATTTTTTGGATAGGAAGGCACTTGGGACAATCCGGTTGTGTCTTGCATCTTTGGTATTATTTAATGTTTCAAAGGAAAAGACTACAAAAGAACCGATGGATGCATTAGGGAAGTTGTATGAAAAACCCTCTACCTCTAATAAGATATTTTTAATGAAAAAGTTGTTTAATATGAAGATGTCGAGAATGGTTGATGGAGATCATTTAAATGATTTTAATATGATTATAAATATGCTAGCTTTGGTTGCAATAGAATTTGATGAAGAAGTTAGGGATTTATTAGTTCTATCCTCTTTACCTGAGAGTTGGAATAGCCTGGTAATGGCGGTAAGCAATTCGGCTCTAGCTAACTCAAAGTTGAAGTTTGAGGATGTTGTAGGGGTGATTCTAAGTGAGGAAATGTGAAGAAAAATCTCTGGTGAATCTTATATTTCAAGGAATGCTTTAACAGTGGAAACTAGAGGGAGATAGAAGAATAGAGGAAGTTGTGGAAAATCAAAGGATCGGGAAAGGTCAAAATCTAAAAGCAAGATAGTATGTTGGCATTGTGGAAAGTCTGGGCATGCAAAGAAGGATTGTTGGGAGCTTTAGGACAAGAAGAAACAACAGGAAGAAAACAAGGAGGCAAATGTGGCAACGGGTAATGTATGTCAAGATACTTTGATTCTTTCTTTGCACAATATTACTGAATCTTGGGTTTTAGATTCGGGGCTTCTTTCCATGCTACTCCACATAGGCATTATTTTGTTGATTATGTTCAAGGATATTTTGGGCATGTTTTTCTTGGTGATGATGAGCCTTGCAGCATAGTTGGAAAAGGTTTGTTTAGGTTAAGATGCAGAATGGGAATACTTGGCTATTGAAGGATGTCAGACATGTGCCTACATTAAGACGAAATTTGATATTTGTAGGGCAGTTGGGAAGTGATGGTTGTCTTGTGATATTTACCTTTGACTCTTGGAAGGTTACCAAGGGTGATCTTGTGGTGGCAAGAGGTAAGAAGGTTGGAACCTTGTATTTAACCACTTATAGCACTAATTTTTGTAATCTTGTGGCTTCAGAAGTAGATACAACATTGTGGCACTATAGGCTTAGTCATATGAGCCATAAGGGCATGGAGATCATAAAGAAGGATTTTCCTAAATATACAGAAACATGTTTGGAGTTCTGTGAGGATTGCATATATGGGAAATAGAAGTGAGTAAGGTTTCTCAAGGTTGGACCTACAAAGAAAGAGAGTAAGTTAGAGTTGGTGCACTTTGATGTGTGGGGGTCGGCTCAGGTATCATCTCTTGGGGGTTCAAGTTATTATGTTACTTTTATTGATGATGCAACAAGGAAAGTTTGGGTTTATTGTATTAGAAACAAATCTGATGTATTTGACACTTTTGTTAAATGGAAAGCCTTGGTAGAGAATGAAACGGGTCTTAAGCTAAAATGTCTCTCGGTCAGATAATAGAGGGGAGTATTGCAGTAATGAATTTGATGATTACTATTTTAAGAATGGAATCAGTAGGTGAAAAATGGCTCGGGAACTCCACAACAGAATGGGGTGTCGAGAAAGGATGCAGGACAATAATGGAAGCGTCTTTAGGAGCATGAGGTTACATGCGGGACTGTGTCTTTCTTTTTGGGTAGAAGTCTTGAGCATATGTGTACTTGATAAACAGAGGACCCTCAAGTTCCTTGGATGGAGGCATACCTGATGAGGCTTGGTATGTTAAGAAATTTGATTATTCATTTCTTAGAGTCTTTGGATGTGAGGTGTTTGTTCATATAGACAAGGATGATAGGACCAAGCTAGAGGCTAAATCAGAAAAATGTACTTTCATTGGTTATGGTGGTGATGACTTTGGATATAAATGTTTGAGTATTAAGGACAAGAAAATCATTCGATCTAGGGATGTGGTCTTTAATGAGAAAGTCATGTATAGGCAACAGTTGTAGGAAAACATGGAAGAATCCAAGAAAGAATATGCAGCGGTAGAGGATCTTCCGGATGGAAAAGTGACACATGAATCAGTTTAGGAACCTCCTCAACAGGAACCCCAAACTCCTATATTGAAGAGGTCTTCTAGGGTAAGAAGAGAACCTGAATGTTTTTCTCCTTCTCTTTATTATTTATTACTCACTGATAATGGAGAGATAGAGAGATTTGATGAAGCAATGCAGGTAGATGCTAGGAAGAAGTGGGAGCAAGCCATGAATGAGGAGCATCAGGCTCTCATGGAGAACCAGACATGGGATTTGGTGAAGCTACCCGAAGGCAAAAGAGCATTACAAAAAAAGTGGGTGTTTAGAGATAAAGAGGAAGAATGAGGCAAGAAAAGATACAAGGCCCGGTTGGTGGTCAAGGGGTTTGCAAAAAAAAGGTATAGATTTTGATGAGATTTTTTCTCTTGTAGTAAAAATGACTTCTATTAGAAATATTCTTGGAATAGTTGTAGCAGAAGACTTACACTTAGAGCAACTTGATGTAAATACTGCATTTCTCCATGGTGATTTGGAGGAGGATCTATATATGCTAGTAACCAGAGGGCTATGAGGTCAAAGGTAAAGAGGAGATGGTGTGCAAACTGAAGAAGAGCTTGTATGGCTTGAAACAAGCTCCACATCAATGGTATAAGAAATTTGATAGCTTCATGATGGAGCAAGGTTATATTAGATGTCATTCTGACCATTGCATTTATACAAAGAAATTTGAGGATGGTATTTATATTATCTTGTGTCTGTATGTGGATGACATGTTGGTTGCAGGTAAAAACATGCAGGAAATAAAAGTACTCAAGAAAATGACTAAGTGAATCCTTTGCTATGAAGGATTTGGGGGCAGCCAAACAAATCCTTGGTATGAGAATATCTTGGGATAGGAAGGAATGAAAGCTGACTTTATCTCAGGAAGAGTAAATTAATAAGGTCTTGGAGAGGTTTAATATGTAGGATGCTAAACCGGTTGGGACTCCTTTGGTAAGCCATTTCAAGTTATCAAAGGAGCAGTGTCCCAAGACAAAGCAGGAGAGAAACCAGATGTCCAAGGTACCTTACTCATCAGCGGTTGGTAGTTGATGTATGCCATGGTGTGGACTAGGCCTAATATTACCCATGCAGTGGGAGCGGTGAGTAGATTTATGAGTGATCCAGGTAGATATCATTTGGCGGGTGGTAAAGTGGATCCTTCTTGATTCGAGAAGGACCATGGGGACAGTTTTGTGCTACAGTGGATTAGACACCACTTTATGTGGTTATGTAGATTTAGATATGGCTGGAGATGTAGATAGCAGGAGGAGCATGATAGGTTATTTTTACACTATAGGTGGGACAGTAGTGAGCTAGATTTCACGACTACATAATTAGGTGGCTTTGTCAACTACAGAGGTTTGAGTATGTTGTTGCTGCCATAGAGGCAAGCAAATAAATGATTTGGTTACAACAATTACTTGAGGAGTTAGGGCATAAGCAGGAGGAAGAAAAGTTGCATAGTGATAGTTAGAGTGTTATACACCTAGCTAAGAACTCTATTTTCCACTCTAGGACGAAGCATATACGATTAAGGTATAATTTCATCGAGGACATCTTTGGAGGAAGAGAAGTTGAAGCTGGAGAAGATCCATACCAGTCGAGAATCCTCTGAGACAAGATGACCAAGGTGGTCACTGAGGGAAAAGCTGAAGTTGTGTTCACTTTGGTTGGTCTTTACAAAAACTAGTGAAGGGTTGAGAAGCTTGCTCAGAGGAAAACTAGTCTCCAAGTGGGAGATTGTTAGGTTGTGGAGCCTATTTTCATGTGAGAAAGTGTTGAAGACTATACACTAAGAGTACTATACACTTTCCACAGTTGTCTCACCGGGGTTCAAGGTCGGGCCGAACCTCGAGTGGGGGTCCGAGGGCGGCAGCCCCTGGTAGCGAGGGTTTGGGGCGCAAAAAAAAAAAAAAATTGGGCCTTAAAACGTGTTTTTCTCATATGGGTGGGTTTTTTGACCCATAGGTTTATGGGACGATTTTGACCCACGGTTTTGATACCCACGGTTTTGTAAAACTACTTAAGCATTTGTCTATTTATATGGTTTTGTGCATATGGTAGATATAATGTAAACATTGCGAGATGTGTTTTGAATTCAATTTGTGAATTCTCAGAGAGTTTGTTGAGCATAGCTCCAAATGGATCCTGGGTATTGTATTGTGAGTGGTGGCTTGTAATAAAACCTCAACAAGTGATTCTTTGTGGACATAGCCCAAATTGGGTGAACCACGTTAAATACTCTCTCTTTGTGTTGTGTTATTTTATTTTGCACTTTTATTTGAGATCTATAATAATTTCTAAAAATTAGTTTCTCTTTATTGCGATTCTGTGAGGGATTATTTTGCATATTTTATCCCTTGTTTCCTAATGAGTTTGTATAAGGTAACCATTTCCTCTTTTAGTTTGGTTAACCATATTCTTGATATTCTTATGTTAGAAAGAATAATTTGGAGTAGTGTTCATAATAGCCCTTGTGGGCCATGGAAATGGGAGAAATCTCCTCATAAAGAAAAAGATAAAGGGGCTAGACTAGCCGAAACTCAAGTATATTGGGAAATCATCAATCAATCAACAAGCGAGGAGATGGGTAACTATGTCTTAGCCTTATTGCTCTTTCATATGTTATTGCCTTGTGTATGTTCCTATGATCAACATGTTTCAAGGAATAGAAAGATAGAAAGTGTCTCTTGTGGTAATGAATGTATGGATGATTAGGTTTAACCCCAATATTGCTTCTACATTGGTGTTGTTATAAATTCTAGGAAAAGGTTTCATTTTGAAATCAATATTATTGGCAACCTCATCCTTGTATGTTTGGGAACAAATTTTGAATCAAAACTTATCAAAGGAATCTCAAATAATTCATAGAGGATCAAGGGAAAAGAGGTGTTATGCATATGGAATAGGAATGAAAATATGAGATGTGGTTTTCGTGGCAAGACCTATGGCTTGCATAATGAAAGGGGCATTAATAACAAGAATATGCATGATGAAGAAATGGAAAAATCAGATTTGAACAACATCATTCAGCATCGCGTGAGCCATTTGAAGAAGGTAGCATGAGTCTCATGGTTTATCGGGTTATTTCCCACCTATCAAAAATATTGGTAAGAAAGTAAAAGGGGCTTTGGATGAAGAAAATGGTGAAGAAAATAGTGATGTTCTAAACTCATAAATTTTGAGTTTTGTGGATGATGAGAGCATCCTAAGGTATGAATTTTCATATTTCAATTCTCCTTCCATACTAAGGATTGATGGGTATGATTTTGATGATGATAGGGAGATGAATATGATGTATAATGGTCACATCTTGGATGGTACATTTTCTCTTAACATTTGGGTGCCTAAGAAACATCTTGGAAAGGGAGAAAGAAAAGGAGAGCATAACTTTTCTAATTTTGTACCTCATTAGAAGGCACATGGGTATGTTGGCCTCATGTACTTGGTTCCTTCTCATAAGGAAACAACATTGACACCAAGTTACAAGGTTCTTTGGCTTCTCTATGTTGATATGAATTATATTTCAGCTTTATCATTTCTTTGTGAACATAAAAGAAGAAGAACTTTGGGTGTACTCTTGCATGTGTTACTTTATGTGATGCGAGACTAAAAGGAATAGAATTTTGCAAGCTCTACTGGATACATGGATTACCCTTTGCATAATAAGAAGCTCATTTTCATATTTTAACCAACATTTGTGGTGTTTGATTAATGTGCTTCCAAAGAAGGGTATGCATTGGGTATATTTGATTGTTGATGTTGGCATAACCATAAAATTTTGGAAATATTTGAAAAGGAAGCAAGGATATGGTATGAATTCTTCAAAAAAACATTCCATTTTCATTTGAATATATGATTCATTTTAAGTTTTTGCTATTGGGAATAAGGTTTCATGGAAGTCTTTTTAGATTGGGAAAGCAATTTCAAATGGTTGTCCCATCACTTCTACAATTGTCATCACCATGACCATACTTCCTATCATTTCAATAGCTCAATATTTAGCCATGTCATTGATGAATGTATTTTTGAAGATTGATTTGGGTACATGGGTGTGGCGTGGGAATAGAAACTAGCCAATTTTCTAATTTTTAAAGAAGGATTCTTGATTACTGACTTTGTCAGACGGGAATGGATCAAATACATGAAGATTATGGGGCTTCTACAAACAAGAAGACAATTGCGGGACCTAAAGGAGTATTGTTAGACACTCATGTTTTTTCTAAGGAGATTGTTTCTTATGTAGATACAAAAATGAAGATTACAAGGATCACATGGGTTCGGTGTTTGTGATTGCTTGGGGACAAGCAATCTTGGGGAGGAGGAGGCCCTGTAATATCTCTTTTTTCCCAAATTTGAAGGCATAATTTGATCTTCCGAATATACCTCCTCATTGGTCGAATTGAAGAAGATAAAGAGGAAGCAGATAATATATCTTTTATTATTTTATGAATATTTTAAAGTGTATTAGTGAAGACTATATGGGTTGGCCTTGTTTATTAAGGCATAATGAATGGTCATAAGGAAGCGGCCATGTCTTTCCTATTTTGGCGCCACCTTTGAAAAAAATAAGTGTTAGAAGAGTCATTTGGGATATCAACTTTCATTTGAAAATCCATATTTTGAGAGTGAACTCACATTTCTCTCCATTGGGCGAAACCCCTTATAAGGTCCATTGTGAGGGACGAAAACCTCTCACTTTTGACTTAAAACAATTTATAATTGCATATTATTATTATATTGAAGATCAAATTGTGTCAAATCTTATTCATGTCATTTATTACAAAAGTGTGAATTATTCTAGTGATATTTAAGAATTGTTAGATAATATTAGCATCATCTAAAATGAATATTCCAAGTCGACTTGCATTATAAAGGCCAAATATGCATTTGCAGATTTCTATGCATATTTAATGGTCAAATTGAATTATTTATGACTGTTTCAATTTCATTATCAAATTAAATAGTATTTTCCAACAGTGTATTCCTCTTCTTTTCAATTCAATTTGGGAAATTTAAATTTTCAAATCAATTAAAAGCAATTAATAATTTTTAATGGATAATTATTGGTGGTTTTTGGCACAATTTTCTAGGGTTTTGATTCATTGAAATTAAATTATAGTATGTTGCAATATTTTCCATAATAATGTGATTTTTGTCTAAACCCTTAAAAATGGTTATTACACTTCCATCACTCACACATTATAATCACTCTTATACATTGGTTAGTGTCTTTGTTTACTATCTTTTAATTTTTTACTGCAAGTAATAATTAGCTTTCATGGTAACACATTGTATATCAACACAAAATAGGGATAATATGTTGTTGTGTGATGTTTATACCTCGTCCCAAATGCGTGTTTTATTCCCCCTTTTGTATCATGAAACATGTCTTGTGGTTAATCATAGTTCTCACTACCAATATTGCATCAAAGCATGTCTCATCCACCATTACTTTGCATCTTTATTGATTCCACACTTGCATTTCGTTCCATTTGAACTAAACATTTAAGGGCATTTGTTGTCTTCTACACAAGTTTACATCACCACAATTTCTCATTCAAACTAACCTACAACCATTTTCAATCATAATTGTTATGTTGGGAAACATTGTTTTTAAACTCTTTAACTCACATATGCTCTTACTGACTTTTCACTCATTACATGTTCATCTCGACATAATGGGGAAACACTATCCTCACTTTAATAATCATTTCTTTACGAGTTTCATCTTCTATCATTCATCAATTTCCACTTTTTATCCTGCATTATGATGTGGAAATCTACGGCTCATAAAGTACCACTTGAGGGGGAATACTACACAAAAATATTCCCATCAATCTTATAACACTCAATATCCATGTATCTTATTCAATTGAACAAATATTCTCTACCTTATGAAATCAATATATTCATCCCTTCATAAACTCTGAATGAAGTGACCCATCCATTGTATTTACAAGTTCTTTTCTATTAATTCAACCATAAAATCCCACATGTTTGGAAACCATTTTCATAAAGTTATACAAACCCCATCTCATATCCATTTTTAAATTGCATCTTACCTACTACAACATGCAACTTAAAAATGAAAAAATATAGACATCATAAAACGCACCTTATGCATAAGCTCTCTTAAGCTAAAAATACAAAAATAATATAAAGCATAATAATCCATAAACAACAAATAATACCACAAAGCAACTAAAATATATATAATCAAACAAAATGGTTATAAATACACCTCATCACTCATTTACTCATTTTCATCCCTCACATTCCATGTTGTCACATCCCTCTAAACATTTAACCATTCCACCTAGTCATTTACATCTCAATACACAATGAACCCTTTCATCTCAACCCTCTATACACATTACACACATATCCATCTCAATATTATATGCACCCCAAAAATATAAAATAACACTCTCCCCCATTTCCCCACTTAAGTCTTTGTGCACCTAAGACATACTATAATATATTTGATTGAAGGTTGTTTAAGAGGAAATTTTGGTTCTTGAAGGATTGTTGTATCCCATGATCTGATGATTTTAGTGAAGTTTTGACATATGTCTCAGTCATTCCTATGACCTCAATGCAATTTTGGACATTCATAACTAAATTCAATCAAGTATACAATTCTATTCATTTTCCATTTATTCATTGCATTTCATAGAAATGACTTTTATATTTTTAAAAGGGTTAGATATATGACTAAGGTAGTTCCCCTAACTAAAAAAAATACTAACATTTTCCTATATTGTGTATTTATACATTTAGATCTATTGATTGTACAATGAAGAGGAAGGATGCAACATTTCCATTTTCAAATTTTGAAGGATGTCATAGAGGAGATTGGGCCCTCAAATGTTGTACAAGTGGTGACTAATTCAGCCCACATATTTAAGTTAGCTAGCTTGATGGTTGAGAGTGCTCACAAGAATTGAAAGGCATTAAAAATATAGATTGTGTGAAGATAGTGGTGGTAGAGGCTAGAGACATACATGCGTTCATTTGCAACCATCACACCTCACTTGCTCTATTTAGGACTTTTTTGAGGAAGGAATTCCTCAAGCCCGTGGACACTAGATATGCCAACTATTTCATTTTATTAGAGATGATGCTTGAGGTGCAGAAGGCTCTACAATTAATGATGGTTAATCAAGAGTGAGGTAGATGGTCAGAGGTGAACACTATTGAAGGAAAAAGTGTGAAACAAAAGATCCTCGACAATTATAATGTAAGAAAAGACTAGCTTGTGAATGCAAGAAAACAAAGAAAGTGTTCTCCTACTCTAATCTTCTCAAACAAAACCTCATATAGAGCAATGGATTGAAAAGAGGAGAGAAAATATACTGCACTTACCTACAAGATTTCAAGCTCCTCCTTTGATGCTTTGGATTTGCTCTTGGATTTTTGATGATTCTTGGATTGCTTTAGATTTTGGACACACTTGGGCAGCACCTCCCCTTAATTTCTTGGCTAGGAAACGATTGATGAAAATGAATGGATTGATGGAATTATTGGATGAATAAAAGAGAATAGTTTTGATATGGATTCTTAAGCTTGTTCTAAGCTAGCTCTCATGGAGGAGGAGAGCTTGATTTATAGCTTGTGGGTGGAGGATTGGAGGGTCAAGATTGATCCAAGTAAGATGAGGATCAATGGAGGATTGATGAGAAGAATGGAGGATTCTAGATTGGAAGGCTCTAGAAATTTGAATTCAAAATTTATTGAGGGAAGAAGCTTTCATTTAATTAAAAATTCAATGGAAGGAGAAGCTTAGAGAGGCTTCTAGATTTAAAAGCCTCTAGATTTAGAGGTGTGAGGATGTGATTAGATTAGGATTAAATTAGGTTAATAAATGATGATTAGGGGTGAGGTTACATGGAAAGGCTAGGTGTAGGGTTGTGTAGGGTAGGTGGTAGGTGAGATGTAAGAATATTAAATTCCTAGAAAATGTTATTGAGGATTTAAATAGGATAATATGATATAATAATAAAATAAAAGGGATTAAGGTTGAAATGAGATGTAATAATGATTTAAAAGAATAATGATGAAATAATATGATGAATTAAAAGGGATTAATGATAAAATGACATATTAGATGAATGATAAAGGGGAAGTATGATAAAATGGATTAATAATAATAATTAATCTTGTGATTAATTATTATATGGGTGATGTTGGGATATTTGCGGAACAAGATAACTTGATAATTAATTGTGTCGAAATTTTAGATGTCTACAACGATGATTGATGTCCATGGTGAGGTAAATAATTGTTGATTTTATACATTTAATATTTAATTTTTATTTTTATTTTTATTTTTTAATAATTTTATCTATGTTTCTAATTTACAAATTATTTTAATTTTTCATCCTTTGTGATAGCATTCGAATTCACTCTTTGAGTCTTAAATTCTTAATATTTTCTTTAAAAATTGTAACTTGTTTGCTAGATATGTTTGATCCATTATGTCACATGTTGTGGGGGTCATGAGATATGCTAATATAGACTCCCCTAGTCTTGGAGAGATTTATGAAACATTTGACAACATGCTTGAGCAAATGAAACAAGCCATTTGTAACAAGGATCCTACTTTGGGATTTTATGAGGAGCATATCACACCCATTGTGACATGGTAGTGGTACACAATGAATACCCTGCTTTATAGATAACCTATGCTCTAAATCCCAAATGGTATGCAAAGATGGCCTAGGAGAATGCCTTCCTTTGATGATGAAGAGATGAAAGAAAGGCTCATGAACGTCTTTCGAAATATGTACACTAATGAGGAGTCCACTTTACTACAAACACAATGGTTATCCTTTGTCAATCTTTGTGGTCCAACATTTAGCAAACTTGAGAAGAGAACAGATGGAGCTACATTAAGTAGACCCTATTAGATGGTGGACAGACATAACAAGGAAGCATTGGAACATCTTGGTCATGATTGTTACTATGATGACTTCCACCTTTGACATTGCAAATGTTGACATGTGATTTGTCTTAGGAAGGTGTATTCTTTTGACGTTGAAAATTATGTTTGTAATGGACAAGTTATTACTATTCAAAATTCATGCTTGTTGTAATTCTGTTACTTGGAAGTGAAGCCATTCTACTTTGTGAAATATAATTTGTAAATTTGTACCATTGTTTTCACATCTTCCATATGTTAATAGCACACCTTGAATCAATTCCATTGATCCAAGGTATGCTTTGGTTTTTCTTTATTTTCATCTTGTTAATTGACATGTTGAATGAAACATATTATGGAACCAAAGCTGTGTTTTGTTGTAAATTGTGAAGAACCTGGCTTCAGGTGTCCTTACTTGCAATCATGCTACAAACTGTAAGTTTGGACCTCCTTTATTAATGTTTTGTAACGCTGATCAGCGTGAGGAGATTAAGGATCTGTTATGGGCTAATAAGGCAAATGCCTTAACCTTGGTCAGAATGCTTGTTGCTATTCGGATCTGACCCAAACTATAATGTTTTCCTATTGGATTTTTGACCTAAGGTAATAATACTTACCTAGGACCTATTACTAAACTATTACGGTTGACGCCTAAAACTATGTTGTAGTGCCCTACCCTATATGGATTCTAACCTAAGGGGTTATGACCTAACCTAAGATGGTATGTTATTTGGTTGTGAGTTTTGAACTAACCTAAGAACTAAGATGGAAACCTAACCAATGCTAAGGTGACCTAAACTATTACTAAGATGAAAGGGGACCTATGGGTTACGTGGCAAATGGAAGGTTGGTGGCGGTGGTTTTAAGGTATTAATGAGAATTAAATCTCAGTCCTTACATCTTAATTTGCAAAGTTTGGCGGAGGCAAGGAAGGTAGGTAGGATGCCTAGCTGGCATCATTGCTAAATTTAAAATGCATGTTAAATTTTGAAATCAACTTCGCCAAATTTGAAGTAGTGGTGGTGTAAGAAAAAAGAGGGAATTTGCATTCAATGCATTCAATGGCATTGATTTCGGCGAAGAAACCGCCTAGGAAAGAGGAGAAGGGTGTTTTGTGGAAGTTGTTGGTCATTCTGGTCTTTCTGGTTTTACTTTGCATGTGATTTTAGTTCTTCGAACTAGCAAGTCTATTTTTTGACTCATAGTGATCGTGGGCATCCTCGAACTGTTTTTGAACCTGTGGAAATATGGAGGCAGCTGGGAGATTTGACTATTGACGTTGTTTGAAAAGAAGAGATTCTTGAGAAGCTCGGCTAGAGATCTTTTGCAAATCAATAAGAAATTTTATCAAGCATGATAGGCTCTTCTTATTAAATAGTTCTGTTTTTTATTAAATGTCTTCATTAAAAGAACTCTGCTCTCATTGAAATGAGTGGTTTTGTGGAATGCCTTGGTGTATTTTGTTGTGATCTTTTGTTTAAGTTTGTTGTTTGGAAAAAGAATTGATATGGGTATTTTCTTGATGCATGTTTGAGTAAATCGTGTTTATCTTATTTGACTGGATTTTTGCTTAAGTCACGTGGACTTTTGACTTCTTGTGCAAAATGGATTAGGAAAAATTGTTAGGCAAAGATTTGATACAGTTTGTTTCCTCTATTAAAGGAAAGTATAAAATGTTGTGTCTTTTGTTGAAGCTTGAGTTGCTTCGAATCTTGTCGTTCCTATTGATTTATAATGGAACAGTGGTTTGGATTCTGCATTGGGTAGATTCACATTTGTTAGATGTAATAGAAAATGAGTTTATTACTTCTGAACCTTGCACGCTTGAGTTGTGAATCTCTGTTAGAATGCTTTGAAGGAAGATAACCTTAGCACTCTTGAAGTAGTTTCGGTCTATGTCACTCCAGTTTGACCCTTCATTTGTCATGGTTGTTGGTAGCCTCTATTTTATGGAATCAAACTTGTTGAAAATAACAATAAGGAAGTCTTATTGTGCTTGGTATGAATAAATTCTGTGGATTCTTGTGTATCTGTTTGAAACAATTGATAGAAGTTCTTGTTGTTCTCTTACCTGTATGTATGAAATGGTTTGTGGAAAACCTTTTGATTTACATCTGTAGATGTTGATGTGAAAATTGACTATTGTAGTGGAACATGGAATTAGTTCGATTTTGGTTATCTGAGGAAAGAGTTGGAACATTCTATTTTACTCTCCTCTCTTTTGTTCAATTTTAGGAACCAACTTGGGGTTGAATCTCCTTTTGATTTTCCTACATCTTGTTCGAAATAGGGTTGGAATTATATCCTTCTTACCTTTTTATTGTTTCCTTAACCCCTGTAAAGTGGGTACATGGTCGACTTAGCTATAACTTGTATTTGTTCTTTTGGGCGTATAATATATATATTATAAGTCTCTCTTTATTTAGGAATTAAGGGAACATCTGGGTAGAGGCTATCTTCACTAAAATGAAGCTAAGGAATTAGTTACTGAGCTTGTTGCTTGAAAACTTGTATCAGTTTTGTGCCGTAGTGATTGTTCTCTTTATTTGATGAGAAGCCCTCTCTTCGGCTCTGTCTTGCTAGATTCAGTTGTTTATTCATATATCAATTCGATTTCAACTTTGTTGTTTGTGTGGCGATGGTTGTTGAATTTGGATGTTGTTAGGAAAGGATCGGTTCGACCTTCTTAGAATATTGACTATGTTTAATTTTTCTTTAATAGAAGGGATTACTGAGATCTTTTCTCTATTTCTGAGCTAGGTATGCATCATTGTTTTTCTTCAAAATCTGAAGGAGATTACATTCTGTTTTCTCTCTCTGAGTTGTTGAACGCAATGTTGTTTTCGATGAACTTGAAGGATGACAAAAGTTTTTCAATTCTTATCTATTCACTTTTCTCTCTCTTCTACATTAAACCTGGTTGAAGTTGAGTGGGTAATTAAGGAAAAACCTACACTCCTTATTCCTATTGAATCGATAAATTGAAATTGAATTTGAATTTGGTTCAAGTGTTGGAAAGAATGGAATTCTTGTTTTAGGATGTTGTTGGTTCGTTCTAAATTCCATTCTTTAAAGGTAAAATGAATTTGACCTTTTATATTAAATGAGAATTATGTTAAAAGATAAGTATTGTGATTCATTGTTTCTTTAAAATAATTCTCTTCTGAGAACTATTAGAGTTAATATTCTTCTTGAACCTTTGTTTGAATCAAGAATGAACTATAGACATTATAGTATGAAATAGATAAGTAAATTGGGATGTAATATTACTTATCTGTTGTAGATTTTCTTATGAAATTGTTGACTTAAGAATGTTGATTGATCATGATCCTTACTTGAAGTAATGTGGATTGTTCATGTGATCTCCCTTTTTTATCCTTATTTCTTATGTGATATCTATCTGAATTGCTTAAATGTTTCATAAAAGTAGAGTTCTTTTTATGAGACAGTTAGTCAAAAGCACATCATTTTAATGTTTAGTGCTTATCATGCTCAGTTCGATGAACTGACCCGTGCTAGCAATTTTTGCAGATGGATTTCGTAAGTGATAAAAGAAGACAAGTTCTAGTATGATGATTCATGTGTTTACTTAAAGGTTGCATCTTTAATGAGGAATTATTATTCTTTTGAGATGTAATTGAAAAAGGGAAAAGTTGTAAATTTTACTTAATCTTATCAATGTTGATTGACATGAAAGATGTCTGAAATGTTTAGATCTGTAAAATATGTATTTTGTTTGATAAATGGAAAAGGGATTGAGTGTTATTGATCTTTGATGTGCCATTATCTTTTGGGATTACTGCAAGGGGATTGTAAACTTATTCTTATTCTCTTGTAAACATATATGTTTTGGATTATTTCAATTGGACTCAAATGAAATAGAAAAAAGTATTGATACTCTATTCTACTCTTAATTGCAACTTTAAGGTTGGCATGCATAGATGAACACTCAACTAGGTCAATATGGTTTATTCATTGACAATGATAGAAGAGTAAAGTTACATATGATTTATGTATAAGTGAATTGTTGCAATGGACCCTAACTAACATATGCTAAAGGAAAGACAATTAGTCTTCGGAATAAATATTTCGTTATGATCTTGTTGGGTACCAGAGGGATATTCGGAAAGAGGGAATCTATAACTCTTCTTAGTAAACCTTAATACTAAAATAAGGTAATTGAAAATGAAAATATATATACATGAAATAGACTTCATCTTAATGAAGTATATTATAAAGAAATCAGAATCTAAATTCAGCCATGGATAAATTTGGTCAAGTAAGTTAGTCTTACTGTTGTTAAGTTGGTTTGGAATGTTAGTTTGAAACTTAAAGTTAAGAAACTAAAGAACGACATACAAACCTTCAAGAAGAAAGATTGGTTGATTAATCTACATGACAACCATAAGTCATTTATGACTAGCAACCATAATGATCGAAGAGATTAGAAAATCAACAAGGTTACTAAAATTGAATCTTAAATTAAGAAGATAAGAAAGTATTTAACCTCTTATCTGGATATGTACCCTTAGTCACTACGAGTGGTCCTCTATACCAATCTATGTTGCTAACCTGAGTTATGGTTAAACCTTAGATAAGAGGACTCACAAGAGTCAGTGAAGACCATTCTAGATAACGAGATGAAGTGGAGGTGAAAGCGTATTCCATGGACAGTATGTTGTCTAGGAATATGATCATGCAAAGCATGTGAAAATCTTTGGTCAAAGTATCGCAAGTTGTTGGTTACGTTGTCATACGTCAACTATTTTAGATGCAGGATATCGGATGAATATTTGTAACAAATATTCAGATAGGCCTCTTAAACAGAACACTTCAATACCCCAAAAAGGGTAAAAGAACCAAGTATACTTAGTATACAATACATTGAATTAACATGAAGGATCGATAAGAAACCGAGTCATGAAATGAGAGATCGATGAAAATCTGAGTCATGAAATGATCAACAATCCATCAAGTCATTACCGTTGCATATGGTTATCTGTTATGAGATCGAATGGCATGGAATGTGTTTTCCATATTATGAATATGAGAACAGAGAACATAAACCTAAATGAAATGTGTGTTCTAAATCATGATCATTTAGAACAGAGAACATTATTTAAAAACTTAAAACGTGTGTTCTAAATTATGATAATTTAGAACAAAGAATGTTATTCAAAAAAAAATTCTCTTGTTTCTAAAGCTTTGGGAATGTTACAAGCACCAAACTTGAGGATTCTTGCCACTCGCCTTATTTCATAGGTTGTTTGTTCCTCGATTCCAAAGAGGAATTCGCCCACATATGACCTCATCCACTCAATTAAGAGGAACAAACTTACCTCTCAACCAATAGAGAAGTTAGTAGCCATGCATAGTGACTTACGACTTCAGTATCAACAAACTCCTGAGTATCGTCAGACTCCAACTGCACGTTGGGATGTTGATCCCGAAGATGCCACACATGTTGATGAGGAGGCTCTGGTGGGAATTGTTGGGATTCCATTGGATGAGGCAATCCCTCATAATTTCAATGACTCATACTCATGGTCTAATTTTGATGTCTTTTTAAGGGATTTTGATTAGGGGCAACAATAGATTTTCATTTTCTATGTTTCAGACATTTTGTATTTGAAATTTACAACCTGAATCTCATTGTAATTGAAACTTGAATCTTATGTGAAATCTCAATTCAACTCCAATTTTATAATGTGCGTGATGAATGCTTTATCAATGTTATCATATGAATATTTGAAATTTCCTATTTTTTAAAATTTTCCCTTATTTTTTAAATAGATGTCCCCTACAAAAAGTCTGCTAAAAATTCATCCAAAAACTCCTCCGCTCCCCCTCCCCCTCCCCTCCCCTTCCCCCTTGCCCTTTCATTCTCATCCCAGAAACTTGGTGTAACATAGCATTTTGTAATGACTTGAACATAAGATAAATACATAAGATACCATTTTATACTTGTATGTGAATTAGCAAACCAAAAGCATCTTAAAGTAATGTTGTCATAATAAAAATAAAATATTTTATATTTCCATACATTTCACCATGTTGTAATAAAATGGAAGGATACATGATAAGCAAGAAAATTGAGAATTCAAATGCTTAATCTAAAACACTTTCCTTCCATGCACCTGTCCATGTTGTAAACAAAAGGGAGGATACATGATAAGCAAGCAAATTGGGAATTCAAAAGCTTATTCTATACACTTTCTTTCCATGCATCTCACCATAATGTAAACACATAAAAAGATACATTATTAGCAAACAAATTGGAATGTCAAAAGCCTAATTTAAAAACACTAAAAAAAGTAAGATATAGTAGCCATTCTTCGTAGGTATGAATTCATGCCAGATTTAACTCCTTTCTCAACATGAAATATTTTGTCAACATTTTTACATCATTCACTCGAACTAGATTGCAAGGAGCACTTACTGCATTCTGGTGGAGGCCATTTTAAATCTAATGTAAAAGGTTTGCAATTCACAAATGAATTAAACAAGTACAAGTTGAATAGCACGCGTGAGTCAAATTTGATAAAGCTCTACACAAAATTTGCAAGCAAGAACACGTTTGTAGGTATGAATTTATGCTAAATTTAACTTCTCAAAAATAAATCTCTTATCAACACTTTAACATTATTCACTAAAAAATGTCATCATCAAGAGACACTCCAAAAATTAAGCCTCGTAAATTTTGGTATTGGCATGTTTAAAATATTGCATGTCCAATTCCTATAGTCAACTATAACACAACCAACAAGGAAAATTTTAACATTAAATCCAATGCATCCTATAATACAGCAAAAATATCAAACATCCAAACTTCAGCTTAATGTGTTGGTTCTACACCATGCAACGCAAACAAAAAACCAGCCTTGATGGGAGCCACAGAACATGACCATGCAAGATTCAATTTTGATAAAGCTCTTCACGTAATTTACAAGCAAGAACATGTTTGTAGGTGCAAATTCAACACACTTCAAGAACATGTTTGTAGGTGAAAATTGTCATCATCAACACACTTCAAATATAAACCTTGAATTTTTATGATTGGCATGTTTAAATAAAGCATGTCCAATTCCTATAATCGCCTATATAAGCAGTTAAAAGGGACAATTTAACATGAATATAATTCACTGCATCCATCCAAACTTCATCTTTATGTGCCAGTTTTACGTCGTGCAACACGAGCAACAAAACCATCCTTGATGGGTGCCACAGAACGTGAACATCCACACTGCAGAAGCAAAACAAAGACAACGGTCATTGAGCCTTTTGAGCTATTTAATCTTTTATACAATGTCACATGGTCATAAGGAGACCCCATCACAAAAGCCTCAATCACATCACCAACATAATTATAGTTACTAAGTTAACAAGTCATAAATAAGCTTTCCACTGCAATTGAAAACACATTACAATTATATTGAAGCAGATGCACAAACAGATATTTTGATACTCTCTCTCTAGACATGTAGATGGAGCATTGGGATAGCAAAACAAAAGTATCATGTTAATAATATGACAGCATAGAACTCAAAAAACAAAATAAAGGCAGAAAAGAATAAATAACAGATCCTGAATGTTTTCCTCGCAAGAAGTAAATTAAGTATTAACCGACTATAAACATTCAATTTATAAGATTAATCCCATGGCAGTTCAGAACAGCAAAATGCAGACTGCATTCTAATTCGAGTGGCACTCACTAGATAGTAAATATTCCTTGCATTTTGGCATACTAACTGCAAGAAAACATCACATGGGGTAGGCAACAGCCATTCCCACTCCCTGCCTTTTTTGAAATCAGTCTTGAAGTATGCTGACTATTTCACGTTTTTTCTTGCTTCAATCTTGGTCTGGGCAGGGTGTCTTTCTTGCCAGGTGTGGGTCGCTGGGAGCAACCTGCTCGGATGGGCTGCCGTTTGGTTGGGAGACTGTTTGCTTTGTTGATCTGGGCTGGCCCTTCTCTGCTGGATCAAAGTTGTTACAATTGAATCTCGTGGGTTTGGTTCTTGCTTGAAACTCGGCAGAGGGGACGCTTTGGAGGGGGCTTTGTGTGTGCCTGTTTCACACAGCTTTGTAGTTTGTGGGTTTGCTGGCCCTGTTCGGTCTGGCCCATGCGGGTTTTGATCTAGGTTTGCTGGTCTGTACGCTGCAGAACTCATTTTGTTAGTGGCTTCATGGTCTTGCATCTTCTTTCTTGCTTTTTGGCCCCCATTCTGGATGGGGTTGCTCAGCTTGTTGGACAGTTTGAGATCCAGGGGTTGTAAGGGGTGGCCCTTTCTCCCTGTTTCTGGGTTTTATGGTCATGGGCTCTATTGACACTCTCCTCTATGACTGCTCGGTTTGGAATCTAGGTTCCCCTGCTGCTGCGTGTGGTGTGTGATGGGAGTTTGATTCGCATGTGGTTTCGTGGAGCCCCTTTGGGGAAGCTCCTTTTTCAAATGTTTTTAAAGTGTGACAACATTTCTTTGTGTATTATCTGCTCTTTTTCAGGATGGCTTGGGGTTCTGCAATCTAGGCTGGATACTTGTTCGAGGGACTTGCTTAAGGTGGTCCCTGCTGGTTGTTTTGGGTACGCAGAGCTCGTTTCACAGTTGGATTTGTCCTTGGGAGGCAAATATTCCTATTTTCTGAATCATGCTTGGTCTCAGCACCTTTTGGGTGCTTGTTTCTTGTTTGTTACACAGAGGCTCAATGGAGCCAGATTCACATTCTGGTCCATGTCTGGCTTGGGGTGGACTCTGTTGTTGCCCTACAGAGCCTGATTCTTTTTGGTATTTTGTTCCCTATTTTGGTGCCTTCTCTGATTCGTGGTTATGCCTCAGGGAAGCCGTAGCTCTTGCTTACAAATGTATCTACTTTATGGAGCTGGTTTCAGGTTGATGCTTGAGAGCTTTTTATGCATGTTTGGAGGGTCTGGACTTGGACCCTGGCAGACTCAAGTTTGAAATTGGTAATATCGCTTTGAGTCAGATCCATGTATAAGGGAGGGGGTCCCTTCCAAAAAACCATGTTGTTTGTTCTGGTGCTGCACCCTTTTGGTTCTGTGTTGCTCGCAGAAGTCTTTGTTCATACACTTTGTGAACTGGTTACTGTTTGCTGGCTGGACGCTGACCGAGGGCAGACTGGTCTGGTTGCTGGATGTTTGTCTTAGTGTGATTTATTGTTCCATCTCTCTTGACATTGTTTAAGTTTATGGGGGCCTTTCAAAACCCTTGCCTATTTACCCTTACCAAAAACAAAAACTGCAAGAAAACACCCAAGAAAGACAGTATTTAAGTTACCTGTTCACAGCGAAGGAAGAAAAGCCGATTTTCCTTTGAGAGAATGGTATCAGGACTTTTACAACCATTGCATATCACATATTCATCTGCATGACAAAAGCTTCACATTAGTAAATATTTAATGCATAAAAAGGAACCCAAACAAATCCTGATTAACACCTCTAATACCCCCATGCAACCCCCTGTAATATGTAAGCCCAAAACAAAATTCTGTGTGCATATTTTTTTCTAAAATGCTTTGCAACTATATACACTTTTGTTCTCTTTTCAAAAATAATCAGTAGTTCCATTCAGTAATTTTCTTCAAGTTTGTGACATCCACCCAAAGACATTAGGCTTAACCTAAAAGCCAGTACAATCCAGTTACGCATATCAAATAGTTAAAGAAACAGAAAGTCGGTATCTTACATCTTGAGTACCATTCAAAAGGAGCATGTAAACACTCGAGGCTTCTTCCACACACAGTCCTCCCAAATGATTTTATAAGTCAGTCTATCAATTATTGAATTAATCAATAACTGAATTAGAGATAATGAATTGGCCTTTACACAAGGTTTCCACTGAATATTCTATTTCATCTCTAAGCCTTTAATATATAGTTATATACCTCATGTTGAAAGGACCTGTATGTGTAAAAAGGATTATATTTGCCTGCATAGTAGTTAATTGCTAATTGCATTATTCTTGGATTCCCTTATTTATTTGTGGCTGATTGCACATGACCTATGGACAAGGGAAAGGAAGTGCAGAATCATCACCCCTTAGCCAACCACGGAAGGAAATGACTCCTGCGGTGCCAGGAAATTGACTGGGGACAGTTGCACTCAGTCTGGAGCAAAGCTTCCAAATGCAGAGAGATTAATGAAGGAATTTTGATGCTACATATACTGCCCGTATATCAGGATCCAGTCAAAGGATGGCTGCTTGACTGTGTAAATGTGGGGAGAAAATTGGATGCAGAGGACATTGTGACTGCCCAGGAGCTCGTGCATAAAATGCACCCTGCAACAACTTATGGTCAATAAAAGGTTTTTGATGTGGTTCACCGTTTCACAAGGTGTCATCCACCATGATGATTGACATTGCAGGTACTTCCTATCAGGTGTACCAGATATTGGTGGCAGCGGATGCCAACTGCAAAATCAACCACCAGCGGAGCAAAGGCAGAGTGAGGGTGAATACCTAGAGGATGATGCATCTTCACACCTGTGTTAATCCCATTGCAGAAGCCCTATCCATTCCTCTTCGCCCTCCACCGGTTTTCGAAATCTCAGACTCTGAGGAAGAGGAGAAAATCAGCAAGTCAGCCCTGTTGACAGTGATTATAGACTAGTGCTATGTACGTAGGGTGTTTCTTTTATAAATATCCTTCAGTCTAAACAGCAGACAGTGTGTAAGGTTTAAGACAGTATGGTGATTGTCCATGACAGGTGGCAGTCTTTCTGGTTTTTGTAAAAACAGTAGTGGAATTTTATGCACCTTATGCATTCAATGGATTAGGGTGGTGGCTTGTGTGGGTGCTCAAAGGAGGAGAGGGGTTCGTCGCGATTAAGCTCTCTGAACGGAAAGGAGTCTGTATTTCTCGCATAAAACCACACCCATAAGCCAATGCTCACACTCACACAGGAGAACATGACAAGGTGATAATCCTGCAATTGTCATAGGATAGCACATTTTTGGGGATCGTACACCTCTTTCTGATTTTTGATTGTGAATGATGCATTGTCAGGTTGAAGGAATCGGTATATTTCATAAAGGATGCAGTTTTTGGTGTATGAATGGATCGAACTGTGGGTGGCAAACAGGACATCTGCCTGCATTCAGAATTGTATCTCATCCAAGGCGCAACCTATGCGAGAGGTAAGTCTTTTTGATGGATGAATTTCTAAGTTTTCTGCATTATCAGCTGATCTGTGTATCTGGATGTTGATATTTTCCCTAGAGTAAAATCCAAGGACCGGGATTTGCAAAAAGGGCAATGGTAATCTCTTAAGCGCTGAAGGTAGCTAACACCTCATTGCCACTGTTATGGCATTGATGATCTTCAAATGCTAGCTGTTCAGATGTTGCTCCAATGTATCAGCATGACAATATGCTTCCTTATTTGAGGCACTGCTGAGCTTTTGGTTATCAGTGACTGGTTCTTTTATGCATTTTTTTCTGGGCTAGGGCCCCCTACCTAGTATCCATAGCCAAAGAAAAAAACAATTATGCAAGAAAATTAAGCTTTGAAAGAAAGTGGCCTGCATCTATCAATATTTTAATATCTGATGGAGTAAAATTTCCTTATTTGTTTCAGGCAATAGAAAGTTTTTTTTTCTTTAAAAAAGAGAGGGAATGCCACTTACTGATATATCTTCGCAGAATACCCTCAAAATTCTTAGGAGCAAATCTTCCCTTAATAACTAGACGCTGTTGTCCATCGAGAGAACCACTTGTTCCCATTTCTGCAAGCAAGAAAGTCATAACATGCTCTGGCTGTCTATGCATCCTGCAAATAAACAAAACAAGAGGGAGAATGTATAAGAAAAATTTGAAAACAAAAAAAGAACTCACTTATATGATAGGTAATTTGAGTATAGCAAATACCCAACCAAACCAGATAAATGTGCCCAGCAATAATAAAATAATGACAATAGAACTTGGCACTTTATTCATAAACAAAGACATACATGTACAATCAATTCTCCAGATATGCAGACAGCTTTAATAACCACGGAGAATAACAAGGAGAGATTGCAATCCAATCATAACATATATATATGTTGACTAACAGAATGCAGATTTGAGAACTATCCATTTTTTCTTGGGACCCTTTGTACAGTTCCAAAAGTAAGAGTCTGTACATAAAATACAAAAACTTCCTGAAATATTTTTAAAACCCATAATATCAATGTTGTGGGTAATCAGCATTATCATAAACAAACAGTAAAATAGACAATACATAAATCAAAATATCATATGTTTGCAAATTATTATTTTATAACTAGGTTAGAGTTGATTTTTTTAATATTTTCAGGCTTTCAGCATACCCCCAAAATGGTTCTGGTATTGATCCTGATTCTGGAGAATTCAATAATGTAGCTTACAATGAATAATCTCATAATCAATAACATCCATACAAAAATACTAACAAAACTGGTATTACTAAAACAAATCTACATACAATGTACATTGATGAGTATGAAATAATCTTTGCAAATGAAGTTATAAACTACTAAATTAATTATTGTAATATGACCTCAAACGCGTGGAGTTCATTGAACATTATCTTTGTTCTATCCAATGCACCCTAGGTAGTACATTCTCAAAGCCAATTAAAAAAACTTGATGCATTGCAAAATCAAAATGTGACATATGCTAAAACTTCACTGATTACGCAAGGCTTGTGGGGCATAGACTAGAAAGCAGAATGCAAGAGAAACTACTTTGCTGTCTAGGGACTCAGTGTGATGATATTATTAAAGAATCAGATCTGTCAAGATTTTTGAAGATCATCATTACAAGTGTAAAGTATCCTCTTCCTTCTGAACATGAAAAGTGTAATTAGCTCTGAGACTGGGATAACATAATTACTGAACTTCCTATTATCAAGCCTCTTTATCTCCACCATATCCACATGTCTTTCCCATTGCTGAATTGGCAGTTTCTTTAATACAATTTACAACAGAAGCCCTCAAGGTGATTAGCATGAACCAAGAGCAACTCGGGTGGAGTAATAATGTGAATAATGGGGAAATTAATTTGCTACACTGATGGAACTTATGTATGTAAAGGTAATGAGAATGTTAGGAAATAGTTTTTACATTAGGTATATTGTTATTGTATTCTCGTAGGATTGTTGTTACCCGTGCCTATTACCGGGTTTGTTGTTCTTATTATTTAGAGTGTGTATTGTTACATGAGTAACAATCACACTAATATAAGAGATGGTGAGATTATTGTTGGTGTTGTTAGAGCAACTTCCTAACTTATAGGAGTTGCACATCTCTATATATTTGTATTGTATCCCGTATGATTTTATGAGAAGTTGAATAGAAGAATCAATATTTCTGTGTGTTCAATTTTTATGCAGAGCTCTTAGAATACCATCATCTGGTATCAGAGCGAGATGATCTAATTTCTAAGGGGCAATTCAACTTGATTGCTCCTGTAAATGAAAGTCCGAGATTGTTTTTAATGAAGGTGTAGTTTGTTGTCAGGGGTATTGCAATATCCCGATTAATGGAAATATCAGTTTTGCAGTAAAGAGTTTATTTCTTTTATTTATTCAGCATTTCCTGTGGTTTCTTTATCCTCCGCTGTACCATTGGCTTCGGTAATATTGTTTCTATTGCCTTTAACAGTGACAGAGACATCTGGGGCGGGAGCAGGGTTTCAGGAACTCTGCAGCCACGGCAACATGAACCTCGACTTCCTCCTTTCTCAACTCAACTGAGGTTTCTGAATTTTCTTCTTCCTCTTCCTCTCCCTCTCCCTCTCCCTCTCCTGTCTTTGATATGGGTATTTGTTCTTCATCCGTAACAGAGCAAACAACCGATTCAAAAGGGTTAGTGGAATCCCCCATACCAATTGGAGTTGGTGGTCCAGAAGACAGATCTAGGGTTCCTGTCGTTTTTAAAGAGCCGAATGATATTGTGATTTGTAAAGGCGATGAGATTATTGATTGCAATTGAGTTTATAATCGGATATAAACCATCAAAATAAAGTCAGAAGGGCCATCTTTCATGCTTGAGTTAATCACAACCTCCTCAAGAACCTTATAAATACTTCTAATTACTCACACTGGCAACTCTAACTTACCAAAAAAATCATGGGACAATTAGAAGGCAAGAATTAAAGAACCAGGTATCCTATGAACAGCTGACATGAAGCAGTCATGGTCAAAGTGGTCTCAAAGGAATCTAGTCAAACTAAACAGATGATAAGGACCCCGGTGAATGATAGCAAGGACTCTTTAATCACTTCAAGGACTCAACAGTGTATCAAGCCCTGATTTTACACCTTGATATTCCATATGCAGTAAGACGAGGTAACATAAATATCCAGATTTTGCAGGTAGCACCTAGCAGATTGCATAGTACTGTTCATGAGATAAAGTACCTAATATACGGAACTTAAATCCTAAAAGGCTAAAACTAAAATGAACTTTAAATCCTAAAAGGCTAAAACTAAAATGAACTTTGATGAAAATTCTACATGATGTAAATTAGTTAACATGACATGAGTCAGAATGACACGACAATGGTATAAGTAATGCTTTTTATTGCAGGTGTACAAGTGTGAAAGATAAAATCCTTAGTACAAATGTTTCAACAATGACGTGAACTGCTGCTTTGTAAGCATAATAATCATGTGATTATACAAAATGAGTTTCACAGAAATATGATCCCTTCTATAAAGTTCATATCATGTTCTTTAATAAGGCAGTACTCCTACATACAAGTCTGACTCTCAAGAAGAGATCCTATTATATGCTTCTCCATCCCATATTTTCAACAGGATGTCCTGTGTTTTCTGCATATATTTGTCTGTACCCTTGATGTCTTATTTGTGAATGAAACTCTACTTCAAAATATTCTTCTATTTCTGCCCTAGAAATACAAAATTTCTTGAATTAATTCATTGAACCTACCATATCCCTGGCTTTCTTGCAACCTCCTAATAGGCACTCCAGATATTCCATGATTTATTTACAGAGTATTCATTGAACATCCTTGCTGTTTTACGATGAAACTGTTGTCATATACGAACCAATGGTGTATCTCAAGTTAGCAATCTTTCCCTCGTGCTATAAAATACAATTTAGCATTTACTTATTTGGATTCTGTATTGATAATGCTCAAAAGGAAATGATAAACTGCTCCAGAAAAGTGTGAGGAATGTGTAGACCATGACTTCAAAATCATAATATTATTGATCGATTTGAAGATCCTTCAACCAAAAAATGTGCAATTGAATAAAACATGCATCTCTATATGAAATCAAACAGCTTTGGAACAAAACACCACGTACGTTTTGCACAGATCCATGAAATTCACAAACACGGTCTTTTTAGTGCCTTCACGAAGGACCTGCGGTGGCCTCATGACAGTTCTACGCCTGTCTCCAGCAAGTTCTGGATTGTTCTCACGCAAGATATTGAATACTCTACCAAGAAGCTGCATCCGCAAGACACCAATCAAATCGTGAAGAGTCCCACTATATCAATAACAAGCACTCAAAATAACTTTATGCATTTCTCAAATATAATGATGAAAAATACCAATAAAAGCTAAAGGACTCGTGCAGACACTTGCAGGGCAAAGAAATGAACGATTGATAGCTTGCAAACACTAATATATTATCCCAAGGAACAACATGGATAACAACGTAGAAACAGTAGATGTCATCTTTCTCAATGCAAAAGAAACTTACATAAATTACCATATATCTTTCAGAGTGCATATGCAATACAAAATAATGTACTACCCCAAAGGAAGTAACAAATAAAACAATAGAAACAACAGATGGCATCACTCTCAGTGCAAGATTTTCATCAAAAGGAAATTTTACGATATATATTTAATATGATTAGACATGATACACTCTAAAAAATGTACAGCAAGCATGACTGAGTGGTAAAGATAGAAAATTACCAGGATGAAAACCCAGGTTTACATCTTACCCTGGGAACCAGTGGGCATGCTGCTGGTACATGTGTACAAGCATATAAATCACAGGGAACAAATGGCTTGAATGTTAAAGTACTTGAGCTATATTTCCATGAAATGTCAAACCCTATGATTTGCTAGTAGAATATGACTTTGCAAACTACAATCGGAAACTGGATCTTAGGCATTATTCATTGTTCCTTGACACGTAACAAAATCTCTATAGAGGCTCTATAGATGTTGCACACACAACCATAACTGCTGACGGAAACACTAGTTCGTGAGAAGTTTCTAGAAAAGTATTTGCTCCATGAAGGGTACAAACCTAGCCAAATCCACAGCTATTCATCCTCATACCAATGGAGAAACAGAGGTGGTAAACAGAATGATTAAGCACCATTCAAGGATGTACAACTCAAACAGCCAATGCACATGGGCTGAAATATTTGCTTTTCATACAACACAATTACAAATAGAATGATTGGCACCGTTCGAGTATGTACAACCCAAAGAGCCAACGCACATAGGATGAAAGTTTGACTTTCATACAACACAATTACAACAAAGCTCTCCACAACTCCATAAGTCACTAGTTACAACCCCTTCCAAGATCTTTTGGGTTTTCAGGCTTTAAGCGCACCTATTGATGTAGCTACTAAACAGAATCAACTTCAAAATAGAAAGAAAGTGGAGAAAGCTGCCAAATTCATTTTACATATTCAAAATATTCTGCAAGAAGTTCACGACATCATGCAGAAAACTAACCACAAGTATAGCCAGCATCGGACGTCATACTAAAACAAGGTTGGTGAACTTTGTTACAACTACAGAAGGAGATACTTAGAAGTCCCTATAGAAATATTAGACATCCCCTATATGTATCACATGCTATTTCCTAGTAGTTAGGGAGTAACAACTTTAATCATAACTTTTCATGCTTTATTGGTCTGCATTCAATTTTCAGTGTTGAGTATCTACACCTATCTTTGCACCCATTTGTTGGATGCGGCAGATGCAGCAGAACAACTTCATCCAGGGAGTAAAAATCTAATCAAAACAGACCTGCATAACAAAAATCAGGGTACAGAAAACTGGGAAGTCATCATATAAAAAGTTGTCAATGTGCATCAAATCACTCGCCAAGGACAGTGGCTCACTAGAGCACAAATTGAGATGAAATTTCCACTATTGGTTTCTCAACCAGGAGCAATGTCAACCTCTGATTCTCCAGAAACAAGAAGACCCAAGTGGTACTAGTCCAGCACAGGAGCAAAAAAAGATGAAATTACACAAGAAGCTCAAGTGGAAGGCATAAAAAATGGAGCAGAGCTCAGCTTCCACTTTGCAGCATCCTGCAGCAAGGACAGAGTCTCACAATACTTTGCAGCATCCACTTAGTTGTTCACGGCTCACCCTTCCAATACCTTGGCACTTTGCCATATGCAATCCCTTGTGCCACGCACGCATACTTCGTCACCATCGTGACCCGCACAATCACTCGCATCACCTGCACATGATTCACAACCCGTTCAGTTCCTGCAATGACGCACAAGCCTCCGCAGCTATCCCGTGTGTCCTCACACTTACACGTTGCTTCCTTGCATGTCATTTGTCGCCGCGGATTCGTGCAGGACCGTTACACGTTGGCATTCAATCATCAACACCTTGTTGCCAAGCAATATGCCAGATGGCACATCCAGAACCAAGCCATGACAAAGTATCATTGTGGCATGCCATGTGTTGGAATCTAGCTGCCTTGCCTGCCAGACGAACAAACAGTTGTAACTGTCCCTCCAGCAACTGTTGTAAATTGTAACTATCATTGTCATTGTATATGTATTGTAACATACTCGCATACAGAAGTAGATGGATTCTCGAGAATGAACTACTACTCACTCCAAGCACACCAGATTGTGTTGTTCGGTTTTGCTCCAACATACATCTATTTGGTATTCATTCACAGTAGTTTAGACAATCAGTAAGGACACATTCCCCTTCTGATACAAAAGCCTACTCTCTTAGTCTTGCTTCTTGTTAATACATCTTCGTACTTCCCTATTCACCATTTATGAATAGAAGTTGCATTTCCTATAAATAGCCTTCTGCTACATTGTTGTGTGTTTTGACCCATTTCAGTTCAATAACCCATCCGCACTCTTCCATAATCCTTGTTGCTCCAGCTAGTGCAGGATTGTCCTCCACATAGTCCTGGGCATTCTTCCATAATCCTTGTTGGCTCCATGGTGCAGATCAATGAATCTTAATTTTAACGATGATATAGCACATTGCCAATTTGCTTTGATGACTAAGATCGGTTTTGAGCTTAATACATATGATGAAGCAAATAATAATCTAGAATGGGAAAGCGCTAGCAGGAGGAGCATGTTGCCTCACTAAAAAATAACACTATGATTGTTTTTGAGTTAACACTAGGATAGTGGCCCATTAAAAGTAAATGGGCAAACAAAACACAATACAACGCAAATAGATCGTTGGATAAGCACCCAATAAGGCTAGTAATAAGGTTTGTGACCAGCACGAGGGCATAGAGTATGAAGAGACCTTTGCTCAAACAACAAAGATGGCCCCGATCTGGTTGGTTCTTGCGTTTGCATCACAGTTTGACCGGAGCTTTATCAAATGGTAAATCTGCATTCCTCATTAGAGACTTGGAGGCAAAAATGTATGTATACCAGCACCAAGGATTCAAATTTTGAGCATAAGAACACCTTGTATGTAAGCTGGTAAAGGCTCTTTATGTGTTGAAGAAAATTCCATGAAAAACTACTGTATTGATCATTATCTTACTAGATTTGGATTTTTAAAAGACCCTCATAAAAATCCCTCCTTCCTAAACAGCACTTTATGTCAAAAGAATTGGTGATAATATTTATAGTTATTGTATACATCAAAAAGATCTAATCATCATACGGACTGAGATTAGCATAATTCAGCAAATGGAATCATATTTATGTGCCACTTTTGACGTGCTACATTTAGGTCTCTGGCATTATTTCCTAACAATAGAGTTTTGGGAGACTACAATGAAGTTTATGTTTCTTGCGGAAAATTATAAGCAGAGAAAAAACAATTTTGAAGACAAATACATGATTGAAATGTCATTGGGTTTTCCACGTTGGAGAGAAATATGAAATGAGTGTCAGAAGATTTTCCAAAGACAAAAGAGACTAGAGGGTGAGAAGCCCAAAGCAATGGATTACATTCACCATTTCTCCCCCTACCAAACAAATGCTTATGTTGCTTGTCTGCTCCAAAAGCTTTGCCAATGGGGAAAGAAGCCAATGGGTAAGAAGCCCCACTAGTAAAATATTTGGTACTCGACATATATGACATTTGGCAACAGTGAGGGGGACAGAGTCTCTCCTCTATTCTGAGGAGAGATTCATTTAAATGAAAACAAAACAAAATGACGAAAAGAAATATTTACAATATGTACACTAAACTAGCTTGTGGGGGGGGTTGTATCCAACTTGGGAGAAATGAGAATGAGTGGGGGAGTGAAAGAGAGTTCACAATGCATGAAAGGAAAATCAATCACCATAGATTCACCATTCAACACTGAAATTCACAATGCATGAAAGGAATAAACAAAGACACCCATTTAACATAAGGGAAATGGCATCGCCAACGAAACTTGAGAGACATAAAGTTAGGGAAAACTCTTTGTATTTCTCAAATAAGGTTCAGCACAAAGTTTCACTACACTCTTCATTTCGAGCAAAATTGTGGACGTTCAAAAGTCTTCACTTAGCGGAAACTTGTATTTATAATGTGTAAATGTAATTGATTATTGGATAACCTTTCACACTCGTTTCCATTTACAATTATTAATAAAAAATAAGTTGGAAAATACGAAAAAGGAAAGTACCTTAAGTTACATTCTAATTTCAAGAAGTAAACAAAATTGGAACATATATCATTTGGCGCTAGAGAGACACTTATTCTTATCTTTAGACTTCCTAACTTTCTAGGTCTTAAACCTATTCGAAGCATCCACAATGATCTTTTGATCTGGTATCGTGGTGTTGTTGCAAAAGATGACCTACGCATCTCTCATCTTCCTCATATCAACTGATATCTTTTTAAAGCGAGGCAATTTGTTATTTAGCTATTTAAGCACCAAGAGGATTACACTTTAGCTATCCATTGTTGGTATGTCAAAACCATCAGCTTGGAGTTCATCTTTGATTACTTCTTGAATTTTTCTTTAACTTACACAACCAAGAAACAGTCGAAGCCACTGCTTTTGAAAAAGTGGCACCACAAAGAGGCCAAATTCACACACATCTTTGTTGGTATGTCCTCATCTGCTATATCTGGACTTTGGACTCTTGGAGCTCTTTCAATGCTCCTTGGAGAACATTCATCTTCCATGTGATACTGGTTAACCAATCAAAAGTTTTATCGTCTTATTTCTTGACCAAGATCCCTTCAACTACCAATAGGCCCATGTCCTTGACGCTCAACTCTTCTGCATTGGGCCTCAGAGCCTTCCAACTAGCAATCTTGGCCTCACCATTCGGCTTTCTCCAAAGAGGATTCCTCGCTTCAATTTGTTTGTAGAATTTCATTATTTTATCAACATATTTCAAACCGTCGAACAATAATTTCAGAACCAAATCTCTAGTCTTTACAAACTGGTTGAGCTCTCCTAGCTCTTTATTGGCCAATTGATCAAGTCCCACAACCTAAATAGGGGCGGGAGCTAGAGCTATAGATGAACCAATGGAGGCTCACAATTGCTCTCCATCGACATTTCTCCTCTTCAAGTTGTTCAATTCTTCGTTCCATCCCTGAGATATTTTCAGCTACCCAAGTGGTAGCTTCTTGTATCTCATGTACATCCCCTGTTGTCACAGATCCCCAATAGCTTCTTGATAATCATAATCCTCTAATCATAATCCTCCAAAGAATACTCTCCTTCCAATTTGTCCCCTTTGGTTAAGGTATCTCCACAAACCTTGCACCTGAGGGATTGGTCATGGTTATTGTTGTAGTTTTCACTTTCTTCGAAGAGGGGACCTTAGGAAGGTTGGAGAGGATGTCAAAACTGCTTCACAATCTTTTTTTTCTTTGCGACCAAAGGATTGACCCTTTCAAAGGGCTTGTCAACAACGGAACTTGTTGCTCAGACTTATGACCCTACGGAGATTCCAACTAGGAGTTTGTTTCATAATATTTTAAGTGTTTTAACTTAAGTGTTTTAACTTTTATAAACTAAAAATGAGTATTATACATCTTTTAATATATATTTATATTTTTTAATATATAGTACGGAGATTTCTATGTCGTTTTGTACCAAAGTGTTTTTTGAAAAATTGGAATTCCAGCCCGTACCAGTTTCCTGGCAACCTAGTTCAAAAGTCAAAAAGTCTCTTCAAATTAACATATGGAACTAAGCATCCTCTTATATCGCTAAAGGTTTAGGTGGTTGATATTTTATGGCGTTTTTTCTTAGGGATGATTCATAGAAATTCCCGAGAAAAAGGTGACAAAAAGAAATCTGGTTTATTTTTGGATTATTCTTGGCCAGGAAACATGTTTCCTGAGAAATGAACCATAAACAAACCAAACAAGGGAGGGCAGAAAAACTAATTTTGAATAATTGGTAACCCATCAGAATTTTGGTAACAAGGGTAATAAGACGATTCTGTGCTTAAATTTTAAACATACAATTCAACTATTGAGAGAATTGATGAAAGGCCAAAAAAATGACTATATAGCGGTAATATACAATACAAGAGCAGAAGGTAAAGTGCAAATAGTCATTCCTTCAAAGATATTTCCAAAGATTACATCATGTACATAGTCTGAGGAACTGTGACCAAAATCTTAAAGAAAGATTTATAAGTGATATTCTTCACTACAAAAATAGGAAACACATATAAAGACAAAATGCATGTGAATTTGAATATCCTATACATCAATGTCACTTTCTAACACATCCCTGCAAATGTTCAGCCAGAATGTGCAGGAATAGTGGGATGAACAAAACTATACATAAATGCAAGAAAGAAATCTTTTTAATAAATCATAACAGTCAGCTAATAAAGGTTTCCAACGACCTCTTCATATTTGTAATCACGATCGGTTCCCTCCCATGGATATCGATCTGGAGAATCAATTTCTTCTATTTCTTCACTCTCACCCTCATGTTTGTCTGTGTATAACATAAGAAGCAAATAATGACTAATAAGCAAAAAAATAGAACTCCGATGCCAATTTTCCTGGTTTTGAATTCTGACAAATAGTCCAAACAAATAAAACTAAATTGATGAACTAGTTATAGCCTTATATAGAGAGTCCAAGTAGAGATTCATAATTTTATAAGAGAGGCAACTACTAATGAAAAATAACAAAAAGAAACTTTGTAATTCTCACCATTATCATCCTCTACGGTCTCTACATTCTCATCATCTTGAAAACTGCCTTCCACCTGGGAACATCATAGCACACAGAATCCAAGATTCAGATGTAATGTTAAAAAGCTATATAAATCAGTTAAAATTCTTCGCAAACCCAAATTACTAAAGAAAAGTAAGTATTCTACATACATGCTTCTTCTTCTTTTTTCTTCAGCCCAGAGAATGTATCAGTAACTGCAGAAGCAAACAAAACATCAAATGTCAATATTGAATATTCCCCTCATCTAAGTCACAAGGTTCGAGTTTGAGTTCAAGTTCGACGGGGATAAAGTTCAGTTCAAGTTCTTCAATGGATAAAGTTCGGAAAAAATCGTCATTAAATTCAAGCAATAAATTATAAAAATATAAAATATATATAAATATAAATAAAGAATAAAGAATTTAAACAATAAATATAATTTAGAACTTAAAAAATTAAATAAAAAACAAAATAAACATAAAATACAAATTAAAAAATAAAACAAAACTTTAAAAAGAGATAATGTATAACCCATAGCACGTATAACATATTATTTATTAAGTTTGAGGGGTTCATTAAATCCTTTGTGCCCCGAGTTTAACATTAGAAAATAATGAAGAGTAGTTTTAGTGAAAATTACTAACAATATGCCTCGTCAAATGTTGCGAACAGCTCCACCGGCAGGTCCCACACCACAGCAACGATTGCTCATACCACGAAGAGACAAATAACAGAGATTTTTAGCCGTGGGGATATTTCATGTAATGGAAATTGCCATTTTTCGTTTGCTGTTCTGTAATGATTTTAACCATAGTTGGAATACTCGCACTCGGCAAATACTCAGCAGACCCCCAAAAAAAAAAACTTGGCAATATCTGACCAATATTCAGGAATACTCGGCAACTTAAAAAATACTCAAATTTCTTTTAAAAACATAAATTTGCCAAAACCGTGTATTTGCAGCGTTTTCTTTCATTGCTATTAATGTTTTCTTTTTGTATTTTTCCACTGTTTTCTTTCATACGAGTTTTGGAGAGTTTTTTCGAGTTTTGGCGAGTTTTTGGAGAGTACTCGCCGAGTTTTGGAGAGTACTCTCCAAAACTCAGCGAGTTAATTTTTGGCGAGTTTTTGGCGATTTACTCGTTTGCATTCAGGTTTGGCGATTACTCAAGGACTCGGCGAGTAATCTGCGAGTTTTCCAACTATGATTTGAACCTAATATTTGACTTGTCTTTATGTCATTCCGGTTGGCTATTTTTTTATGAGACATTCCAACACAGTCGGGTTTTATTGGCTGAACTGCATCAAATATTTTCAATTTTTTTCACACCCCAAGAAATACGGCAAATTTCGAACTTCAAGGATGAAATCCACCGAACCCTGTGACATAGCCCCTCATGTATAATGTTTATAATTACATTCTGTTCAGATAAAGAAATAGGATTGAATTTAATAGAAAGACTGTTGCTTCCATAAGTACTTGCATATTTGATGTACCTGAAAGACTTTCGATCTTCTCAGTCACCTTCTCTGCTCCTTCATCTACTATATCTTGTAGCAAAACCTTCTTCTTCTTCTTCTTCTTGCTTGGATCAAATGGAGCAAGCTGCAAAGCATGACATTCCATGAAGTATATAAGCAGAAAGAAATTGCAAGTCCAACTTGAATCAGAATAACATACAATGACATTAGTTTTGTTAAATGATATGATTCCAGCACAGCTGAGAAAAAACATATCATTAACCAGTCAAGAAGTTTTAGATATGTAAACAGAGCCGATTGTAATATGGTGAAAATGAGACTAAGATACAAAGGAAAGACTGGGTAAGGGTCTTTGCATGAATGCAAAACAATTGTCCATATTTAACAATAGAAATGGTATTAGAGACAATATTTTACTCTCTTCTAATAGCACTTACGATTGTGGCCCAACTTCAAAAGGAAAAAGAAAGTAGAGCAAAAGCTGAGTGACAAAATAAGCCTTCTATCAACTTAAACAACAATTATAGCTTAAGCAAGAAAAAATTGAGAACTGTAAATCATAGATAGCAAGGATTCCTACAAGGTGGAAGAGCACAAGCTCCGGGATTGGTTGGTCATGCCTCTAAAGGTATGGGGTCAAGCATAAACAAAGAACAATACATAAAAAACCCTAAACTTTGTTCCTTCTCTGCCTGTCCTTGGGCAAATGACTTGACTTAAAAGGTCCTCAAAAATCTGGAAGCATTAAGCATTGCAAGTTTCTATGTAATTTTTAAGTGTAACTTCATAAGCCTCAAACATGAAATTAAGTAATTGACCTATAATAGTTCAACATAATTCCCTAAGAACTGACATTTACCAGTTTTCAATGTAATTTGAAATGAAGTTCATAAGCATGATACTGGTTCACAATGAGCAACCACACTTTAATCAGTTTCTATAATTGGCATCCAGCAGTGGGTCGCAAACTTACAGTTACTGAAATTTTTCTAAGAGTGCTTTTAATAAGCTCAATAGATATATTATCACTTCAAACACTAAATTAATGTGAAGAGATGCACAAAGAGGCTTCTTTATGTGTCAAGATAAGGTTCAAAACAAGGCTGTCAATTGTATGAAGATTATATACACTTTAGGCCAGATTTCCTAAAGAAGTTACATCCTGAGTAAGAAATGTGGAGTAAATGAGAAAAAAATCTAACAAATGGCGTGTAGAAGAATTGCACGGTAAGTGATAATGCATGAGCAAGAGAAGCTGAGCATATCATCTGATAATGATCAATTCACGTGAGATGCTACAACAAGAACCAAACCCTCCTATTGATATTTTTCACATTGCCAATCGTAGACCATCATTATGAATAAATATTGTTTTGTAGACAACATTCGTATGCTAATCTTTTGATGGCATTAGTAGTGGTGTAACAACTTCTATGTTCAATTGTGATGGATGTGGTAATTGTTAACCGACAACCATTGAATCAAGTTGAGCCTTTATATATAAATAACACTTTACATGTCAAAGTAATGGCCAAGAGTATCAAATCCTCCCTATACCGAAAAACTTGTATTGGGCACTCCTTATGAAATAACATTGTGTTTACTCTCATTATCTTCTATGCTGCATTCTGGTATGTATTTACTATTCTGAATTAATATCCCTTTGTTAGTGTAATTTTTATGACAAACACCAATAAGTGTAACGTGACTCATAACTGAAATAAGGTAAAACCGGGTACTCCAAGATGGCCATCTAAAAATAAACAGTAACCACGACATCCCCCTAAATGTTTAATCGGATGCAATCAAAAACATAGCAAGTAACAATGATGAATACTGAAAATAAAGAATGACCAAGGGTAGTTAACATCATCTCTAACAACCCCCTTTTATGACAACTTTTCTGTATCTAAATTTAACAAGTTTCCCCTCTGTTGAGGCTTTCAAACATCATATCTAACAACCCCCTTTTACGACAACTATTCTGTATCTAAATTTAACAAGTTTCCCCTCTGTTAAGGCTTTCATGAAGTTGTCAGCAACCTGCTCATTAGATCTGTAATACTCTAGCTGAATAACCAAATTATGTCCCCATCAGAATGTCTTCTTCATTCATACTGCAATTATTGAAACAAGATTATAATTTGTTTGTGATCCTACTATTTAAGATGTACCGAAAAATATCTTCAAACACTCCTCTCTAACAACCTATATTCTAGATTTGGGTGTTATAACCACCCAAAACACTAACTATTAACTCGAATAAATAAGTTTAAATAATTATTCAAACCTATCTCCTAACTAATCTTTATTTCACTTCACCAACTATGGTGTAATACTACTTTTTCTAACATTCCTTAACCCTTCACTATGACACAGTTCAAGGACAGGGAGAGAATATACTCTGTATGTGAACTGGGACATTTACACAGTTCGACATACTTACAATCAGTTGTAAGAATGACCTCACTACACCTCCTGAGCAGGATACAACCTCATTGGACAATGCATACAAACAAGGACATACTCGTAACATTCATCAAAACAATTGTAGGAATTGGCCTCACAACTTTTACAGTCAGTGAACAATAACAAAATCATCATTCATTGATAAACATAAAATAAGCATGGACCCAGACACAATCTATAGTCCAACTCCATACAATTACTCTTGTGTGAACAAGGACATGCAGAACTGTCCTCAAAATTCACAAACTGTACGAACAGGGACACACTCAACTATTCGTTAGTCATAATAGTGGCACAGCACCACACTAGCTCATCTTCAAGTGGGTTAAGCCTCACCTCAACTACTCCTCAGTTTGGAGTAGACCTCACTGAAGAGTTACAAAACAACAGTAGTGAGACTGGGACTCACTACAGTTCCTCAGTGGGAGCCAACTTTACTGACCAGTAATATTTTGTATGATGGAGTACGGTCTTCATCTCCACCTTCACTAGTAGTCACCATCTTTGGCATTATGATTTTTCACACTGGCCTAGAAATAATCCAATCTCTGAGACCCCGGAGATTGGGCCAAGTGGATGGGGTCAACGACTTAGGTCGCCCAAGTCTTGTGTTCAATTCCCAATTCAAATTGGCAGGTGGGATTGGTTCTTCCTAGCTTGCACCGAGGTTATAGGAGCTCGCCCCATGATTTAGAGCTCATGATGTTGTGCCTGCTCCTGGTCACAGGGCTCTGATTCCTCTGCTTTAATAAACAACCAAAATAATAATAAAACTATCCAATCTCTCAGTTGGCAGCAAACTCAAGACTAATAATTTTTCTGCATCTTCCTATAGTCATCCGTCCTCCTCTAGAATCCAGCCATGTCAATCTTAAGGGTCCTGTTGACCACAAATGGCTGCATGAATCAAGTCAAACGGTTTTGCCAATGTTTTTCCCAGTACTTGTCTCTTCTGTGAGAATTGTCTACAATGCACCCAAATACAAAAAAACAACTTTCCAACTTAAGGGTTCAAAAACTTTTAATGCGACTTCTGCGGAAAAACAATTAAATTTTACAACAGATTAGAGCTGAAGTGAAAACCCCTTTTCCAAATGATTTACAACACAATTTTATATCTACCGGCAAGTTTTATCTGAATCTGTCCCCTGAACAAAAAGATATAGAATTAATACTACTTTTCAGGAGTAGGAAAAAATCAAAAACCTAGATTACATCATGAAAGTAATAAAAAACAAATTATAGATTGTAAGTGCTATAGTGAAATGATTTTGGGGAAATTTTACAACACTATTTGACACAAACAGACAAAAACTCGCAAAAAGATTTGACCTGGAGAAAGAGAAATCAAGTTAATTTAATTCTAGACAATTTTAGGGAAATATTTAAACAATCTTCTTAAGTTATATATTTTTTTATTTTTAATGTTTTAAAACTGAAATAGACTTTAATAACAAAATTGAATTGACAACTTTATAATAAAACTCACACATCATTTGTGTTGTGTGTCATTACTTTGTTGTGCACTTGTTCTCCATTATTAAAAAAAAAGCAATATACTTGTTTGCTGGCCAAACATGCATTAAATCAGACTTGAATCAGATGCCTTCAAGTTTCCTAAATATGTTTTGCTGCACCCAGTCTTCCGCTCTTTTGCCACACATCACATGATTTCTGCAGATTTGAGCACCTCTTTTCAATTCTTATTTGAAGGCCTTCCTTCAGCAAGATGTCCTAATCTACTTCTTGTCCAAGTTCCTTTGCTATCTTCTTCCTCGCATGACTCCAGTATTCAGGCCTAAAATATAATACAGATCTGCAATTTTGATCAATTTAAAAGAAGTTTTTCATAACTACTTGAAACGTCCTTATATGAATGCCTCTCTCTTGCATACGCACGAATGCCTAAAATCCTTTGATATGATCAAGTGAAAAAATCCTTAAAAGAGATTTAATATAAATATATATATGGAGGCTTCTACAGGCTGGATAACGGTGCGTAAAAAGAAAAAACTTTTCTCCAAGAATACCGCTTCTCCGCCTTGCTAGTTTCCCAGTGCTGCTCGGCTGCTCATTAATGCTTCACTTTCTTTGTCGGGCAGCAGCTGTTTGGTCGCTGTAAATCAGTTGTTTTTATGCTGATTTGCTGTTGGTATTGGGTTTTATTCTGAGCAGGTTGTTTCCTGCTACTGGGCGTTCACGTTTTACCTCGATCTTGATCTTTTTCTTTGGGCGTTCACGTTTTACCTCGATCTTGATCTTTTTCTTTGTGCCTTATTTGTTCACATCTGGCTTTTTGAGCCTTCTTGTATAAGGGTATAGTCCCTTTCAAAAAACTATTTACCATTAATAAAAATATATATATATATATATATGGAATTAAATTATTAATATCCCAACACCTGTGATACTCATGTTGCACATCTTTTTTAATTACATGAGCAATTCAGATCTGATGTTTATGCTTCTACAACAGCAATTAATTATAATAATTCTTTTTTACAAGCGCCTCTTTTTGACTTCCAAAGCCAAATATCTGTTTCCTGCAAATCTTCACTCTGCTCTTAAATATCCAATGCTTCAAAAATTTGTCAACTCAATACAACATATAAATTATATATAATTTTATCCAAGAATTCCATGGCCCTCCAAGTGCCTACTCCAGTGCCAAAATTAATTATGCCCCTATCAGGATGTCCTCCTCATTTCTAATGCAAATATTTATAAGATTACAATTTGTTTGTGTTGCTACTATTAAGGATGTACCCAAACTTATTTTCAAGTACTCCTAGCTAACAACCTCTATTCTAGATATGGTGTTATAACCACCCAAAACACTAACCATTAACCCAAACTGATAGGTTTGAATATCTATTTGAAGTTTGAACCTATCACCTAACTACTCTTTAACTTCAGCAACTATGGTGTAATACTAATTTCCCCAACATAACAGTGTCCTGGATCGACTGCCATATGTACGATCCTGCACCTAAATGTACTTGGTATGCTGAACGTAAATGTGCTTGCTAGTTGATACTCACATGAAACAAAAAAACTTGGCTAACTATACAGCAATCTGACTGTGACATCTCAACGATGCAGCTTGATATTATCGAGTTCCAACCCACTAAGGACCTCTCTTCTCCACAACAGTTACCGTACAGTGAGATGCACCCCCTATATTCTGCCTAAGCGATTGAACAGTGGGTTGCTCCTTGCTTTTGAGCATCCTCATATCCTTCCATATCCAAATCTATATGATCACTCCCACATAAATCGCATACAGAAATATACACTGTGCGAGGATGATACCACCCCTCAATAAATGCATAGCTCCTTTCCAGTGAAAAAAATACGCAATTCTAAATGGAAACAGACACCAGCAACATTTAGTCTAGTGAGTCAAATATAAGAGACTCGGAACCAACTATATTTATACAGAGAATCATCAATCTTCTAAGAATAACAATGTGCCTGACTCAAAAGCAGGAGTCAGCTTACATACAATCATTCTCTTCATCAGAATTAAAATACTAAGGTTGAGAAAGAATAAATAAACCTCATTTCCTAAACATGAATGTAAAGAATGTAAAGCAATAAACCCAAGGCTGTCATCTCAAAATGTTGCTGTAGACCCTATTTGCACCACAAAACATTTTAATGACTGCTAGTATTAAACAAATCAATCAACAACCAAAATCTCTCTCTCCATTATATATATATATATATATATATATATATATTATATTAAGACCAAGCCTTCCAAAAAGCCTTCCAGCCGAAAAAATGCTCACCAATATTTTGAGAGCTTGCTTCAGATCATACAAAGACTTCTTCAATCTATAAAACAAGATGCTCTTCAGCACGCTTTACAAAACCAGGTGCTTCTTGTAGGTAAATCTCCTAGTGTGATCATATTAAGGACAGTGTCTCAACTCTCATTCTGATACACTTACAAATCTAAACTAGTGGCAGTAAAGCATAGTTTAAACAGTATCCATCTTACTAACCAGCCAAGCAGTATGAGTCTGTATGACTTTCACCTATAGTATCTGTCACTCTTATAAGCATTACCAGCAAGACAAATACTGCAGGAGTGTTGCCTTAAAGCTTGTACTTCATTTGTGTCTTCGGTTGATTGCCTTATTGTTGTTCTTCATATCACACTTTCTCTTAAACAATCCTTCGCACAATGCCATAGATTGTCATTAAACCAACAAACTTCTTCTAGCTTGTACTAATTGTAATGGTCGTCTGAAAATAAGAAAATTTCTGGTGGTGTTCTAGCTTGCCCTTATGACATGATATGAAAATAAAGGCATTGTCACTTGGCCCCAAGTTCACCATAGAGGCTAAGCTTTTCTTCCTAGCGCAACATCATATATTGCAAAATCTACAAAGGAATGTTGTTTGAGGTTATTGCCAGTAAACATAATAGCAACCAGACACCATATGGTTTGGGAAAAGAATTTAGGATAATCTATATGAGATCTCTATCACCTACACCTTCACCAATTTTAGTAGGGCGAATCTCAAAGTCTTTAAACTTCGCTAGATAATTGCAAACATTATCTGAAGTAGACAATTTCAAGTCACACAACTGACTTGTCAACTACAAGGCTCTAGATCATTCTTTGAAGCATACAACTCCTTAAGAGTAGACAAAGATTTCTTAGTATAACAGACTAGCATGGATATCTTAAATACATCTATCTAAAAAGACTCTGAGAGATATCAATCTCTAAGTGCCTATATTGGAATTCTCACATAAGTTAGATAGACACCTCAAGATTGATATCTCTCGGTGTCTTTTAGATAAGATGTATTTAAGATATCTATGCTAGTATTTATTTTTTAATATGAAGTTGTATTATAAACATTTAATTATAAATATAAAAAATTATTTATATGTTTTATAATATACATCTAAAAGTAAAAACTAACCTAAATATTTATAGATTCTATACAAGTAAAAACTAACATAAATATTTATAGTGTATACATATATATGTTGTGCAAATTTGATTTATGGTTTGAGATACTAATATATAGTGATAATAATATTTGCAATAAATAATATACATCAATAAGAATTAATATAGTTACTTACCAATTGTGAATTTCTTTCGCAGTAATGATCTTCACACTTCTTCACTTATTATTTATTCCGCACTAATGATCTTCCACACTTTTAAAATAAATTACATTTGCGTGTATAAATATATAATTATATATTTTATTTTATGTTCGACATTATAATATTATATATATTATTTTAACCATCAAACATTAGTCGGCAAATAAAGAGTTTTTTTAAATGCACATCATTACACTCCTTGCCTGTCACTGTAGGAACACCTCTCGGTGTAATTATATTCAAGTGATACAACAAATCATTACAAACAAAAAGCGTGAGAATAGAAATTGTAGCAAAATTCCTCTCCATCATTTCTCTTTTCCTTCTTATCTTGGTGTTCCTCATTTGACCCATCAACTACCACCCAAAGTCTCCAATGACATAAAACTGCTTCCACAATTTGTTTTCATATAATAAATGTTTTTACCATCTAATGTGAGCTGTTTTGACAGTTTGTTTGCTCAAACGAAGTTTTTACATGGGGTAGTAAAACCTCTACCTATAACTAGCATAGATATTTTAAATACATCTATCTAAAAGACACCGAGAGATATCAATCTCGAGGTGCCTATATTGGTATTCTCACATAAGTTAGATAGGCACCTCAAGATTGATATCTCTCGATGTCTTTAGATAGATGTATTTAAGATATCTATGCTAGTTAAATTTTAATTACAAATATAAAACATTTATTTATATGTTTTATTTATAAAACACATCTAAAAGTAAAAACTAACATAAAATAAAAATACATCTAAAAGTAAAAATACATTTAAAAGTAAAAACTAAAATAAAACTAACCTAAAAGTAAAAATACATTTAAAAACTAAAAATAATATAGATTCACACTTATTCACACTTATTATTTATTCGGCACTAATTATCTTCCACTAAAAATAAATATAGTTACTTACATGTAAAAGTAAAAAATACATCTAAAAGTAAAAAACTAAAAATGAAAAAATAATATAGATCAATTATCTTGAATTTACTTCTGCAGTAATATCCCCGCACAGTTATTTACCCATTCACACTTGTTATCTTTCACACTTTTAAAATAACTTACATTTCCATGTATAAATACATAATCATATATTTATTTTATTTATTAAACATTGAGTCAACATTAAAAAATAAATTATTTTAACCATTAAATATTAGTCGGCAAATAAAAAGTTTTTTCAATCAACACACGCCATTACACTCCTTGCTGCCACTGTAGGAACACCTCTTGGTGTAATCACATCTTCCTCAAATTTTAGTTACAGCTCATCCAATCAGGCAGAATTTTCCCCAAGTCTTCAATCATTGCACCTCTATGACCACATCAACTTTCGTGTTTTCAGTCCTTGCATGTATTCCTCTTCCAAGTTGAGGAAAAAGGTGTCGCAAATGAGTTCCAAATCCATTCCAACTCAGCTTTTTAGTCAGGATAATATCTGTGTAATGCTTGAGATGACAGTGATAAAGCACTCCGTTCCCTAGATCACTGTGAATTTCATCTTTAAGGTCCTCAGCAAGAATTGTATAGTGATTGAATCATTTGGCATTGCAATCTCTATTGGCATCTCCCCATACCATTTGTAGCATTCAGCTTCTATGTCCATCCATTTAATAACCTCTAAATTATGCTATCTGTGGGTATGATGTTTGCAAATCCTTAAAAAGATTCATGTTTCCAATGAAGTGGATTTACATTGGGAGTTTCCCTGATATTTCTTTCAAAATGATTCCCGAAATGATCATGTCACTCCACTTCTCTTCTTTGGTCGGTGACCCACCTGTGCATGAGCATATTGATTTCAATGTTCCTTGTTTATCGACAGAGCCAATGTGATTGGGATTTTATTCGGGGTTGTGACACCATCATTCAGTTGGTTTGCAGCCTCTATTAACCTGTTTTTGGAAATATTATTGCATCTTCCACATACGAAAGAATCCTATTTCTAATTTCTAGTTTCTGTGATGAGCAGAATCCCATTTTTGATAAGATAAAACTATTGTCTCAAGAAACTAAAACTAGCACAAATATCTTAAATATATCTAGTTGAAAAATGCTGATAGATATCAATCTCAAGGCTCTTATCTTGGATTTTACAAATATCACATTGATTAATAATTTTATTACATTTTCTTCATATTTCCCATTTGCTCGTGACAAAATAATCTTTCCAAAAAAATTACACCCCAGTCAAGAATTATTACTACTTTTTTATTGATTTCTCAAAAAATTAACCCAAAAAAAGTGACGGTCAAGTAGAAATTAAATTTAATGCAAAGAATAAAAGCGTACAGTCACACCATTTGATCCCACCCCATGCTGCTATTGTAGAATGCCTATCAGCATAATCTTGGATTTTACACATATCACATTGATTAATTTTATTACATTTTCTTCATATTTCCCATTTGATTATGAAAAAATAATCTTTCTGAAAAAAGGGCCCCATACTTTACCATATGGTCAAAGGTATTACTACTTTTTTTTACTTATCAAGTTTTAAGTTTTAACCCAAAAAAAGTGACAGCCAAATAGAAGTCAAATTTAATGCAGCGAATAAAAATGTACACGGTCACACCATTTAATGCCACGAAGCTTCTTTATGACGATACCTATCGGCATAAAGATACGAAGAAATGAAGCTTCATGGCAGAAGTAAAGAATTCTAACCTAGATTAGATTAGAATACTATCTTAAGAAAAGATCATATTTAATTGAAAATGATATTCTTAAACCATGCGCTAGGAATTTTAATATAAGATAGGGATTTTCTCCATATTATATTGTTCATTCTTGAAATTCCTGACTGGAAAGAGTACACAGTCTTCAAGTGTCATAACAAAGAATTTCAACATGACAAAACCTTGGACTACCAAATTATTGCCTTGGTTAAGAAGCTTGGCAGAAAGCCAATAACATCTACATTTCTTAGGCAAAGAACACATGGGAAATTCAAATTATTAAGAGGTTCAGAATGGATGAATGCATGCTGTCACCTGCTAGATTCATGGACACTGAATTTCCAACCATTAACTAAACCTCCTTGCTGCTTACAAATCAGATCCAAAAGGAGAGGCTGAATTCCAGAAGCGATAGTCTTAGTTATGATCTTATAAAGCATATTGGTTACACTAATAGGCCTGAAATATTTAAAATACATGGTACCAGCTTTCTTGGGAACTAAGACTATAAAGGTGTTATTGATTTCTCTAAGAATTTTACCTTTCAAAAATAAATCATTCACAACATTCCACAGATTATCCTTACAAATCTCCCAGAACTGCTGGTAAAAGCAAGCTGGAAAACCATTTGGGCCAGGAGCTTTATCCCCATTGAGAGAGAAAACCACACCTTTCAATTCTTCCATGGAAACTGGGTTAGCAATTCTATTAAGGCAATCACTCAAAACAATATTGGGGAGGATAGAATCCAACATTTTGAGGGCAGCTTGATCATTCGTCTGAAAGTCATTATTAAGCAAAAGTTTATAGAAATTAACCGCAGCCAACTTGATCTCAGCAATATGGGAGTGCACCTCACCATTTTCAGTTACCACTTCTTTGATAGAATTTGAGCTACGATGCTTAAGGGTAGTCAAATGAAAGAATTTGGTGTTGTGATCACCTTCATTCAACCAAAGAGCTCTAGTCTTCTGCCTCCAGAAGATTTCTTCATAAGCATTGACAGAGTGGAGCTCACTAAGCAAATCTTTCTCCCTGTAATAGTTATTGACATCCATACCTTGAGCTGCAATCCCTGATTCAAGAAGTGAAAGATCTTCTTTAATTTTCTTCTTCTTATCAAAGATATTCCCAAAAACTTCTTTGTTCCAAATATTGATATTTTTCTTAACATTTTTAAGCTTTTGAACCATGATAAACATGGCTGTTCCATTAACCTCAACATTCCACCACTCCTTAATTCTTGTAATGAGATCTGGATGCTTTAACCACATTTTCTCAAATCTGAAAGGGGATGGACTACCTTTGATGGTAGAATCAATATTAAGCATCGGGGTATTGTGATCTGAGCCTATCCAAGGGAGAGCTAAAAGATAAAGTTCCTTATTGAGGAGCTAATCGGGAGAAGCTAACATTCTATCTAATCTGACCTGAATGAGGCTATCTCCCAATAGTCTATTGGTCCAAGTAAAAGTGGTAACACGTAGCTCGATATCAACTAGATGGTTGAAGGAGATGAAATCTGCCCAATCTTCCATGCTTGAAGTGAAGTCCCGTCTTCCTCCTTTCTTCTCCAAAGGGGACAAAGGGGTATTAAAATCCCCAACAAACCGACCATTTAAAATTGACAAAAAATTTCAGAAATCATTCAATTCAAGCCAAAGTTTCCTCCTACCTTCAGGAAAGTCAGGGGCATAGATGTTAGAAATAATCCACGTAATATTGTCTCAATCTTAGTAAGGAGAATAACAAGATGACTAGAAGCTCCGAAGAGAATTTCCCTTTGAAGACTTCCGGATCCCAAAAAGTGGCAAGACCACCCGAAGCACCTAAAGAGCTGGAACAAATAACACAAGCTTTCTGCCAAAAGTTCTTCTTGATGTCCTTAACAATCTAAGCTGACATCTTTGTCTCCCGTAAAGCTAAAATACTGGGCCTGCTGCTTTTCCTAACATCTCTCAGAATACGATGCTTATTGTTGTTGTTCAATCCTCATATGTTCCAAGAGAATCTTCATCTAGATTTTTTAGTAATTTTCTTCCCCTTCTAATCAAGGGTAGACTGCTTCCCATCAGCAATGTCTCTCTCAATGTTTTTTATCGATGCATCTTTTGCAGGGATCCTACCCTTGCTTTTACTAGGTCCAACATCAGCATTCATCTTAGAATTCCTAGTCATAATGGATTTAAATTTAATACAGTCAGAAATAATCTTACCTTAAGAAGGGGTGGAAGGCTTCTTCTTGGGGGAACTCTCCCCCATAATTTCCTGCTGAGATAGGGAACAGTTAAAAATTTCAAGGTCTTCTTGATTCTCTTTATGCCATTCACCTCTTCTAAAGAGTTGTTGGGCACATTAGACTGGTTCACTACATTATTAATTTTAGAGATAGGAATATTAACCTTAGGATCTTTGTCCATGGCAGGAGTATCTTTGTTATCTTCTTTAACTTGCATCTTCAAAGGATTCTCCTCCAATACGCCCTCTTGTTTCTCCTCCTGAACTATTTGAGAAATGTTGATTTTTGCTGGTTCATTGATTTCACTACCTTCTTTCTTACCTTCATTAGAGTATACCAAATCTTCCTCATTATGCCCATAGATGGAAGCGGATTTGGATGGATCTAACTCTTTCTCCTTCCAGATTAAATGTGTTTTAGGATTAGCAACAGGGGCCACATTCTTTTTATATTGGCAAAGCCTTGTAGCATGCCCTAATCTAGGGTAAGAGTTGCACATCAACAAGGAATGTTCATATTTGATAGGCTGCCTCCAAGTACCCAGTTTAGATTGCAGTGAGATGATATCAGGGAGGACTTTATCCACAGATGCATTGACACAGAACCGAGTATGTGTCAGCCTTGTTGCTCCGTCAAAGGCAATGGTCCCACCAGTAGATTTGGCAATCCCTCTCATGATATCTTCATCCCAAAACTCTAACGGGAGACCAGGTAGTCTGACCCAGATCGGCATCATATTGATGTTTTCTTTTTCCAGAGTCAAAAGCAGGTTTCCATTTTTTGAGAAATAGTCCCATATTCCCCAAACCCAGGGACCATCAACTAGCGCATAGGTGCAATTCTCCATGAAGTTAAACTTAAACAGAAAGAAACCTCTGGACATAGCAGAAATTTCCAGATTCCCCTTAGGTTTCCATTTACGCCTTGCCCATTTTCAGACAACATCAATGTTGGGTCTGCAACCCAAAAACTTCCCTATGAGCGTAATTTGCTGCCTTTCAATTGATCTGTTAAGAAGGGCATCTGGGATTCCCAGCAAGGATCCTTGTGGGACAAGGTTAAAGACAGCGCTGTGAAGCAAGGCACCATTCGGCTCCAAAACCGATTTTTTTTTACTATATTTGCCCAGGATGCCTTAGGAGATTCGCTATGGGCAAAGATGTCAGAAGGAGGACCTATGATGTCTCCATCACTAGGCGCTGTGTCCCCACCATCTCCGTCCCCTGCTTCCCACCCAATGCAATGGTTTGAATTTTGAGACCCATTCTGCAGGCTCCCTACAGCGCTACTCCAGCTCCCATATTTTGTTTTTCGCTAAATGTGACATTCATTTGAGTGTTACTTAAAATATTTTTCTTCTCACTTGAAGAAGTCAATATTATTTGATTGGTTGAGAACTTGAAATTATTGAATTCAATAAATGCTTTATATTCTTGTAGGAATAATAGTTTCATTACATTCTCCGCAAATTTGTCATCAATTGGTGATAATAACTCCAATTTATTTACACCAATGTGTTGGGCTCTAAAAAATCTTTCTTGGAAAAAAACACTCCACACTATAATCAAAATACCACAATTTTTCAATTAACTTCTTCAAACCCACAAAAAAAAACCTTTTAAGAATCAAATTGAAGTTTGAATATAGCTCAATACATTATATTCCACCGACTCCTCTCCTAAAACACATATCAACACAAGTATATCAGCATATATATTGCTGATACATATAATCTAATCACTTGCTTAAATACTATATAAATATTTCCCCACTGCTCTTTTCGCATCCACTTGTTTTGGTTTTGGGTGAGTGGGTATTCTTCAGGGTTTCCTAGGAATGAACAATCTCGCAGTGGACTTTCGGGGAATAAAGTGACATAGATTTTGAGCTTTAAATTTTTTCCATCAGTTTCCAGCTCAAAGGAGGCAAAACTCAAAGAATATAAGTAAATCCTTTACCATATCCTTTCAAAAGCAAGCAGATACAATTTTCACCATTTCTTAACTCCCCATGTGATATGTATTTAGAAATGATCCCTATAACATACCCATTTGTGCTTTCCTAGAAATTAATTTTCTTTTTCTTTTTCAGTTGAAATGTTGCACTGTCAATTCTTCACATCTATAGCATTTTTAAAACAGTAACAGCTATTATTTATGTTTGTGCTTTTCGAATACTGTTAGTGGTTGAAATATACTAATATTGCATTATATCCAATCTGCAGCAGAGGATACATATCAACCTGGCTTCTTCCTTTAATGAGACCTCCATCCCGATGCTTGAGATTGCATATTGAACTTCCATTGTCAAGCCAAGTCCAAAATAAGCATTGTTTATGTCCTCTTTTTGTGCAAACTAAGCAAAAAAACCTTGCGTTTGCATTTAAAAATTGAACATTTCTGAGGTACAACAATTCTCAATCTCACTAACCAATAATTATTTATCACAGTACAGAAAGAGGAGGAAAACGTCGTACCTCCTCGGTGATAAACCCACCAATGCTGGTAATGTGAAGGCTGGGCTTAGCGGCATTTCCTGTGGTTTCTTTATCCTCCGCTGCACCGTTGGCTTCGGTAATATTGTTTCTATTGCCGTTAACAGTGAGAGAGACATCTGGGGCGGAAGCAGGGGTTTCAGGGAGCTCTGCAGCCACGGCAACATGAACCTCGACTTCCTCCTTTCTCAACTCAATTGAGGTTTCTGAATTTTCTTCTTCCTCTCCTGTCTTTGATATGGGGATTTGTTCTTCATCCTTGACAGAGCAAGCTACGGCCGATTCAAAAGGGTTAGTGGAATCCCCCATACCAAATGGAGTTGGTGGTGCAGGAGACAGATCTAGGGTTCCTATCGTTTGTAAAGGCGATGAGATTATTGATTGCAATTGAGTTTATAATCGGAATGTTCGAGGTTTCAATGGGTTAAGGGTTGGATGTCTTTCTTCTTATTCCTTGCTCCTCCATTTTACTAACTGGCATCACCACTATACGTTTTCACGTCGGTTATCGCGGCAATCGCACCTTAAGGCCCCATTTGGACCATTGGTGGCATTCTAACAAGTTTAAGCGGTTAGAAAATTGTAGATCATGCTAGTAATTTGTTATTATTTTCACCTTAAATAAACTAGTAATATTATCCATAGGTGTTTGTGAAAAGCTGACGCATTTTCTTATAAGCATGTTTATCATGAATGATATAAATTCTCTTACAAAGGTTTTATTTGTTTTTATGATATAAATTCTCTTACAAAGGTATTTGTTTTTGTCTATAATCAAGTACACCACTAATAACCAAAAACTTATACATCAATATCCTTCCATATAAAGGGAATTGAACCGTGATTATTTTTTTGCGTACATTGAGATGTAAGTTTCTGTAACATTAGTTACTTGGCATAAATATATACTAAAGTTTTAACCATCTTAGAGGTGCATGTATAAGGCTAGAAAGACATGCATAGATTGCTACAAAAATGTTACACATCAATATTTTTTCTAGAAATGCCTAATCAAATCCATAATGCCCATTTAGTCCTCATCATCCAGAAGAGGATGTTGCAGTACACAAATGTTAGTAGGAGCCATTATAGATGATCTCTTTTGTACACCTTTGGTTTCTTTGAATCCCACATATACACAACTTCATAATTTCACATAGTATATTCTAAGAAATAATTGTTGACCCTAGTTTGTGTTCTTCACCAAAGAAAATCTATTATTCATGAGATAATTTTCAAAAGAACATTTATATGATTTAGGATAGACTATCCACTAACAATTTTAATCACCATCCTTAAATTTGGTTGCTCAAAAGTTAAAATCAAACAAAACATAAAGACACTCATAACAAAAGCCATAGGCATTTTCCAAGTGCATTAACCACGTGATCAACCTTCCATCGTGAAATTTTAAAAAATAAAATAATTATATATTACGTTGAAATGGTTCACATATTAATGGGATTGTCACGTAAGAATTTAGGGTTTTTATTTTAACCCATACACTGGAAGGCCAGAATTTGTCATCATTATAATCCAAAAGAACATGAACACGTAAAAGATTTGGGAAGTTCATTTTTTCAACACTTTATTTAGAAATACATTGAAAATAGCTTGTTAGCAAAAGCGGATGCAAAGACTCGCCTTAGAGCTCTTTCTTTCAATTGGGGAGCTTCGCATGTCCTGCCATCTTCCTTCAATACAACAAAACAGATCAAGGGTTAGAAAAACATTTTATGCACAGCTAAAAATTGTGGAGATCATTTTAAAAACCTAGCTTACTTATATTCTTTGTGTTCGACCTCCTTTGAGTGGAAACTAAAATCAAGTGATTAGTATATAAGTATTAGCAATATATATGTCGATGTACTTATGTTGATATGTGCTTTAGGAAAGGAGTTAGTGGAATATAATGTATTGAGTTATATTCAAACTTCAATTTGATGTTCATTGGATTCTTAAAAAGTTTTATTTTTATTTGAAGAAGTTAATTAAAAATTTGTAATATTTTGGTTATAGTGTGGAGTGTGGAGTGTTTTCTTTCCAAGAAATATTTGTTATCCAATTTTACACCCCTGCAAATTGGCTAACTTGAAAAATTTAGACTTGGGCAATTGATGGGACCTTAATGAAGAAACTAGAGAAAACATGTAAAATTCATTTTTGGGGTACTTTTATTTGTTCCAAGGCACTTTTCTCCCCTTTGCATAACTCGTTAATTCCATACTTTGCCAAAAACCAAAACAAATTGGAAAAAACGGCCTTCTGTAGTGTATTGCAGGTTTTTTAGCATGGGTGGAACAGTTCCCAAGTTCCTTTGGTTCCCTGATTTCCCGATTTGGCCACAAAACAAAGAAATTTAGCTAAGTTCAATGTATTGCGGAAATGTGGGTGACAAAGGAACTCGTGGAACTTGTTCTCCCAAGTCCTTAGTTCTCTATGTTGGGAATTGGGATCGTTGAGAATAGTGCTATGATTCAATAACAAAACCAATCATACACACAGGATCTAAACAATTCCCCAAAATCTACAGTAGTGGAAGTATAAACTAGAATAATCCAAATCAAAACAAAGTACACACACATAACACAACATGTATCGTGGTTTACCCAATGTGGGCTACGTCCACCGAAGATAGAGATCTCATATATATAATATAACAAGAGTACAAACCAACTCTTTAATACAAGAGTACAATACATCTCTCCAAAAGTATATCCTCTCCTCCATATCTCTAAACGGATCTCCATGAGTGCACTACAATTGTGCCTCCAAACACCACCAATAGATCTCACATAACTAGGAACTACTGCATCTCTGAATTGCTACCAAGTTCTTTGTGGATCTGCAACAAGACCTCTCACATGGGTCTACCAATGTGCAACCATGATTATGCACCAAGAAGTAAGTTTGTCTCTCCATCACTGCATAACATGTGCAAACATGAAGACAACCTCCTCTATAATATCTAGATCTACATGGATCAACAATATAATATGATCTCATGGATCTACAATACAAGATCTCACCAACATGTGGATCTACAAGAAGAAACTCTATGTGCTTTGCATACTATGCAAGCCATTACATTTAGACAAGACAATACAAAGGAAATACAGAAGAAGACATAACCACCTTCTCACCATTGAGATGTACTGTCATAACATGCAACTAATATTTCCTTCCGTCAGCTTCTCTCCATGAAAGCTTTTCTTCATGTAACATGTTCTTTCTTTCTCTTCTTCTTCATCCTCTCAATCTAGGAGAATCAAGGATCTAACTCAATCCTTCTCTTAATTCACTTTCTAACCCTAGCTTTCATGCTTATATAGGCATATACAAACTTAGGGCACAATAGCCATGTAATTACATCCTTTCAATCACTTTAAAATAAAATCTAGATTAAATTCCCGTGAGTTAAATATAAACTTTCACGCACATGTAACCGACAATGGTTACCCTGACCGACGATGGTTACAATATGACCAGAGCCGATTAATGTGTAAACCAACAAGGTGTAAATCATGTTATCTATGAAGCAATTCAACTCCACAATCCTAACAATCTCCCACTTGGAGATAAATTGTTGAACTTGTACTTGTACCTATACATCACCGTCCTCAACACACCGTGAAGACCATCTATTATTTCCTTCAACAATTATCTTAAAAATAAAATCAGGAAGATCAAACCATCTTCTCAAACCAAGAAGATAAAACCATGACTTACCAAACCTGCACGAAGCTACAATTGATCCGTGACACCAAGCCTCAAGCTCCCACTAAATCGTAACACCATACCAATTGTTGGTATTAGGCAATCAAGCCAACCAAGCTCCTCATGCAATAAGCCATCATGACTAACACACCTGCAAGAGCTCCCACTCAAACTGAAGTACTGAGCTTCAACTGCAACCATAGCCATACCTGTAAAAGAAACCATGTTTTACATCCATCTATCCATGTCTCCATGAAAACCACCTATGCAATTGACCAAAGACAAGTCAAAATTGGAATATGCATAAGCAAAACAAGATCCTGGGTCAAGACAGCCCAAATGAGTTCTATATGCAACCCGTGGTTAATTACTCCACAACACCTGCACAACTCAAAGAATCCAAATACTACATTATGCAAATCCAACCCTGCATAAACAACTAACATGTCCAAGACAACCATCTATAGATAACATATCTATCAAGGAGTAACATAGTAACAAGAGGAAATACAAACATCCCCTACTCATGCTCAAGGCATCTAAATTGTGCTCATAGGCATCCATGTGCAAATCAAATATTTGCATCATCATAGACTCACAAAACTGAATCTATCCACATGTACAAACTCACCATGTACATCCATCCATATCTCCAGGATCTCCAGAAGCTCCAAGTCTGCCACCGACTAACTCCAAATATGAATATGAATCTTGTGCTCATCAATGTCAATAACAAACAACCATGTTAAACCATGTAACTAATACCAAGTGCAAATACCAGCATATATGTCATCAACATACTGCACAAACCAACCAAGATGAAAGCAAAATAAGGGCACCATCTAAAAATGGTAAATAAAAATTGTTGTCAAACCTGTGATCAAACGGACCACGGTTTCCCCTAACCGACACCGGTTACTACCTAACCAACCACGGTTAATCTTAACCAACACCGGTCTCAAGAATTAGAAGCATATTTGCTCCTTTTTCACCATTTAAACTTTGAAAATTGCTCTATCATCTAAAACCAAGTTGAATCAACCATCAACTGTCATCCCTAAGGAATATCTAGGCACCACAAAATAAACCAGAAGTGACATCACAAAGCAATAAACTCAATATACCTGCAAAATCCGTGACTTCCCTCCAAAACCAACTAGTGCCTCTACCACTCTGAATAGTAGCAATCTCCTCTCACTTTGCATGTGCATCATGTATCCAATCCTGCAATGCCAATAACCATGGCTTGCTCCCACTAAACATGAAATTCCTTGCACTTGCCTCTAACACCAAGCTCAAAAGCTAATATGTCAGTGAGAAATAAAACCAAATGAAAGAAAATATAAAATGATTCCCTTCTTATCAAATAATACTTCTACATCACAGAAGTTTGGACTTCTTGTGAAGTAGGTGAATCAACTTATTTTCATCATGTGTACTCAACATCTTTCATTACTGCAACTGTGTCTAAACATGACTTTTCATTGAGGATCTCTTCCTTAGACTAAATACCCTTGTCCTCAAGATTCCACACAACCGGGAAATAAAAGTCAAACAACACCAAAAACCATGGTGTAAATATGTGCACACTATCCAAACATAATATCAGTTGCTCCAAATGAAAGAAATAAAATATGAATCATATAGAGATACCTGACCCAAAGTCTCACTAGACTAACCAAGCCAACTCTGTCCTCTTTCTGATCCAAACATTGAAGTGATTTGCATTGTTTCTGCCTGTACACATTGTGCCAAAAACCTGATCCTCCAAAATAGGACACTAAACCATCCATGCCCTCTTCTACTATAAGAAACCCTGTGCAAACTCGTTGTCACAGAGACCGACCATGGTTCGCTGACCGGTACTGGTTACCCTCTATGACCGATATCAGTTCCCTGATCGACGTCGGTGCTGTTGGATCGAACACAATGCCACAAATTGGCATAGGTCACCAAACCAGTGCCTACTCCGACTAAAGCCAATAGTTGTGTTGAGCCAGTCATTTCAAGAAGCACCCAACCTTACACAAAACTTAACAACAATAATACATGCAATAAAACTGCACCAAGATGAAATACATCACCTTACCAACACCAAGATACTCAACCGCATCTTCAACTGAAGAACATGCTTCTCTGATGGAAACCTCGTCTTCGTTATGTGCTACTATATTCAACTTCTCTAATGAAGCCTATGCATCTAACTACACCAAAGGATGCATAACTGCTCCTCTATCTCATACTCAAATATGCAATCCCAAACATGCATGTGCAACCAAAATAATACAAGCATTGCAATACCAAGGTATCAAAACCATACCTCTATAACCTGGATCTATAATCTGACCAAAATGGTTGTGCCTCCAAGAACCAGGGACACCTCAGCAAATAAGACACATTCCATGCATCTTCTTAATTATTCAAATCTGTGATTTTTGTTTAAAACCACATTGCCCAGTAACCGACCATGGTCACCCTGCCGACACCAATTGCCACCTAATTGACATCAGTCACTGTATTCTCTAGCAACCTTACTCTTCTAGCTTCCACTTGAGATTGAATCTCTTCCTATGATCTTCTCATCAGGGAAAACAAACCCTACTCTCATACATGTTGTAAAACACTAACAATATACTGAAGTAAAACCTTGCTCTGAAATAACCAAGCTCTGATACCAGTTGTTGGGAATTTGGGATTGCGGAATAGTGTCATGATTCAATAACAAACCCAATCATGCACACATGATCTAAAAAATTCCCCAAAATCTATAGTAGTGGAAGTATAAACTAAAATAATCCAAATCAAAATAGTACAAACCAACTCTTTAATACAAGAGTATAATGCATCTCTCAAAAAGTATCTCCTCCTCCAGATCTCTAAACGGATCTCCATGATTGCACTACAACTACACCTCCAAACACCGCTAGCAAATCTCATATAACCGGAACTATTGCATCTCCGAATCGCTACCAAGTTCTTTGTGGATCTGCAACAAGACCTCCCACATGGTTCTACCAATGTGCAACCATGAATATGCACCAAGAAGTAAGTATGTCTCTCCATCATTGCATAACATGTGCAAGCATGAAGACAACCTTCTCTATAATATCTAGATCTACATGGATCAACAATACAAGATCTCACCAACATGTGGATCTACAAGAAGAAACTCTATGTGTTTTGTATACTATGCTAGCCATTACATTTAGACAAGACCATACAAAGGAAATACAAGAAGGAGACATAACCACCTTCTCACCATGCGATGTACTGTCATAAGCTGTAATTGTTATTTCCTTCTCGTCTAGCCTTCTCTCCATGAAAGCTTTTCTTCATGTAGCATGTTCTTTCTTTCTCTTCTCCTTCATTCTCTCAATCTATGAGAATCAAAGATCTAACTCAATCCATCTCTTAATTCACTTTCTAACCCTAACTTTCATGCTTATATAGGAATATACAAACTTAGGGCACAATAGCCATGCAATTACATCCTTTAAAACAAAAGCTAGATTAAATTCCCGTGAGTTAAATATAAATTTTCACGCATAGGTAACCAATGACGGTTAGCTTGATGTTGATCAATGATGGTTAGCCTAACCAACGATGGCTACCATCATCGCCCGAGCGATTACAACTGATTGGCGATGGTTATAATCGACGGCGCCGCCATCTTGTGTAAACCAACAAGGTATAAATCATGTTATCTGTGAAGCAATTCAACTCTACAATCCTAACACTCCACACGAGCCCTCTATCCTCAATGCAAAGAGAAGAAAATGAGAGATAGTGTTATGTGGATAAAGCAGAGTAAATGGAACAAATGAAACATTTCCTCATTTCTCTAAGTTCTTTGCATTTCATTTTTCTCCGCAAAGAAAGATTTTTGGATGAAAAGGTAGTGTGTTGCAGGTTTCATAGGGTGTGGAGGGATAAATGCACATAGAACAAATCCTCAAAAAATTTGGTTCCCCACGCAAGTGAATGATCCACAAGTAAAGGCAAAGGAGAGAGGAGTTGGTTTCGTGGGGAAATGCGGGCAACAGGAGGAACGATAGAACAAATTCTACCGGGGAGCAAGCTCCCCACAACACCGATGGAGCCAAATATCGAAGGAGTTCAAGAGTGATGTGGGGGAGATTTGAATGCGGGAGAACCATGGATTGCGGGCCTAAAGGATTTCAATGGAACTATTCCACAATTCTACCGAAACCTCAAATCTCCGCCCCAAACACACACCACTACCCTTGCAGGAAAAGAAGGGAAAAAGGGAACAACCAAAACACTTCCTCACTTCTCTTGGTTCCCCGCATACTCGATCCATCCGCATCATAAAGGAGAAAAGGTAAAAATGAGTTAATTGTGGACTGTGATGAAGCACTTGGAACCTTGTGTTCCTCCTCGACCCCTTGAAATTCGGATGGCCATATCTTTCACCCAAGTGCTCCAAATTTGACAAGCTTTATAACGTTGGAAAGGCCTCTTCATCATCTACATAATGACAACTAAAAATATTGAGGTGGGTGAGGGTAGGTGGGAGAAAAAGAGGAAAACATCCCCAACATTAATGAACACAATTCCTATGTAGCTGAACAACCAAATTTTATGAGGTATGGTGCCCATTTCTTCTCCCATAAGCAAAGTATCATGGAGGAGTGGCCTTGATAGGGTGACCATGCCCCTTTTTAGAAATTTAATGCATCGTGTTGGTGATTGGAATGGAAAATATGAGTTTCTCTCTTTTTTTCTCTCTCTCTCATCTTCTATATATTGTAAAAATCTCTCATTTGTGAGGGGGATGTTCTAAAATGTAAAGAAACTCTGCCAAAATTGTTTCTAAGTAGTTGTGCATTGTAAATCTTCATTTAGGCTTGTTAAGTGTTCTTGTGCCTTCTTCTCATAAAAGCGTACAATAATAAAACACCGAATAATAATAATATAGAAACTGAAATTCATTCGGGATGAATTTACATAGATGGAGAATACATTTTATAGTGTTTGATCTCCTACAAAGGTGGATTCAAACTTCATCTTCAATCCCTCATATCTCTCTCCATGAATCTCTTAGACTTATCCCCTAATATCTCACACATCCCTTTATTATCTCACACACCAAAATAGCTACGCGAGTTGTTCTCACAACTCACCCAAATACTAATACTAACTATTACAATTATATTATTAATATGAGTTATATAAACTCATTATTAATAATATTACAATTTATTAATAATGTCACAATATATTTGTAACATTCACTCCCCTATTGTTAACATTATTAATTCCCAATATACACTCCCCTAATGTTGACATTATAGAAACAACAATTAGACTTCCTTCTGCAGCTTATCGCCCATGCATGCTCATGATCTGGATGGTTTTGTAGGTCAACCAACAACTTGAAACAAAGGATGGTTTTATAGGAAAACCAACAACCTAAAACAAAGGATGGTTTTACAGGACAACCAACAACCCAAATATCATGTTTTTGCTTTTCCTTTATGCTTTCATCTGCCCACTATGCTTTCCTTCAGGGAATATGTAGGAACTACTACTTATTGAATACAAACTGAATAGAGGAAAATTGAACATTAAGACCATGTTCCAGTTTCCCCCTTAATGTGAACATTTCACTTATTCAAACAAGAACTCTGAAATAGAATCACACAATTGAAACTACAAATAAAATAAAAGAAAACACACACACACACACACACACACACACACAACCACCGCAGCCTTATGGCCTTCATGTGGCCTCGTTGGTGACTAATGAGAGGTCGTTGATTGACCTCTAACCTTTGTTTCCTCCATCCTTCATGATAATGCACTCTTTACTTAATACAAGAAGTCTTCATCACTTTTTGAGAATTTGTTTCCTCATTATCAAAGTGGGTAGAATTCATATCCCAATCACTTTCTTCATCTTTGTTTTCATAAATGAAGGATTTATCCTTCAATTTACCATCAAGTAAATCTTGTGCTCTTTTCTTACAATACATAATACCATGTCCGGAAGCATTACAATAGTGACGAAGAAATTTCCGTGGACCTTGGGAGGTTGATTTTTATTTAAAAGAAGGCTTGAATCTTCCTTTAGCATATGATTTGTTTCTATCATACATTGCAGTTTCTTCTAGATCAATCTTCTTGGTTCTATTTTATTCTTCTATCAGAGAAGAAACTAAATCCTCTAGACTCAGATTTATTTTTCTCAAAGTAAAGACCATATTAGAATAGCCAGGAGGCATGATATTAAGTAATATTGCTTTTACATCATCAACAAGCACATCAAATTTGATTCCAACTAATTGATTTGGAATATAACGAAACTTACTGATATGTTCCACCATACTTTCTCCTTCCTCCATTTTGAGTCCGAACAATTTTTGCTTGAGTGCCACTGTTGCGTTATCTGCTTGTGACCCAAATAGTTTGCTTAATGTCATCCAGATCAAATGTGATGTCTTTGTTAGATTTATGTGATGCAGGTAGGCATCAGATAAACCTAGGCCAATAATCGTCATTGCTTTTCAATCCTTGCTTTCCCATTTTGTTGCTTCATCTACGTCATGTGGTTTCTTGATTTTTCCTTCCATAATCTCCCATAGATCTTTGTTAATCAACAACAATTGAGTTCTAACCTGCCATGTATGGAAATATTTTCCTTTGAATTTTTCAATTCGATTCAACTTGTCCATGTCGATTTAAATAATTGGACGTCGGTTTCAACTGAAAATGCATCCGTGAGGCAATTTTTTTTTTTACAATTTTTATGACTACAAAATGACCAATGTAAAGAGCTTGAAAAAACACACATTTTTAACAAAAACATCATCTCAATCTGAGTTACCAGCTGAAAGTTATGGCAACTACAAATTTTAAATCCAACATCTTTCCGGACCCCTTTCCAAAATGGAATTTTTTTATGCTTATTTTTTTCACTAAATCCAAAAATGGCAAAAACGAATATGAAGAAATGGCAAAAATGAATATGAAGAGTTGTAACTCACGATTTCCACGATTGGATGAAACAAAATACAGTCTTTCCTGTAAAATATAAGGATCTCCAAACGGTTGTTACATCGCCCAATCAGATCTGAACAAATGCAAAGACAGAAAAGGCATGTGGATTGCTGAAAATATGTGTCTACACACAGAGTGACAGTTGCTGGAATTTGTAAAGTTGTGTATCTGCTCCACATCAACGACAGAGTCTCAACGATTCTAGAATTTCTAGATCGATCTACTTCTATAGATCTGTCCACGTGAATTCTATCTTGTCAGTCTTCAAGATTTTTATCTGCTACTTCAATACTTTGGCATCCAGTTCATAGTTTGAACTTGACGTGAGCATATTATTAGCTCCTTTGTGCCAATACAATGTTCAGAGCTACTAAAAATTCACAGTTGGAGTATAACACATGAATTCATTCTCCCATCACAAAGATAAGACCAGAGATTGCTCTGATACCACTGATAAAAACTACACAATAATAATATAGAAACTGAAATTCATTCAAGATGAATTTACATAGATGGAGAATACATTTTATAGTGTTTGATCTCCTACAAAGGTGGAGTCAAACTTCATCTTCAATCCCTCATATCTCTCTCCATGAATCTCTCAGACTTATCCCCTAATATCTCACACATCCCTTTATTATCTCACACACCAAAATAGCTACGTGAGTTGTTCTCACAACTCACCCAAATACTAATACTAACTATTACAATTATATTATTAATATGAGTTCTATAAACTCATTATTAATAATATTACAATTTATTAATAATGTCACAATATATTTGTAACATCTTCTTCACATGTAATGGTATGTGCATATTTTGAAAGCAATAAAATCTTCTTTTTTGGTGTTTCTTTCAACCCTAACTTATATTTTGTTGCATTTTATTGCCTCTCCATTCTTGTTGTTGTATTTTGTGCATGTATTTTTCACTTGCAGGTTCATCTTGTTGTGTTTCATGGAGAATAGATGGTAAATGAAGATTTGGGTTTGTGTCACCTCTATCTGGCCTCTCCCTTCTCCATTTTTCCTCTCCTTTTCCCTCATTAGAATATCTCCACCCCTCTTCTTGGTGTTATCACCTCTCTTTAGTTTAGGATTTTCTGTTTTCATGCATCTTCCCTCACCCTGGTCCCTTGAAATCATAGATTAGGATTAGATAGTTGCATTTCCTTTCTTAGGAGTAGTTTAACATTAGGATTAGGTAGAGGAACCAACCTTCTCTAGAGGTTTGTCTCAAGTAGCAAGTCCCACAACTTGAGAGACAATCCCATGTTACCCAAAAACACTAATTTCTCAACCATAGATTCATGCAAATCGAGGGTGTTGTTTTTTGGTGATAACAAGATTTTCTTTTGTTTATTCTCAAACAATACACAAATTTTGTATTATTCTTCCACCAAATGTACACGCTCTAAAGAATAAGAAAGAATAAATAATAAGAATAGTTTCATAACTGGGACTTAGCCAGTAATTGATATAAGAACGTAGGTGGCTCAATGCAATTATGGTAATTTATAATCATACCCTTCGAGAAGGAGGGTTTTCGATGCAGCAGAAAAGTCTATTGTTTTCTTTAGCATATATTTATATCTTCGATTACATTTCCTCTCGGGATCTATATTATTTATGTTTCATTATTGAATACCTTTCAAGGCATATCTACATGAAGAACTTGTTTATATCAATGTTTTATAACATAGTTGATTAATGCCTTTGGCCAAAAGTGCAACAAAAATTAAAATAATGCCTACATTATTATATTGGCAACACCAACATTTCCATAAACTTCAAAAGTTAACTCGCCTCTTTAGGTTTTACTAAACCTTTGATTCAATCATACTCATCATCTCCATAATGGATTCACATTATAATCATCATTGGGATCATTATGTTCCTTTCCCCCCTTAACTTTATATGCACGAGGAACCACAATATTTTCCCATGTACACAATAATTTATCTAATTATTTGGCCATTAATTTTTTGCATTTTATACAAAATGATAATGATGTTTTTGTCTATAAAATATTTTCCTTTTACAAGGACTATATTTCCCATTATCAAATTCCCATCTTTAAACAAAAGTGTTTTGGTTATAGGTCAAGCTTCTTTCATAACATAATACTAATGACTAAAAATAGTTCATGAAAGGCAGGAACTCGTCACATGCTACGTTGCTTTACTTATTATAATTCAACATAGCTTTTTCCGCTTAAAAGGTATAATTATTTTGAGATGTCACAAATTTAGAACATGTTTATAGCAATAGTAATAAACACTAATGGTAAATGCAAGTCACTTATCAACTCTATCATTACTAAATACGATGTCATGTGTTAATTTATAAATTTTTATTTAGATTCAAACCAAAAATTATACTTGAACAAGATTAAAAATGGTAAAATTAGTCACTTGTTAACATGATTGTTACTAAATATGGTGTCATTTGTTATTTTATAAATTTTTATTTAGATTAAAAATAATGTAATTGAATATGACCAAAAAGTGGTCAAACTAGTCACTTATCAACTTTATTATTTTTATCGGTAAATGCTTTTGACCGGAGCTATGAACAAGATATATTAATCATTAAAATATTCAATACAATATCAATATTACCATAAGGGTAAAAATCAAACAAAACAACCTAGTTTCATAAAATCTTAACTATATAGTTTCCCAAAACCAAGCCAAGAAGACAAGTCTTTTGCAGTAAAATGATTGTCAATAAAAATAGGTCTTTCATAACCCAACTACAAAACATAATTTAGTGCACATAAATTCAACCAACCTTAGTAGTAAAGACACTAACAATCATTGTAGCTATACTCAAAAACATTTTTAGCCAAATACCACCCTTAACCCACACTTCCATAATGGAAAACCAAACCACTTCCATAGTAAAGAGGAGCTTCCGCTGTTAGTAGTAGACTAGCAATGATAAACACACAAAATCACCACCTAGAAGCATTCATAATCACCAAAAAATGCTCCACATATTTTATTATGGGATCTTAGTACTATTTTTTCCGAATTGATCCCTTTTGAGGATTTCTTTCTATTTTTTACCAAAGTTTGTCCCTTGGATTCAACTAAAGAAGATGGGGTAATATTTAAGGGTGGATCCTCAAAAACAATATCAAGTACAAAAGGAGGCCTAACATCTATATCATTGAGAATTTTGATGACCCAAACCCAATATTAGAACCAACTCAAGGGTAGAGGAAGGAAATTTGAATAGCTTTTATTTGGAAATACTATAGAACTCTAAGAAGAGGAGTGTAGGCACAAAATCTATGCACAGGTCCTAAAATCATGCTAGCATTTACATGATTCCTAAGAAAGAAAACTAGTAATTGACAACTCCCTTTAGCCTTTTACTTTATCTTCTACACTTTTATTAGCTTTATACATCTTACACTCTTATCAACATTTGACTATTTTATCTTTCTATGGCATGAGACCCTAATGCCCGCATTTAGGGCACTAAAGATCGTGAGCTCCCGCCCTCTCGTGCTCTTATTCTTGTTTACCTTTTTCTTATCTTTTTGGACCCCTTTTGCTTCTTAATTACCTTTTACTCCTTTGGGTCGGTCTTTCTGTTTTTAATTACAAAATTCGAACAAGGTAATCATATAAATACATAGTTATGTTTTTAAAATAAGGGACCAAACACTAAGAATTACAAACTATCACCTAAGTTTGTATCAAAAGGCATAAAAGTACTCTAAAGAATCCATCTAGCATGCTCATTCAAGGGACAAGGGTTGCATACACAACATAGGAGGGGGAGTTTACTCTATTCCATCCCACACATTTTATACATCTACTACATTCTAGATCTAGCCTGTTATCATTGGTGTAACTTACACAAGGGCATCCTAGGGCATCATTACACACACATTCACACAAAACTTCATGGAGTCTGAGATGTAGTGTAATTCTCGGTCGTAAGTTCACTCTTCAAAGTGACCGTCAGTGGTCAATTTGAATCCCCATTCTGCATTTTCCTTTTTAGGTTTGATGTGGTTTGTGGGTATGTGCAGGTGAATTTCTTTCTTACATGTTATAGGTACATTTACAAATTAGACAGTTAATCTATAACAACAGATAGGAAAGGACAATGAACATCACCCGACCTCAAAGAACCTGAGTCCACAACATCTACCTAGACACCATTTGCCTGAGCCGCACACTAATGCCAAATGCTCTTGTCCTATGCATTTTCGAATCACGTAACCTTCAATGAGCATGGCGACACTCTACCCAACCTGTTTCACCTATTCACTTGTCTAGATCACGCCAGATTGCTCAAAAATCATCTAAGTCTCTTTATCTCCCTCTCTTGCTTAGGGTTTCACATTTATATGCTTGTTTGCTTGTGTCTTCATTGTATATTAGCATTTGTACATCATTCATTACAATAGTTACTCTGCAATTAGATTTAATTCCATTTATATTAAATCATTTGGTGAACCCCATCACTTGAACCCCACCTTGCTTCTAGGCTCTCTTTTGATTCTTCTCCCATGGATGAGACTTATGAACCCTTTACCGATGAATATCTCTATAACCTCCAGGCCCATATTGTTGAACATCCTCAAGATTTAGATATCTTATTGTTCACTTCTCGTGAGGAAGCCACTAACCTAGCTGATCTCAACCCATTATTCTCAATAATACTTCTCTTCCTATTGTGACACATCCTCCTAATTCTACCCTCCCACCCACCTCCATTGTTTATGTTTCTATGCCTACTCTTACCAATCATTTCACCCATCCTATTACTTCGCATACATGTCAAGTCTCCTCTTCCGACACCCAAGACCTAGTTTTTTTATATCAGGATCTACAAGTTCAAATTCATTAATTACAACAAGCTACTTCACTTTCCTCTCCACTACTACCTAACTTTTTTGCACCCATACTTCCTACCTTCAATGGCTATGATGACCCTCAGGAGCATCTTCGATCTTTTCATGTGGCATGTCTTGACTATGCGTATGACTTTACATTACTAGCTAAGTTATTTCCTAGAATCTTGTAAGATTATGCTATGTGTTGGTTCTATGATCTACATGTTCACTCGGTAACTTATTTTACACACTTAGTCGATTCTTTCCTTGCACACTTTTCTATCAATATCGATACTAAGATCTCTTACATGCTCAAATTAAAAAGGAACGAATGAGCGTCTAATAAAATATGTTTTTCATTATAAGAACAACCTTGCTAATATGACTAATGTACTAGCTAACTCCAAATTCTAATAAATGTTTGTTCAAAGTCTCCTACTCCACTATAAGAGAGTGTCATCTTTGAGACCTCTCCATCCTTTGATCAACTATGACATACACTTAAATTACGTGAAGGAAAACTCTTTTCTATGGGAAAAATAAAATATTATGATACTTCTTCGTCTTCATCTTCCAATCGGTTTCAAGCAAAGTCTACTTTCAAACCATCTCCTAAGCCCACATAAGCTAAGGCAATGGTTAATGTTGTTTTTACACCTAAAAACTTCAATTGTAACCCACACGATGTACTTTTACTAAGTTACCTTAGCACCTCAGCTTCTCTTACCACATCTTATTGAAATAAATCTTATTACTCTCCCTCCACTGCTTAATCTTGATCCTTATCACCCGTGGCCGCAACTATGATGAAAATACATGTTGTGACTACCACCAATGCATTGGGCATTCTACTAGTTGTTACTTTAAACTTAAACATCTTATTCAGGATTTTATTAATAACAATGCACTCAAGCTCCCTGAGCCATTTGCTACCAAACTAGTCAATGATGAATTTTTGTTATTACTTCTATCAATCAATTGGTGTCAATATACTATGTTTTGAGATTAGATGACATGATTTAGAAGTCTCTAGTGTGTTGAAGACCCTTTGTCATTAATGTCAAAGGGGAAAAGGATCAAATTAAGAAAGTTTTCCATCAATGACAAAGGGGCTCCGATTGTTGGCATTGTGTTGTCATTGATGTAAAAGTGTGATGATGAAGGTGTTGAGTAGAGTGCGTTGTGTCATAGGCCATTAATGAAAAAGGTGAAAACAATGATTGACATGTAGTGCTTGTGAGCAATGAAATTTACCATATAAATGAAAGATAAAAGAAATAAACAAAAATACCTTCTCTATAACTCTCTTGCAAACCTCAAGAAGATTGTGGAAGCTCTTGAACTTGTATGATATTAAATATTTTTATTTGTGGATGCTCTTGATATTACTCTCAAAAGTGGATTTGCAAATGTTATGAGCTTGGATGCATAAGGAATGCAAATGTCAAATTTGCAGAAGTTGGATGTAATTTGTTCAAAGATTCCAGGGATGAGTTTCCAAATGAATGACCAACATTTTATAGCTGAGGGTAAGGCTATAAAAGGTGGATTAGAGTTTGAATAAGCTGCAAGTTAATAATTGTAATTACCTAAAATAGTAAGTAGACTTGGTATGTGGATTGTAGATTTATAGGGGTAATAGATATTTGGAATAACATAAGTTATACCGGGAAGGTGGTTGTATGTACAACTCAATTGCCCCCTTATTTCAGGAATCTAGAAGTGGAGTTCAATGGAATGAGGAAGCGGAATCCAAGTGGAGTTAACTAGGATAGTGAAGTGGCAATTAACTAGGAAATTAGACGTATTTTCCTAATTAGGTAACTAATTTAATTAACTACAATGTGCAAGATAACTAATTAATCATTTATTTAATAAATGACAATTAATCTAGCTAAAGTATGGTTAGAGACTAATTTAATTAATCCCAACAAGATGTAATGTGCATGATTAATCAATTTAATCAATCAATCATAAAGGGATGAATAACATGATGTACTAGGATAATATTGGGAACAAGTATGTAATTTTGGGGTGTCTACATTTTCCCCTCTTTAAAGTTTTATTATGAAGTAATAAAATTTTAAAGATAATAGACATATGCATATCGGTGAACGGATGACAAGGAAAACATTGTAGATGTTTGGATTTACCCCGATGAAGCATTTAGATGCCCCAATGAGTAGGATGGTAAGGGAATGCCCCCTCAAGTAGGTGGGTGATGTAGCAAAGTGTGGATGGTTGCTTGATATGAAGAAAACAAGGGATTTGAACAAGGATGGGAGAAATTGTGCTCATAGCATGAGTGTCATTTGGAGAGTATGAATATAAGAGAAAACTTTATTTTTTTGTTGCACAATAGATTTGTCACCATGATTATGAAAGAATCAAGATGGTTAACCCAAATGCATGTAAACAAACACACACAGAGAAAAGAAAAGATAAAAAGGAAAACAAACCCAATATACATAGTAGGTGCAGACATCATGGTTATAAATGAACCAAGATGTTATCACACTACTTGTAATTGGTCCAAAAAGTAAACATCAACAATGTAACACAACGTTGAAAAAGAAGACAATCAACTATGCCCCTAATGCATGCCACAATGATGATTAAGTAGATGCAAATGCCCATAGAAGCACTAAACTTATGAAAGGTGTGGGAATAGGATCAGATTGGAAGAGCGGAGTGATGCTTAGATACTCCAAAAGATACTCTTGTTGGATCCGTTTTGTAAATGATCTGAGAGAAATTACCTCAGGTGAATTTGTATCGCGAACGAAAAACAATTGTGTTTGTGATAGTCGTAAAATTGGAACAATCATGAGGGTAGTAGATAAAGGTATGACTTTATCAAGATTGTGTTGAAATTGTAACACCCTGATTTTGTAAGTTATCTTGGTGAATATTTTTCATACTATTATAGCTGCTGAAATGAAGGCAAACATGTTAAGATAAATTTTGATCTTAAAGGAATGTGTTGCTAACTTGGATTCTTGCATACTGTAATTTATTGCATAGGACAGCAGTTATTGTGCTTGTGTGTTTGCTGATGTGACGACAAATTGTCGTATACTTGCTAAACTCTCTTTCTTGATTAAACAAAGACACCTTGAATCAATTTCATTGATCCAAAGTATGCTGTGGTCTTCTTGTGATTTCTGTGTCGATTTACTTTTTAACCGAACCTGAGGATGATATAAATGTGCAGCGCCTGATTGTAGGTATGAGTAGCTGGCACGTAAATGCCAACAACAAAGGTTCGATTCTTTATCTTATACTGTCGAACTTAAGACCTCATGAGACAGGAAGCGTCTGGACACGGGTGGCTTTGGCATGTGAAACAAAGGATGAAACGTCCTGCATAGCATTGACGTGAGTGTCAGTTGGAAGACTGGGTGAAGGTTGGTTAGTGTTAGTGGTTAGAAGGAATTAAATCCTAAGCTAATCCTAAGTTCTAACATACATCCTAAACTACTATCCTAAGTGGATTTTTAAATTACAAAAAAAAGGGGGAAATAAACCTAAGTCCTAATAACCTAAAACTAAACTATGACCTAGGTTGAACACTAATATACAACCTAAACTAATCCTAACCTAAAGGGGACGCGCAGACCCTTGGAGGGAGAGGATAAGGATGAAGGGGTATTCAATGGCATTTAATGGAGAGTCCATACGTGGACAGCGCCAGTTTGGCGGGGCAGGTAAGTGGCGGAGGTATCTATTTGGAGATGGAACCAAATTTGGTTTTGCATGTGAAATTTGAAATTTAGAGATCGCCAACTCAAGTTGGCAGTGGCGTGGGAAATTAGGAAAAGGCAGAGCCTTTAATGCATTAAATATTCTTGGTCCTCGCGACCAGCTCGCCTTGGAAGGCGTAGGAGGGAAATGTTGATTGTCATTGTGTCGATTTGGATTTGGTGAAGTTGCTCTGCATTTGGTTTTTTTGTTTGGTTCAGTCGAACCAGTTTCTTTGGATTTATCACTGTTCTTGGAAGATTTGGAGGTTGTTGCTGAGCCTGAAGAGGAAAGGAATTGTTGGAAAGCTCGTGTTGTCACCGAGGAAGGAAATATCTTCGGCAAACGCAGTTTTCTTCGAGTTTTGGAAAAGAAATCACAGGCATGTTAAGCCCTTCTCTTTAAAAATACTTGCTTTGTTTAAACGTCTCATTAAAACAACCCTGCTCTTGGGTTTTGGGTTTATGTGATTGTTGTCATGTTGATACGATTTGGATTTAGTCGATTTTTGCTGTCATTTTTGGAAATGATAGGTAAATTCGTTTCTGGTTGTTATGCTTTGATTTGTCTTTGCATGAATCGAGTTGGAATATGAACTTGTTGTATTATTTGGGAATTCGAGATGGGTTTTTCTCTGCTTAAGTGTTATATAAAGAACTGGCAGACTGTGTGGGTTGTTTTCACTGCTGTGCAATTGTTCTTTTGCTATATGAATTTCAGTGATGAAAACTGTACAGGATGTACGAGTTGTTGATGTTGTTTCTATACTGAAATCTTTAAAAGGAAATAAGATCCTTTTTCCTTCTGCTGTTTTGGATTTTGTTAGAAATAGCATATGGGTTTTATTGAGCTTATGAACTCGATTTAAAGGAAGAAATGGTAATATTTTATTGTTGTCCCTTTTTCTTGCATAAGAAATGAACGAATAACGTTTTGGGTATTCGTGGAAGTAGGAAAGGTTAACTGTTTTTCTTCTGAACTTGCATATGATTACATTCCCTCGTTGCTGTGAGGACAGGATGATTTTCGTTGTGTTTTATGGATGTTGTTCGGCCTTCCTGTTCGGACTGTTGTCACGATTACTATCTCGGCTTGTTTTCTGTACAAGTAAATGGAAAAATATAGAAATTTGGGTTATTGCTTGAGTTTGTCTTGACTGCACCAAGCTTATATATTTAATACCCTATGCGGGTTTGCCTTGACAGAGGTATTGATATATGAAATATATATATATATATATTTTGAGTTCTGTATCTCATTAAGAAAAAGGAGAATGTTGTTTTTGGAATTAATTGTTGATCGAGATAGAACTCGAATTGGTTATTTCATTGTTTGCGGTATTTTGGATATTCATTGTTTGCGGTATATTGGATTGGAACTGCACAGGTTAGGTGAGTTGCTTTTCAATATGAGCGATTGTTCTGTTATCTTTATAAGTTGAGCTGTCATGCTTGAATAAACACGACTTGGGTGTTTTTAGTTCATTCTGAGCAAAATGATCGTTTCTTAATGAAATTTTAGGAACATGAATTCTTCTTTATGCTGTTTTCGATTCGAAAGAAACAGTAAATTGGTTTTGATGAACGTTATAAGTTCAGTTTGACAAAGATTACAGTGACATTTAGATGGTTTCTGAGTGCTGTTATTTTTCTGTACAAACGGAAATTTTGAATGTATTCGTGTGGTCTTCTGATCTTTGCACTGTCATTCAAGGAAAAATGAAATCGGCATGAGTAATTCTTGTTGAGTTGAAGAAAATGATTGTTTCTTATTTGAATAGTTAAAGGAACGAATTCTTCTCTTTGGGCTGTTTGAATTATGGAAATAGCATTATGATTGGTCTTGCTGTAGGTAACAGCCATGAATAAATTTCATCTTGAACTGTATGCGTTCATGGAAATAGAAAATCATGTGATTAATTGATTGCATGATTGTATAACTGTTTATCTGGTTTAAAATACAGTGAAGAAAGTATGGTTTCTTCTAAGTACAGTAAATATATAGTATGCATCCTTGTACTATTTGATCTATGATAAATACGATGATATACTAACTGTCTTGGATATGCATATGAGCCTGATTTAAATGAAGTATTGATAAGGATGGTAAATTCTTCCTTGTTTTCATTTAAAGCTGATTATGAATGAAATTATTCTTGCTGCCGGAAAGTGAATTCCGAATGGATTTTGTAAGTTTCACTCTGAACTGTTATCTTGATTGTGTCTCGTTTGGATTCCATTTTAGGACAGTCATGAGGAAGGAGATAGTAATGTGGATGGATGACTTGGAAAATGATCTTTTCTTCTTTCATACAGTTGAAAATTTGTAATCATTATTAACGAATTTTGTAGTGCTTAGATATGAGCAACTATATGCATTGTTGTTCGCTTTCTTGTCTGTGCTTGATTGCTTGGAATCTAATATGATGCATGAACTGAAAGGAAGATAATGGGTTTACGTTTCAGTTAGTTTCAACCTTTGCGTTTATTATTAATGAAAGGTGTGGAAAGGATAACAAAGTATTTTATATCAAAGTATGTTACTTGTAGTCCTAACCTTACAAATATTGTAATTTGGAACTTTAGAAGTTATGTGGAAAATGGGACAAGTAGTTCTTTGGTGATTGTGATGATTTTTGATGGTTCATTGTTATGCTTTGATCTTTTTTTTGTGCCTATTTCTTGATTGATGTCTTCTTATGTCGTATCATAAAAGCAGGGTCCTTTTATTGAGACGAGTTAGTTGAAGCACCTCATTTTAATGATAAGTGCTTAATATGCTCGATTCATTGAAACCGACCCGTGCAAGCAATTTTGCGAGATGGAATTTGATTAGAATGAAGACATGGCTGTTTTCGATGCTTCTTGATTGGTTGAAGATGAATTGTATTTTTTACTTTTATTCCTCTTTGAGGAGTTGTAAAAAGAAGAAAGTATATTCTTCTATCTATGAGTTGTAATGATGTTTTATGTAAACAATGTCCATTCAGTTGGATTGGCAAATGTATGGATTATGACATGAATTGATGAATACAAATACAAGTGTGATATTTTAATGACTATATCATTTTGATATTGTTGACTAAATTGGAAATATAATGTTATTCCTGATTTGGATTTATCTAATTGTCCTTGGATGGACGTTAAAAAGAAATAGATATCTATTCTTACCTTAATGCAACTTTTAAGTTGAAATGTGCAATTAGTTCATACTTGGGTAAAGATGAATTCTTAATTGACATTAAAAAGGATTAGGAAGAATATGAATCCATAACTGATAGGTATTCAGGATTAGCTTGGTAGCTAAGGAATATCAATTAACTTCGGAGTAATTGAACTTCGTTTTCAAACTCCATTAATGACCTCGTATGTTAAATTCAGAATAAAGGATATGGGATAAGTATATCCATAACTAATGGACCTTAACTATGTAATGTTAAGGAGAATAAATGAATACATTTATTGGGAATTAGACCTCGTTTAAATGACGTCTAATAAGCTAGAATTCTGAATTTAGTTACAGTTGGGAAAATCTTGGTTAAAGTTTAATAGGTTAAACTTATCACGTCCGTCGGTAACGGGCCGCTTAATCCAATGATTAAGAAGAGAACCAAGTAGAGAAAATGCAACCCTTCGGTACGAGGAAGATGCATAGCAAGCTAGAAGATGGATTTAGTCTCTCTTAGCTATATACAATCTAGTAACTTGAGGAACGAGGATAAAGGGATCAACATGGTTCTTTGAAAGTTGATTTTAATTATTAGATCATATCCAAATCACTTGAGCATGATGTGTACTCGATGGGAGGATTAGTAGGACATTGACATACGCCCTATATAAGGTGTCTTCATGAAGACGGGGTCTTCATGACGACACAATGTTATAGCTGACATATTACAATGCCCTCCCGAATTAAAACATCAAGAATACATAGGCTGAATGTGAAGTTCTTGGCAGGGGATAGGAGTATGATCAGGTATACGGAGTGACTCGGGATACTAAAGATAACTAGACACGGAGTCGTGGGGAACAACACCGTATGTCTGCGTATCTTTAGTTACCAGGAGTGCCTTCTTATATTCGTTCATATTACTAGTTGGAAATTGGAAGTTTAAATCTGACCTTAAATTGAGAGGACTGGTAGGAACCAGGAAAGACCATTCTAGATAACAGGTGAAGTGAAGTGAAGGACGTATTCCATTGATGTGTATCACATCCAGAATATGATCATGCAAAGCATGTGAAAATCTTTGGCCAAAGTATCGCAAGTCTTTGGTTGCGTTGTCCTTATCACTTAATTTAAGATGCGAGGATGTCGAGATGAATATCGATATGAAGATATTCGAAGATAGGCTTCTTAAATGGATCACTTCGATAACCGGAAAGCAGTTAAAAGAACTCGGTATATATATAATATACTATGCATAACAAACATGAAGGATCGGTTGTTGCGAGTCATGAAATGAAGGATCGATGAAACTCCGAGCCATGAAAATGGAAGATCGGTAGTTCCTCGAGTCATTTACAAGCAGCATGTAGAATGCATTATAGGATTGAATGGCATTGAATGTGTGTTCCATATTGTAAATATGCGAACAGGGAACATTAGTTTTAAAAAGAAATTGTGTGATCCAAATTGTGTTGTTTGGGCAGAGAACAATTATTAAAACATGAACGTGTGTTTGAATTTATAATTCATAACAGAGAACGTTATCAAAAAAAAAAAAAAAAAAAAATTTCCCTTGTTCTAGTATCTTAAAATGGGGATGTTACGAAATGTTGAAATATCCACTTCATAGGTTTTCCAATCATAGGATTTTAATGATAAGTGAATGTTTGTTTGAATTTAATAAGTTTTATTTTTAATTTTTTGAATATATGATTTTTTGATGGTTTTACAATTTTTTGAGAAAAAATTGATGCAAAGAAACGGAGCGGTGTGTTTTTTACACCTGATTTAATATGGATAAATGACACTTTTGAAAGCATAAAACAAAGATGTCAAACAAACCCAATATGAACAGGAAGGAACTACACCAAAATTATATGTGAACTAAGATGTAGAGAAGTTTCTTACAATTGGTCTACAACAAAGGTAAACAAAATACAACAAAATAACAAACTGAAAAGAAGCAAAAAAAATCATCATCACAATGTTGACAAACCACAACATTATAACACAATTTCCAATAACGACGTCTGGAGACACCCCTAATGTGTTCCACATTGAAGAATGAGAATTTTTTAATTCCCCGAATGATAGCTTAGAACGCGAGAGGATTGGATTGGGCCAAAGAGTGGAGTGATGCTTAGATACTCGTGAAGATACTCTTGTTATATTATATGAAGTTGGATCTGTATTGGATTAAAGCTGTGAAATCCAAGTGTACCCAAGCAAAGTTATAGTGTACGAGTAATCAAGAAACACTAAACAACATCGAGTATACAAGGGCTTAGTACCTTGGAGATGATGATGGATGATACGGGTGCAAATAAGATAGATGTATGATATAAAGAAGCTAGATTTGCAAAACTAAAATAGATAAGATTAGATCACAATATGCGGGGTTTCTTAGGACAGTGCCGGTTCTAAGAGGATTTTAACTCCCTTGGAGGATGTCAACCCCCATGTTAGACAAGATAATAATAGATCATGAACAGTAGTAATGGAATATAAAATGAAAAGTAACTAAAATGACAAGGGAACTTAGCTTGTGCTCTGTTATGGAGATGAACTGGGCATCAAGATGGCAAGATAATGAACCATGGCAAATAGGTTTTTTCCTTAAACTGGTAAAACTTAATTAAGCTCTTTCTTCTCTTCTCTAGGCCTAGGTATCTCCGGGAAAATCATTTTTTTAAGTCTCGAAAAATCTATCCCCTCTCTTAGTCTTCGGTCTTCTTTTCTCGTGTAGGGTCCTTGAAATATGGGGAAAAACCCATATTTATAGCTTGGATGTGAAGTTAAACTACAGGTTAAATGATACCCAAGGTTGAGTAAAGTAACCTGAGTTAGGAATATGATGTGATCACGTGGGGACCACGGCTTGAATTATTAGATGGAGTGGGGAGCATGATTGACATGGTAGGTGAGATAAAAGATTCCATTTAAAAAAGGGTGTCGAATGGGTGTATTAATACCCATGGATTGAATAATTTGTGAAGGATGGGGATATGCCAAAAGTTGAATTATCAAATGGGTCTACATGGAGCCCATTCGATAATTAATCAAATAATGTGAGAAAATAGATAGGATTTGATTTAATTTAAGAGAAAGAGATGCGAGAATGGAAATTGTGTGAATGTGAGATGATGGAGGGTCTCTATAACCAAAAATAGGTGTCTACATTTGCCCCTTTTTGTTGAGTGGTTTGCGATAGCAAGCCACAAGACAAAAACAAAAAGGGTTAGATGAGATATGTGTCTAAAGGTGGATGAAGACATGACCAAAGGCAAGATGCCTCAAGAAAAAAAGGATCGCAATAACATGAAAAAAAAATGTATGGCGATGACTTCAATATCACATCGGTAGAGGACAATTGCGGTCTCAACGGGAGACACAGACAATGTTCTACAGACCAGTGAGTGGGTGAAGACCACTGCAGTATGGATGTAAACCAAGATGACCAATGGGTCATAGGAAAACATCAAAATATGTGTAACTAAATGCGAAAGATGTGCGCAATCCTTTATTGCGAGGAATCATGTGAAAAATCATGCATCCAAAAATGGATGAGAATGAAGATAATGATGCCCCAACACAGGGCGGAAGGACACAAAGTGAGTTATATGCATTGACAAGTACAAGGATGAAAAGGTGCCCCAACATAAGACATAGATAGAATAATCATAAATGTGGACAAGATGAGCAAATAGGATAGAAAGGTGAGATAAAATGTTTCTAAAAGGGTGATAAATATAATGACAATCATGTTTCATAGAAAGATGCATAAGTGTTAGCAAATTAGAAGGTGAAGAAGACAAAGAAGTCTTGTTTCTTCGACAAGTATGATAGAGATACTTTTGTGACAAAACAAAAGCAGAGAAAATATTCATGGAAGAGAACAAGATTAGATAGGTGATGGTCGTTATGGTATCTTCCAAGAAAAAATGTCAAAAGAAGATGGGAAGAGATTCTTAGAAATGGATATGATGATGTCCCTGCGAGAGGACTAATGAAGATAAAAGATGTGACAGGGTTCTCAAAAAGAGAAGAGGTCAATGTGGCAAAGAGAAGAACAAGAATGGTAATGAAAGGGATAGATGGCGATACATAAACGGAGAAACATTGGCATTGACTGTGAATGCCAGATGTGAGGGATGTTGAGAAAGAGAAAAGGGAATAGACAGGAGGATTGGTTGATTATGAGAAGAGCAAGAAAGATTGAATATGAAGGTGACAAGGATATGGAATAGAGGGATGAGATGGAGGAGGAGAAAATAAGGAATGAAAGGGGAGGAAGAAGATAACAAAGAAGGATTATAGAGAAAGGGGGAAATGAAGAAGGACAAACAAAGAGAAGACAAGAAAAGAACAGAGCAGAGGATGAAATTATGAAAAAGGAGAGAGTTATTCAAGACGAAAGGTGTGATGAAGGATGGAGTAGAGGAAAACAGAGAGGTAATGGAAAACGAAAGAGATGATAGAGCAAAGAAAATTGAAGGAAACAGATCATAGTGAGGAAATCCAAGGAAAAGAATATGGAACTGACCGCATGGAAATGCATGTGGATGATGAGATGATAAAGGAAATGGGATAATGCTGAAGAGTCAAGTTTTGATGGGGAAGTAAGGAGGAAGTGTGAGGTAAAATGGGGAGAAGGATGATGTAGAGGAAGTGAAATAAGACAAAGATCAGAAAGGAGGAGAAGACAACAAAGAAAATTATGTAGAAGGAAGAGAACCAATAACGAAGATATTTGATAAAGAGTGAGAAGCATAAGGAACATAAAGAGAAACTTGAGGGAAGGAATGACATCGATTGGAAAAGAAACGGAGATGCATGAGATGAGGATATGTTGATGATGAGAAAATAGAGAGAAGGTGTATGATGAAGACAATGAAGAAATTGGCAAGGAAGAATGGAAGATAGAGAGGTGGTGAGGAAAAAGAAAGGAAGGGATAGGAAAGGCAATGCTAGTGAATGGATGTTAGGAGAAATCCATCGATAATGATTAGTAGGAAAAGATGAGACAAAAGATGAGACAAGGTAGAAAGTAAACGAAGAATGGGAGGGGGAACGCCAATGAAGGGACGTTAGGAGAAGTCCTCCGATAATGATCAGAGGACACAGAGGAAGGAAGGAATGAAGATAGAATGGAGGAGGTCAAAGAAAAGGATTCAAGTCAAATGGGGATGAGTGATTTTTAGGAGAAGTCCACCGATAATTCTAGCGTGGAAATGGAAGATGATGATGAAAGAATTGGAAGATCAATGACAATGATGGGTAAACATGGGAGTAGATATGTGGGAGAACTCTAGAAGATGGAGTGGAAAGAGTAAAGAAAGGAGGGATAACGATGTGTAGGAAGATGAAGATGAGGAGAGGATGCAATGGATGAGAATGAATGAGAGAGAAATGAAGAAACAAGACATGAAATGAATGGAGAAGCAACAATGGTTAAGTAAGATTACCCAGTGACGGATGATGGAGATGAAAAAGGGACCAATAGAAGTGGTGTTTACGATGAATGAAAGAGGAGGTGAGAGGATGTGATGATGGGGAATGATGAGAAAATGTAGATGGAGAGAATGTGGGGTAGTGGGGGAGTGCAGGATGAAAAATCATGCTTAAGAGGGACTCTTAAGTAAGATCGCCATGTTGCAAGAGGATTTAAGTAAGATCACCAAACCGGCAGTGATGATATGGAAGGAGAAAGACAACATTGTATTGGATGTAGGTGTGGAAGGGTTGATTGGAATGGATAAGTATGATGAGAGGCGAGAAGACAGAAGATGAGGAAGAGATGATGGGAGATGGAAGGATTAGACGACCAACCATTCTTAAGAGAAAATCTTAAGTAAGATTGCCTATGACGGAGATGGTTAAGTAGGATCGCCAAACCGAAGAAGAAGAAGAATGATGAAAAGACCGAGCAATGTATACCAAAATGGAACAAGAGATGAAAGGAGGTGATATTAAAGTGATAACAAAGAAACAAATAGAGTGTGACATGAGTGGATGGAGGAACATATGCAATGTAGATGGAGAGTGTAAGGGAAATCCTTAATTGGGATGCCCACGTGGTGGTAGTGATGATGCAAGAGTGTTAAGTGGAAAAGGAGGAGTGGAAAGACATTTGTGGTGGTGATTGTCATCTGTTGAAAGAGGAAATGGTGGAGAAGCTTCTAGCGAGAGGATCCAAGGAAGAAGATATACCTTAACTAAGATTTTTGGTGTATGGATGGTTAAGTAAGATTTTCAAACTAAAAGTGGAAGAGTAAAAGAGAAACTCAAGAGGAAAGACAAGTAAGATATCTGGCATCGTATAAGGGGAAAAAAAGGTGAGAAGGATGATGTGGAGACAAATGGTGATGAGTGGACATGGAGAGCGAGGAGCAATGGATCAAAGATGTTGTTGAACATGTTGAGAGATAAGGAGTTGTAGGATAACGAACTTGCCTTGAGAAGGATCCTCAAGTAGGATTCATAAACTGCAATGATGATCAAGTAGAATTCGCAAACCAAAAAGTGTATTTGCAAACGCATTCATGGAGATGATGGATAGATATAAAATTCATAGTGTGAAATTTGATGTGATTTTTATAAAAGATGATTTGGATGAGATGAATGGAACATATTTGTAGCAAGGGTGTACAATGGAAACTATGTTTGAATTGGAAATAAATAAGAAAGGTTACCACTCAAAGCATTGCACTTGTAGCCAATAACAGGTGTTAACACATAACCAATGATAGTTAGTTATACCAAAAGATCATGAGGGAAATATGGATGAAAGATGCTCGTAATCCTAATGTTGACATGAAAAAGGGATCAAATATGTGACTTGTACGTGGGAAGAGGGATCTCCAAAGGTGGTGTTCCTTAAGTCTATGCCCCAACTCTGGGAAAGGGAAAGAACAATAGTAGAAAGTTGATCAATGTGGGAAGCTTTCAGAAAATGTTGATAAAAGAAGGTTGATCAATGTGGAAAACCTTCCAGATGCCATAATAATAGAGTAGCCATCCTTCGAGGGTATGGTCTACTTTATACATAATATAGATGACAAGAATAATATGATAGCCGTCCTTCAAGGGATCGGTCTATTTCTTTTGATTTTTCTTGGATTTTGATTTGTATACTTTTTTTTTTTTTTCTTTTGTATTTTTGCATGAACAATTGTCCTTCGAGGGATCAATCTATTTTTGATAACTTTGATTTTGCCTTTTACATACTTGAATTTGAGCTTCACATGGGGGAGAGCTGGGAATAGCTAAGTAAACCACTTAAGAGGGGATAAGGAATGTACAAGAGACACCTGGACCCTTCGCATGGCTGCAATAGGAGAATGAGAAGGTGATGGATGTAATGGTTACGGGATCACATCAAAGTAGTGAAGGCAGACTACATAATTTAGATTATTACAATGACAAATGGAAGGGGATAAAGATGGCATAACAATCTAAGGATGTAACTAAGTTCTCATTGGTAGATATGCTAATAGTAGATTGGTCACAAGTGTAATGCATTAAGAGGTTTCCATCTCTGGTTTACCACCATGAGAGGGAAGACAATGAAGTTGCAATAAGATGAGATGATAGCCAAGCAGAAAAAAAAACTATATCCTGAAGGAAACAAACATATGACCACAATGGTGGATTTAGATGAAAATAAATGATGATGCCCCAAGAGAGACATAAACATAGAAGGACAATCATGGCCTCAAAGGAGGGCTTGATGAAATAAACGGTGTCCCAAAAGAGACACACATATAGCCACAATGGTGGACTTCAAAATAGATGGTGCCCCAGAAGAGACACAAATATAGCCACAAAGGTGGACTTAGAGAAAAGGTCCCTCAATGGAGAGACAAACATGGCCTCAAAGGAGGGCTTCAATGAAAAAGATGATACTCCCAAAAGGAGCATAAACACAGTGTCCCAAAAGAGACACAAATATAGCCACAATGGTGGACTTTGAAATAGATGGTGCCCTAGAAGAGACACAAATATGGCCACAATGGTGGACTTCAAGAAAATGGTCCCTCAATGGAAGGATGAAGATGGCCTCAAAGGAGGACTTAGAATGAGATGAGGATTTGGATATAATTAATTTAGATTGGATGGATGTGAAGAAAGTAAACAAAACAATGTCAAAGAGCGAAATCCCCTAGTAACAAGGGATTTGTACGGATGATGTGTTCAAGGGTGAGGGAAGGTTATTCCCCAATAAGTTAAATGTGAAGGAGTTAAAGGATGTCGCAAAAGAGTTTAGATGAGATTGTTTTAGATTTGGATGGGATAAACGATTGGAGACCATAAGTGTGTTTAGAAAGATAAGTGGTATTGATGAATAATGGAAGACCTTCCTTAGGAGGAATGACATGTGCATGATGGATATTAAGGGATGATGTGGATGGAGGGATCATGGGAGATCTAACAGATGGGATATGGATTGGATTCAAGGTAGATGGAGAAGGAACTTTCCCCTGAATGAGGAAATCATCTTTCTCAATAAGGTTGTGGACGATTGACCGAAAGGCCTTATAATGTTCGATGTCATGGCCTAGGGTACGATGATAAGCGCAACTGTAATTAGGATTGAACCATGATGGCTTGGGACCATAGGGATTAAAGGCTTTAATATGAGGAAGTTTGATGGTAGATGTTCGAGTTAAATGTCGAAAGATATCTGCGTATGACCCCATTGAAGTGTTATGGGGAAGGTAACTTTGTGGGTTTTGATAGGATGTCTCAGCTTAGAGTTAGGAGAAAATGTGGATGTAGATTGGATGTGAATTTCATGTTTTGGAGGACAAATCAAATTTGGTTAAAGGATGGTATTGTTTGGATGTGGATTGATTATTGCAAGATGTCATAGATGGAAAAATTGATCCTGAAATGGATGTTGTGGCATTAGATTGTTGAGAAGAGGGAAAACCTGAATGTTTTCGAGGATACATAGGGGTCTATCGAGGATGTTTTCCCAAGCCTTAGACTTCAACCGAGAAGATTTACCTCTAGCAAGGATGACAATAATTTCAATTGGAGGATCTGATAGTAGTGGTGTGGTTATTAATGGAGAAAATGTCCTAAAACAAGACGAAGATGTTAATGAAGAGATAGGTGTTTGTATGATGCGATTAATGATATCTATGTGAGATGTGGATTGTTTCGATTTGGGCATGGAAAGAGATGATTTTTAGAGGAGAAGGTAAAGCATATTTATTTGATTTAGGTGGATGTGTTGGTATAATAGGTGATCCAAAGGGTATCTTAGATAAGGTTATAGATCAAGAGGATTTGGTTGGTGTGATAGAAGGATTGGGTAAAGAGTATTAGGGTAGACTGGGTGATGTGGCCATCGGGAAAGGTTGTCAAGGTAGAGATAGGTGGACTTTTTGATATGATAGGTATAGGGGTCATTGGCATAGATAAAGATGTAAGCACTTTTGGAATATGTGGAGATGTGAGTGATGTGATAACCGATGGAGTAGACCTTATGGGTATGGGTAATGCAACAAATGCAGGAGCATTTTCGGATGTAGAAGTAGAGGGGACTAGTTGTTTCATAAATGTTTCAAGGGTAAGGTTGTTTCATTGAGGTAGATATGGGTAAGAAATAATGGGGAGAAGTGGGGTAGTAAGGGTGCATGTGTAGAACGAGTTTAGTTGGGATGGTTGTGAGCAATGTAGGTGTAGTAATAGGTGTATTTGAGGTAGATGTGGGTGAAGAAATAGATGGGAGAGATGTAGGGATATGTGTGGATATGAGTGGGGCTGAAATAAGTGCTAAGGATGAATCTAATGTGGTAGATTGAGGTATGTTTGAAGTGGCAGAAGTGGATGGTATAGTTAAATTTGATGTGGATGTGATAAGGATAGGAGAAGGTGTAGGTTTAGGACAAAGTAGTGAAAGTTGATGTAGGTGTGACATGCTCTAAATAAGGGATGGGAATAATGTCCACTGTGGGAACATGTGGAGTTGGTGATAAGATAAGATCTTGATTGACAATGTCAACCATACAAGCGTTTGATAGTTGAGATGTAAAGGGGGTGATGTGATTTGTTGGTGGTTGATTAGTTTGTGTAGTGGAGGTATCAATTTGGATATCCCCTTGATTTACAAGTTGTTGGACATGATCTTTGAAGGAACGACATCTCTCAATGTCATGACCTTTGACTTGATGATATTTACAAAAGTGGGCCTCGTGATACCAAATAAGCTTGACTTGCAAGTTTTCCATGGGTCGTATGGGAGGCAGTTGGATGGAGTTTACGCTCATCAACTTATCAAATATAGAAATGTATGATTCTCCTAAAGGAGTGTAATTGGTTGTTGATTGAGGAGATCGTTGTTGAGACCATGTGCTTGATGTAGATGGGGATGAGGGTTCAATGACCACAATGTTGGCCTGCAACCTTAAACTCGCCATTATGTGTGAATGGTTTAGTGGATTTAAATTTTGATTTAATCGAACTTAATTTAAGATGACCCTGCTCAATGGCATGGGTTTCAAGCTTGCATGAGCCATTGTGAAAGCTTCATCAAAGGTTCAGAATGATTGGATCTGCAAAGTAGATGATATATGTTTGGCACACGAACGCAAGAATAAGTCGATGAGTTCGGTTTGTGGGATAGTGAAGGATAGTTGGTTTATAACATCATGCCATCATGTGATGAAGTCAACGATGGGCTCATCTTCATACTGTTGAATGGTATATAGATCAGCGATAGTGGTTTGCGTGTGATATTGATAGAAAAGTGTTCTAAGAACAACTGTGTAATTTGAGTGAAAGAGAATAAGGAATGTCGCGGGATATTGTGTTGTACCAGTCTAACTTGGGACTAGATAAAGACATGGGGAAAGTGTGAGAAGAAGTAAATCATGATCATGCAATAAGACAACATGTGTGTTTAAATGTGAGGAGATGTTGTTGGGGATCTTCTTTATTGTTGAACTTATTAAATGCAAGAAGTTTCCAATGAGGAGGGTAGGGTTTAATTGGAACCGATGGATGAATCGGTTCATTGTTACAAATTTTTCATAGGATAAGGTGTTTTAGGTGATACGGTAAGGGTTTCTAAACCGCCAACCGATTCATTAAGGCGTGAATTAATCACTCGAGGTGTTATAAGGTTGAGATTGGATTGGTTGTGTGGTTTGAAAAGTAGTTTGATAAGGTGAAATGATGTGTTTGTGGTTGTGTGTGTGTGGGTAGTGGGGAATCATCGATAAGGTGGTTGATAAGTTTGTGGATAGGATGTTTGCGAAATGGTTCGATAAGATAATTGATTAATTTGTGGATATGTAGGTGTTTGGGGAGTTGCTTGGCAAAGAAAGACTAACATGTGTCACGAGTTGGGATTACTACATAGGTTGGTGTTGAGCAATATGGGCATGAAGATAAGTGGGGATATGCGTGTTAAGAATTTGAGATGGTTGGTAGGCCTATTAATGGAATTGTCAAAATGGGATGTGAGTGGAATGCGATCCACAATTTTGGAGATTGGGAGGATTGAGAGATTATAGGAGATTGAAGTAAGAAGTCATATATGGGGTTAGGAGGAGATTTGAGTGTATCTAGAGGAGCAAGAGATGGTGGTGCGATCGATTTAGGAAGATTGGCTTGATGAGGGATATGAGGGTTGGTGTCAAGGTGGGGAGAATTTTGTATGACATGGTTCTCATGAGGTGAGACCATGGAGACTGGAGATTGAGTGACTGACGACGTGGTTTTGAGTTTAGAATCTTGTTGGGTGAGATCATCAGAGGAAGTAACTTTATTAGATAGAGCAGATTGTTGTTTTGTCTCGATTTGAGGAGAGAGTGACAATAGGTGTGAAATAGAGAAACATTTGTTTATGTATGTTGTTGACAAACAAATCAAGAAGAATATTTTTAGCATCATGATTAATTTAGAGGATGTGAACAGAAAAGAAAAGTAGGTAATGAAGGTGCCTAAAGGAGTCTAAGGTTGGTTTCAGGTAGTTATGGATTGGGAGATGTCTGAGATGGTTTCCTGTTGGGTGTTTAGGTCCCAATTAGTTAACCAGGTGAGAGGAATGTTTTGATGTGTTAATTATGTTTGTGCAGTCTCAGGCAAGTGTGTGATAAGTGAAATGTAGAGAGTTAAATTCTTTACTTAAGCTATGTGATCAAGCAGGATGCAGAAGGTTGTTTTAGACCAAAATGAAATGTGACGTTGATGTATACAGACACTCAAGAAAGGGAAAGTTTGATGCAAAAAAGAGAAAATAGAGAAAAATGAGAAATACCTAGAGAATCTGCCTTATTGGTGTTATTTGATTACACGTGATGATGATGTATTTTGAAAGTGCCAGTTAGTGACCTAAAACACCGGGTACCCTGAAATGGCACCGTTTAGAGTTCGGATGAGGCTAGTAAAAATGATGAGTTTGTTTTGTTGTTGTTTTGTTTTGGAAAGCAAGTGATATCTGATGGCATTGTTGGATAGTCACAAATTTGTTGATTTCACCTAGAAAATAAGATAAATATAATTAGTTGATATGGTTAAGAAAGAAGATATAGATGTTGTCAAAAAGTTACTTCGTCAAAAAAAAAAAAAGATAACAATAATGAAGCTAATTAATTAAGAAAAAGTTGTAGACCGACATTTGTATACAATAAGAGGAAATAAGCTACAAAAGCTATTAATATACTATAAACTAAGAGATAAATTAAGAACTGGTATTCTTATTAAAATAAATGATCAAAGAAACTATGAACTAATAAACATATAAAACAAATGGTGAAATAAATGATTAAATGCTAAGATATATTATAAACTATCCAATAATAATAATAATAATAATAATAATAATAATAATAATATGAAAGAAGCTATGAAATGGATCTTACGAAAAGAACTTGGAGTAAATTAATTGATTCGAAATCGATTCGAGATGAGGGATGCATTTAGTTCTTCAAGTGGAACAATTCACACACACAACTCGGGCACTTTATAGATTGTTGATGCGTGTCTATGCTACAGTTGGACTATTTTCAGTCAGACATGCAAAAGGTGTCTCAACTTTACTCACCCACATGTGTGGGACCAACAAATTGACTTCCCACCACCACAAGCACCAAGGGGTCATTCTATGTGGGGAAGAGTGTTTCCAAAAGGCATCAATTTACAAAGATGATGGATCATTTTGATGGAAAAAAAACCAAATCAAATCTTGCCTTTAGGAAAAAGCAAAGTCAAAAGTTGAATCTAGGAGGACAAGTAGATTGAAAATGGTTAGTTATATTGCACATGGACGTGGCTCTTCACATAACATCTAAACAAGAAATATATAATTGGCAATGGTGCTATGAGCATTTTGTATAAAATGAACTATTATAAACATGTTCTAAAGATTTGGGATCCAAATTGCTATAACAAGATTGTACAGTCACTTCCCTCAGAGCTTGCGTGAAGTTGAAACTAAGTTGGAGATAGTTGGATGCCTCAAGCATTGGAATCGTGTAATGTTTATACCTGCAATGGAAAAAAGTATAAGCTAACTGCTAGAAGGAGACTGTATACATTTAAACTATAGTGTTTCTACGTATCTAAATGAAATACAAAGACTATACAAGCACTATCGTGAGCTTTACGTGCATTTGAAGTTGAGATAGAAACTGGTGTAAGCATCAAGCATCGAAATATTGCGAGTCAATACTGAAGAATAATAATCCTTGTATCTTACTTATGAATGATGGTTTAGATCTTTGAGGACAGGAGCCTAGGACTCAAAATCCAGAAATTTAATCTTCTTGCTTTGTTTTGTGAGGTTCATAATGAAAGTGATGGTCTTTGACGTGGCCTTGGAAATTTTTGCTTGAAACTTAAATATGTCTTCTAATGTGATCGATTGTATATATCCTTCATGAATTCACTATTACGTTACAATTTCTAGACAATTTTTTACGTTTTTACAAATCATGACTTTGTGCCTATATTTTTCTCTTGAATCACCTACTGTTGCTAATTCCATCCATTGATCGGGACATAAGTGCCATGTAGGCATGCAGTCACTCGACACACACACAGATCCAGAGGCGTTGAATCTGAAGAAGAAAAAAATTGCTCAGGTTTCAGACCCATTTAGAAAAAATTCATCATGTTACAGAAAGAGGAATCCATTTCCCTTGCCACTGATGGATGGATCGATCTGTATCATTGACTATTCATTCACAGATTTAAATCAAATCCTACACTTTGTAGAAGTGAAATGAGTTTGAATACCCTAAGAGCTTGGATTCGGGGAGATAGCTCGTGTTGTGTGGAATGGCTGCGTTGGATGTGGAGGACTCCGTGGGAAGTGGGGTGGAGTGACTGAGTAGAAGGGAGAGAAGGGGATAGTAGCGCGGGAAGAGGAGAGTTGGTGGAAATGTGTGAGTAGAGTGCAGCGTAGGCATGGGAGGAAGGGAGTAGTACAACGTGTGGATGAAAGTGGTGTGAGTTTGGTGGGAAGGAGAGGAGTGGAGAATTTTGCAAGAGCTCAGTGAGTGGTGGGAGAAGATTCCACTGAGGTAAAGGAAATGGGAGGTCATAGGAGTCGGAATGGAAGAGTAGGTCTGAGAGGAGAGAAGGGAGGTTGAGAGGACATGTGGAGAAGTGTGGACGAGAGATGGGATGGGAAGAGGAGAGTGGAGCTCGTGGGAAGAAAGAGACAGGTGGAAGGAAGATGGAGAACAATGAGGAGGGAATGAGTGGGCTCGGTGAGGAGAAGGGTAGGTCGGTTAGGGGGAAGAAGGGAATGATAGGAAAGTGGTCGAGCTGGCCACGTTAGAGGAGAGAAGAGGTGGGGTGAGAGGTAGGGTATAGGTAAATAAAAAAATTAATTAAATTTTAATGTATTTTATAATTTTTTTGTTTTTTTAGTTCTAATTAATTGTTAATTATGTATGTAATTTATATTAATATCATTATGATTAATAATAAAAATGCATTTGATAATGATTATAACAAGTTAATTAAAAACCTGAAGCACGTACCTCGAGACAACTTAGACCATTGAATGGAAAGATGACACCACATGGAGGGCAATAATACTAAACCTTGTAAACATGTGAGTAAAAACAATGAAAGATGCAAAATATATATCACATGATGACAACTAAGTAAGTACAGTTAATTTCTAGATTTGTTCCCATGTGAGTAGATTTCAATCAGAAAACAAGAAGAGCGCGTACCTCCTGGTGATTTTGATGAGTGACCGTACTAACCTGAAATCAAAAAATACTAAGATATTGCAAACAAGCAAGTTAGAAAAGATGAGTAAAATAACAAACAAAATGACCAGATCTAGGATCTGGTCCCACCGGCGTGCCAAATGTTGATATGAGTTTTGTTCTGTCCGAGACAAGTGTAAAGTAATCAAGAAAGCCACTAAACAACTTCGAATATGGAGGGCTTAGACCTGGAGATGACGATGGATGATACATGCGTAAATAAGATATATGTATGATATAAAGAAGCTAGATCAAAACTGAAATAGATAAGATTAGATCATAATATGTGGGGGTTTCACAGATAAAGGCCGGTTCTAAGAGGATTTTAACTCCTTGGAGGATGCCAACCCCATGTCGAGACAAGATAATAACAAATCATGAACAAGTAGTAATGGAATATAAAATGAAAAATAACTAAAATGACGAGGGAACTTAGCTTGTGCTCTATTATGGAGATGAATCGGGCATCAAGATGGCAAGATAATGAACCATGCCAAATATTTTTTTTTCTTAAACTGGTAGAATTTAATTAAGCTCTTTCTTCTCTTCTCTAGGCCTAGGTCTCAGGAAAATATTAGTCAAGGTCTTCTTGAAAAAATCTATCTCCCTTCTTAAGTCTTGATCTTTTATCTCTCGGTCCAGGGTCCTTGAAATATGGGGAAAACCCATATTTATAGCTTAGATGTGAGGTTAAACTACAAGTTAAATGATACCCAGGGTTGAGTAAAGTAACTTGAGTTAGGAATATGATGTGATCACATGGGGACCATGGCTTGAATTATTAGATGGAGTGGGGAGCATGATTGACATGGTGGGTGAGATAAAAGATTCCATTTTAAAAAAGGGTGTCGGATGGGTGTATTAATACCCATGGATTGAATAATTTGTGAAGGATGGGGATATGCCAAAAGTTGAATTATCAAATGGGTCTACATGGATCCCATTTGATAATTAATCAAATAATGTGAGCAAATAGATAGGATTTGATTTAATTTAAGAGAAAGAGATGCGAGAATGGAAATTGCATGAATGTGAGATGATGGAGGGGCGCTATAACCAAAAATAGGTGTCTACACATACATGTTCCTAGTATTACCCTAGTATATTTCGTTATTCATCCCTTTATGATTGATTGATTAAAAATTGATGAATCATGCACATTACATCTTGTTGGGATTAATTAAATTAGTCTCTATGCTAGCTTGAGTGTCATTTATTAAACAAATGTAATATTGATTATCTTGCACATTGTAGCTGGTTAAATTAGTCACCTAGTTAGGATAATACATATATTTTCCCGATTAATTGCCACTTCACTATTCTAGTTAACTCCACTTAGACTCCACTTCCTCATTCCAATCAAATCCACTTGAAATTCGCTTCTAGATTCTTAGAAAGGAGGGGGTGATTGAGTTGTATGTACAACCACCTTCTCATGTAATTTATGCTATTTACCCATAAAAATCTACAATCCACAGACCAAATCTAGTTACTATTTCAAATAATTACAATTATTAAATTAGAGCTTAGTGAAAATTTGATTTACTTTTCATGACCTTACCCTCAACTATAAAATTCCAACCACTCCTTTGTAAACTCATCCTTGGAAGCTTTGAGAAAATTACATCCAACTTCTGCCAATTTGACATCTGCATTCCTTGTGCATCCAAGCTCGTAGCATTTGCAAATCCACTTTGGAGAGTAATATCAAAAGCACCCACAATCAATCAAATCTTAATATTTCACAAGCCCAAGTGCTTCACAAATCTTCTCGAGGTTTTGCAAGAGAATTACAGAGAAGGTATATTGATGCTTGTTTTCTTTATCTTTCATTTATTTTGTCAATTTTCATTGCTAATAGTGTCAAAGGTGTGTATGCATGAGGATGATCACATTAACACGAGATTCTACAAGTAAGTATGAAGCAAGAAAGGCATGAAGGTCAGTGTGCAAACAAAGTTGAGGTGTAAACCATAAAGGAGGCTAGTATGTCATAGTGGATCATGTTGGAAGCTCGATGGAATGAGAGGGGAGGTGAATCAGTCATACAAAAATTTATTTCATTTACCATTCATCATTTATTATCATTTATTCATCCATTCAATCAACCGTGAACCATATGTGTGATTATTTAAACATAGAAACAACCATTCACAAGAGAAAGAAAAAGAGAGTACACAAAAACTAAATATAAGTGGGAAACCCTCATGGGGAAGAAAACCCACTAAAACTTTTCTTATATTACATAAATCAAAGAGATTTAGTAAAGCACCAACTTCACAAGGAGCACCAACCCCTAGTTTAGTAGAGCACCAACCCTACAAGGAGCAACAACCCCTAATTTAGTGAAGCACCCACTCCAAAAGGAGGATATAACCCCCAAGATAACTAAGAACTAACTGAGCCACCTAAAGATGATTAATCTCTGACTTTTTTTGCCATAACTAATGGAGATCTCTAATTCAGCTCACAAACCCTTGTTTAAACCATAGGTCTTCAAAATTGCTCTATGTTCTTCCTTCTCAACTTGTCTCACCTCTAAACAATTGATCTCATGCTATAAAACATTCCTAAACATGACACACATTTTATTAGAGTTAAAATCATGTCTTCATACCTACAAAAATTTTCCTCTAGGTCACACTTTTCACTCATGCAAGACTAGCTCACAAAATGAGCTCAAACTTCACTTTTATAGCCTTCTCTTCTTTCTAACTCAAGAGAGGTTAGTCCTAAACATCTTGCACAACCAAATAATTATAATAACATTCAAATAACTTCATTACAATGGTCACATATGAACCATATAGGTTGGTCATGCTCAAAACCACTCATCACGCACTAAAAAGCCTCAAAACCCTGTCACTAGAGTGAGAAAAATCCAATCATACCAAAACCACGATTATTAAAGCTCCTAAATTAACCACACATGTGTAATATAGCATTAAAAAATCATACATTTTTTCACATTTTCTTGGACCAATAAAATATTTCATTAAATGGGCCCACTGGCTCATATCCTTCTCAAAATATTTATTTCCAACAACCTGATTTTACCTTTGGGCCTCAAGACCCCTCAATATGAACTCAAATATAGCATGTGAAAACTCAATGGAAATCCTAGATCCTTTATAACACTTATATGCATGTTAGAGATCATGAAACAATCATATGTTCAAACCACACCAACTTTACCCTTTACCAAATCAAGTTACCCAAAAAGTAGTTTTACAAATGCAACTAGTTTGCACCATTTCAGACACTGTCAAGGCCTATAAATGAATTCAATAGATGAAAAATTAACCCATATTAAATTTCCATGTAGTAGCAAGCATCAACTCATCCATTTGATTCTCCAATCAACTTAATCTTTCAATAAAAGTAGTAATGTCTTGAAAATCAAGAAACCTTTTTACTCACAAACTGACCTGGAAACCACATTAAATCAGCTCATCATGAGACAAAAATTATACCATTGAAAATATCTCAAAATCTGCTTTTGAGAACATATTGATACTCCTTCCAAATCTAAGTGTAAGGCTTTAAATGAACTTGATCTATACAAACCGCCAAACTCGCCCCAAAAGCGCCCTTTGACCAATCAACACAAATGAAGCATACTTAACCATTTAACTGCATCACCATGACCTAAAAATATCATGAAAATCAAGAAAAACTCACATAATCACCATTATGATCATTTAGTTTGCCCAAACCTAACTTCTTTAGAAACAAGCCTATTTGAGTGGGGTCCATTCATCACCGCAACCACTACCATACCTTTTTAGAAACCTGGATGAGTCCTCTATATGATACAATCATCATACATGTACTAATAAGAAATTCTGGCCACTCAAAAGCATTTTCTCTCCTACCACTTTTGAGCTAGGGTTTCAAACACATAAAGAGTTGTTTACCTTCTTAACATTCGTTCATAAAAACTGAAGATGAAATGAACTTATTTTCGTGAAACCTTATATACTTAATGTAGAAACATCCTTAAAAGCCACAAGGTCCCATGCAAAGCACAAAATTCAGGGTGAGCATCAGAAGACCCAATTCAAGCTGGAAATGACCTTCTTCTTGACCTGTTTCACCAAAACTATCATAACTTGCAAAATACACATCATGGAAACCTAAAATTTTTCCCACAACATCATAACACGTCCTAATAACATCTCCAATCATCACCATGTCACAAATATCTCTCAATATTTCCAACCACTAAGACTTGCATAACTAGCCCTTAGGGTTTTGCACTATAAAGGCTAGGGTCAGCTAAAACAACATCATAACTCATCATAGAAACTCTCCAAAAGGTCCTAACATACATGACACATCATGAATAAACTATATACATGCATTTATGAACCCATATGGCTCTAAAACTCATCCTCATGTCTTTTAACAACCATACCTGGTCCAAATGAACACTTGATACTTGGTCATCCACCGTATCTACACCTTAAAAATCATTGTAGACACAAAATAATGCACTTTATACATTATTTAATCGACCGCTACTACTATTTAGAAGGTTCTTGAGTGAAGAAAGTACTAACTAACCCCTATTTTTTGGCCATCTTGTTTTATTCTAATTCATCATCACCGACCTTTTACATCCATATGCCCGCCAAATCGACTTATGTCATCCCGCATTATTTTAGCCTCGATTAGGGAACCCAGATTAGTAATGGGGCACCCATGGGTGCCTGGCCCCACCAGGGCACCCCGGTCCTTTTGCACTTTCTAGCCACTTTTTGGGCTCTTTCTAGTCATTTGAGATCTTTATCTTTTTGGTGGTCGACCATTTCGGGGTTAATTACAAAATTAGATCAAGAGAACCCTATAAATATAAAGTTATGAGACCATAACGAGGGACCTAACACTAGTAATTACTATAATCCATCTAGAGTTACATCCATCTATTGTATTGGAGATCACTTGCATCCACATAACTCCATCATCAAGGCATAAGGATAGGACATCTGCATCACACTTCATAGGGGGATTCTAATCTATTCTATTCCATGCAAACATACTATTACATTTTCTACATTTAGTTATAGCTCGCTACTTCACAAAGTGTGATGGTGACAAGAGCACCTATAGGGCACATTATGCACACACACTCACCGAGAACTACATTTGGCTCGAAATGTAGTGCAACACTCGAGTTAGTAAGCCCACTATTGTGGTAAGCGAGGTCGATCAGCCCATTCATTTGCATCTTTCTTTTTTAGGGGTTTGATACTTATTTTGGTATTTTACAGGTATTTACATCATCTTGGATTATTGGACACACTCAATGTAGGACAACAATTTTGATGCGATAGACATCGAGGGTTTTGGACCATCAACCGAACCAGTGAAGATCGAGTTTGAGCTTTTACACACCACAAGGCGCTCGGTTTGTAGACCACGAGTGCTGTAGGTGCCCCAATCCCTTCCTAAGTGCTCTAGTTTAGGGAATTCATCCAAATCCATCCTTTTCGGGACTTCTACACAATCGTTGACACCTCCAAATTTTCTAGTCACCTCTACAACACAGTCTTGCGAGCCTCTGTTATTCAACTGAGTTCTTTCCTCTTCTCTCTTACACATTAGGGTTAGCATTTCCTTTTGCATAGTTGTTTATCTCATTTACATACTTCTTTACTGCATTTATTTACTTTATTTGATTGTTCATAGCTTAGATTAACTATCCCCACATACTACATATTAGTTAATCATTTTGGTGAACCCGACTCGATCATTCATGCTTCTATATTCTCCATTCATTGCTTGCCGCCCTAGGGTTTGATAATCATGAGTATCTCAATCAATGATTATTTGCTTATCGATCCTGATTTACTACACATAATACAACATTTTCTTGTTACTACTTGCATTCGTGCTGACATGCATCCAGACTCGGTTTATCAAGCCTTTGTTGATGCCTTTTCTTCACATATCATATTCAAGTCTAACCTTCCCTCTGATGTTCACACTTTTGATAATGACCCACCTCTGCATATCATCTCCCGTATTTATAATGTCGTTGTTAAGAATACTTTGATTGATAATAGGTCTAAACTTAACTTGTGTCCTATGTCATTCCTTGAAGTATTAGGCCTTTCAGCTCATGATCTCAGTCCATCTAGTATTTTATTGCGTGCTTATGATGGTTTTGTCCATCCTTGTCTTGATCACGTTGTATCGGCTATTATTGTTGGTCAAATTATTGTCCATAATGTCTTTTTCATTATTGATTTCCCAATCTCCTACAATTGTCTTTTGGGAAGGCCATGGCTTCATGTCATGCAAGATGTCACCTCTACTATACATAATTATGTTAAATTCTTACATGAGAGCATGGAGTACACCATTTTTGTGATCACGATCCATTTTAGTATTGTGATTGGGCTCCTAATACTAATATTCCTATCCCACGCATATATATTATAGATGAGCCCCAACCTAGGGAAGAACCACCTCACTTACCACCACTTGATGACACCATTTGTGTGATAGATGTAGTTTATTTTGTGCCACATGCTACTACTACTACTATGATTCCTTATCAGGTGCATGTCTAGTCCATGGACATCACTCTATCACATACACCTTCACATGTACCATCTCCCTTAGCATGCCCACCATTTACTTGCACATTCTTCATGAATAATTCATACTAGGAACATATTCCATTTGACCCTACATGTGATGACACTATATGTACACATGAGGGTTTAGCTCACTTAGGATTTAATTTTGAGGACCTCTATCCTACACCATATGCTTCTCATCTTTATTATGGGTATGTCATCATCACTTCCGCTTATGGTCTTCGTATCTTTCACCTTACGATCTTTCTCACATGCACTCCTCATCACCACTTACATTAGGAAAATCATGGCTTGATTATATTGGGGGCACTCTAGATCCTGATCATATAGACATTTCATTTCCTATGCCCTTTGGATGTGTTTTCATTTACAATAGCTCTTTCCTAGGATACACTCAAAATCTCACTCATTGGTATGCACACGGTTGTCACTTCCTCCATTCACCGATGAGGAGTATGTTATGGGCATGTACAACTTACACCTTCATGGCTTATTACATGATCAACCAAACACTATTGCTTATCAAGTCACCAATGCTTATCCATTCAACTATGATCCTGAGAGCGATGATCTCCTAGATGACATTACATGATAACCTCCCTCATCACACACATTGTAGGCATATTATTGGCATCCCATTCTCTTATCATCATATTATCATAGGCACATTTCTTATCTTTAAATTATAATTCATTTACATCCTTACATAGTGTTATATCATACTCCTAACATTTGTACATACCTTTCCTTAGCATCGTTATGTATACCTCTTATCATCATGTGTTATCATCATCACATACATAGAATAACCGACCTTTGTTTGGTTGGTTTAATCATTCATATAAACTTGGGGGAAATCAAATCTCATACATCCCCCACTCACCCTAACATCTATCATCTTTGCATTTGCATATAGGCATTCTCATCACACATTCTAGCATCGTCATAACCCGATGACACACTCTTGTGATTCAGTTCACACTTGACCATTGAGGGCTTACTACACATGAACACCACACACTGGACCACAAGAATTACACCACATTACACATCATACACCATATATTCTACATTTAGTCTACAACACTTTGATATTTGCATATCATACTAGTCTAACATTGCATCCTACTTCTATTACATATTATACCATACACATTTCTCTTGTGACACATCTTCCACATCATGCTAGTTCACATCATGCATCTAGCATTATACGCTACTCATCTTACATGTCACTCTATACATTATACTTTACACATCCTACACATCTAGCATTGCATTCTACATACTATACGCTCTTAGGCACACTACACATATTGCACTCTACACTATACATTGCATTGTTATACATACTACACTTACTTTACATCACGCATATTACACTTGTCAGTTTACATCATACATTACACATTCCACTCATCACATGGTCATCTTTCATCATTACATATACTACATTGTCTTTTATGTGCTGCACTTACTACTCTATGACACACTTTAGTTCCTCAGTCCATACTCGATTGCCAAGGGTTTACAAATCAAATGGACCTTACACATTTACTATTCAACCTTTCATCATGCGACATTTACAAGCTTAGTGACATACGCTTTAGGCTAAATCATCATCTATTCTATCATTTTGTAGTGGTATACACCTTAGGTTACATCACCACTCCCTCTTTTCATCTTGTAGTGATATACGATTAGGGATAAATCATCACTCATCCATTCATCTCATAGTGATATACGCTAAGGCTAAATCATCACTTAACAATTCATCTTGTCGTCATATACACTTTGGCTATAGGGTTGACACATACATCTCTTCTATATGTCACATATCATCATCACCACACATACACATTCATCATGACATGTTAGACACAACACACACTTCGACCATTTCTTGATGACACACTCTCGTTTACGGCTCATTCTTGATTGTAGAGGGGGAAAACCAAATGAACCTCACTGCATACATTTCCATTCACTCGGGGGGAACGCTACTCATACCATTCCATCTTACATTTCATTCCATCCATCCACAACATACTACATATTATGGTTACTTTTTCTCTTGCTTACTTTTTGCTTGTTCATGGTCACTTTACTACAAATTCTAGTTAGATTACTTGTATGCAATTTATCTATATCATCCATATATGCAAATTCACGTCTTTTTCTATTTGTGATCACGAGATACAGGTATTTTACATGCAACATAAATACTCGCCTTCTACCCTTCCTACACTGGTCATTGGGGGCATCCACATTCATCTCTTCTAGGTGCTATTGTTTCATTTTATACTTAACACTTTACATTACTTAGTTATACACGCTTTTGACATACTAGTTATCTTTCTAACATGTTAATGGGTGCTTCATGTGCAACATTTGTTATGCATGGATATTTGCTTCCATACTTGTTTGTTACATTGTTTGTTATTGTTTGTTTTTGTATGCGGGCCTTGCCCTTTGTTTGGTGTGCACACTTGTTGTTGTATGCAGTCATGATGGCCTTGCGTGTCTTGCGACATCATGAGTGATGTCCCATGTTTGCAGACCCATTTTGTGTGGCTTACTTGTCTTCTTACGTGCTTGCATTACTTTTTTTGGTAGCTTACACACTATTTGTGTAGATTACACATTGTCTTATACATACATGCTTGTTTGTACTAACACTTGTCTTTAGCTAGCCTTCTTGTTTATGCACACCTTGGTTTCTACCAAGTGCATTCCTGTCCCCCTACAGGGAAGATTTTCAGAGTACATGTGGTTGGTCCTCTTTTGGGGCCACATTTTCCTATCAGCAACGTTGCATGCACCCCCAAAGAGGGTACATCATTTGGGGTTTTCAGTCTACACAATGCATTTACACCAGTTTAATTAAGTACACTTTCCACCCTTGACATTGTGGGTTTACATACATTGAGTGATTTAGACTAGTGTAAAAAATCCATACATAACGGCTTTTATAGGTCATGGTGTCCTTAACATTTGGAGGAGAAGTTAAAGGTTGGAGGATACAACGGAATTCCTCCCTATACTTCTTTGGCCTATGGCGTTGGTTCACCCAAGTAAAAAAAACCTGCGCATTGCCTAAGATATCCCTTTTCACTCTCTTTCTCAACATGGATCAGGTACACATGTTCCATTTACACTTTTCATTTATGTACTTTACATTTACATACTTTTGCATGTGTATTTTACATTGCGTTTTTACACATACATACATACATACATATTTGACTACTTGATTGTTTTCTCCTTACAGATCCGATCGTATGAGAAACAAGCAGTCAAATGGGGAAACAAAAATCAACAACAACAACGACACCAAAAATGACACTTTATGACATCACACACTATACTAACCATGCAGGTACACTACACACATTAGCATCAGCACCTGTGTTCCACCCTAGGTTCACTCTCATCACTTTTTTGCGCATTTTCATCTTTATTTTCCATGCTCCTCCATCTTTTCTTTCATTCCACACTTTGTCTAGTCCATCGGCATGTTTTCTACTACAATCTTCATAGACACTAGGTACACATCTCTATCTACTTTATGTTATTGAGATTTCCACTCACCAACATAAAGTGGGGGCAAATGTAGACACAAAATCATGCACTTTAGACATTATTTAATCTCGGTCTCATACTACTATTTAGAAAGTTCTTGAGTGAGAAAGTACTACTAACCATGCGGGTACACTACACACATTAGCATACCAAGCACATGCGTTCCACCCTAGGTTCACTCTCATCACTTTTTGTGCATTTTCATCTTTAGTTTCCATGCTCCTCCATCTTTTTTTTCATTCCACACTTTGTCTAGTCCATCGGCATGTTTTCTACTACAATCTTCATGGACATCAGGTACACATCTCTATCTACTTTATGTTACTAAGATTTTCACTCACCAATATAAAGTGGGGGCAAATGTAGACACAAAATCATGCACTTTAGACATTATTTAATCTCGGTCTCATACTATTATTTAAAAGGTTCTTGAGTGAAGAAAGTACTAATTAAACCCCATCTTTTTCCATCTTGTTTTATTTTATTTCATCATTACCGACCTTTTACATCCATATGCCCAGTTAACTTCTATCATCCCACGTTATTTTATCCTCGACGGGGGTGCCTAGATTAGTACTGGAGTGCCCATGGGTGCCCTGGTCCCACCAGGGGTGCCCCTATCCTTTTTTCACTTTCTGTCACTTTTTTAGCTCTTTTATTGTTTGAGATCTTTATATTTTGGTGGTTCACCATTTCAGGGTTAATTATGAAATTAGATTAAGAGAACCCTATAAATATAAAGTTATGAAACCATAATGAGGGACCTAACACTAGTCATTGATATCATCCATCTATTACATTAGAGATCACTTGCATCCACATAGTTCCATCATCAAGGCACAAGGCTAGGACATATGCATCACACTTCATAGGGGGAGGGATTCATTCTATTATATGCACACATACTATTGCATTTTCTACATTTAGTTATAGCTCGCTACTTCACAAAGTGTGACTAGCACAAAAGCACCTAGGGATATGCACATTCACGGAACTACATTTGCGTAATCCCACCATTTGGCAAGAGGTCGATCGACCCATTTATTTGCATTTTTTTTTTAGGGTTTTGATACTTAATTTGGTATTTTACAGGTCTTTACATCATCTTGGATTATTTGCAAACACTTAGTGTAGGACAATGAATTTGATGTGATAAATAACGAGGGTTTCAGACCATATGCCAAACCAGTGAATATCAGTTTTAGAGATTTTACATAGACCAATGCACTCGGTTTGTAGACTTGGAGCACTCGTAGGCACCCCAATCCCTTCCCAGGCGCTCTAGTCTAGGGAATCAATCTAGATCCATCCTTTTTGGAGCTTCTGCACACTCGTTGATACCTCCATATTTTCTAGTCACCTCGTGACACGGTCCATGAATGTCTATTATTCAGTTGAGTTCTTTCCTCTTCTCTTTTGCACATTAGGGTTAGCAGTTCCTTTTGCATAACTATTTAGCTCATTTACATACTTCTTTACTACATTTATTTAGTTTATTTATAGTTTTTGATAGCTTAGATTAACTATCCTCACATACTACATATTAGTTAATTTTAGTTAATCACTAATGTGAGTGTCTAATAACTCTTTAATCATGATCTCCATGTTTCCAAAATGCTCCTCAACCTACCAAGAGTTCTACATTCATGCATGTGCACCATCACTTAGGACCTAATCTCTTCACAGGTCATTTGAATAGGCTTTGAAGAAAAATCAATTCCCACTTTGAATACACACATGAAAAACCAAGAACATACTTGGACTTCATGAAATCATCACTTTGAGCATCATCTGACTCCACTCCATCATCCATTTTTTCATTAATGGGCTTTTACATCAATGAAAACACCTAGAACACAACATGCCAACAAATCATAGGTATGTAAAAGTTGGTTGAGTATGGTAGGAGCATGGGTAACTTGGAAATGAAGTGTAGAGACACTCATATATGTCTTAGAGTGTACTTATGAGGATAATTCATATTTTTTAGGTATGTACCTAGACTTATCTTAAGCCCTAGGTGGCCTAATGAAGTAGGATGATCTGTTTATAAGCTAAGTGTTGAAAGTTGAGCATTAGGAAAGGTGTAATATGTTTTCCTATAGGCTTGGACAAAGTTTCAAGTCTTACGAGGTGGAGGAGAAAGAAAGATATATCATTTTTTCCCTTACCAAGCTTAAGGAATGAGAAACCAAATCCCGAGAAGGATGTTCTTATGCTCACTCACTCGTGTGAACTTTGCATGGTGACCTGATCTCTTCACATGGTAAATGGGGAATGGACTCAAGGTCATGTAGCAGATGCATACGTATTTTAGTTGCATGATTGAATGTTTTGATGATGTTTGACCTTCATCTTTGAAGAGTGGTTTTTATGAGTACGTAGACCTAATAGAACTAATCCCTAATGGGTGGCTTCATGATATGATATGAAGGTGTAGAGTTGAAGAATCTTGTAGGAGGCATGGAGCGGACTTAGAAAATTTCTGAAGTGATGAAGATGTCCATGTGGGCCAAGAAGACTATGTCTTGGTGTAGGAGTTGTTTTAGGCATTTAGGTCTCATTGAGTCACAATGAAGAAATGTGGACTCGAGGTGATATTTCCGACTTAAGGAGGCTTGTGTATGATGTTTTCATATTGATATAATGTTCTATACTCTATGAAGGCCGACTGAGGTGGTATGTATGATCTTAAGTCATGTATATAAGAAAGGCAATTAGGCCTATTTGGGTGTGTTACAAAGAATGAAGTAGAGCGAGTAATAAGACATAATATAGAGGTGAATAAGGTATGTGTGACCATGAAAGAGAGGGAAAATAATTTTTCATGTAGAGATAATAGGTGGTGATCATAGTCAAGGTCAGATAACCTAATCAACTTGGTGAAGAAGTTTGTTGTGTGAAGAAGCCTAGAAGGTAGTTTTGAGAAAGAGAGAAGAAGGAAGAGCTAAAGAAGAGTAATCATCTGTCTTTGTAGCAATATTCTGAAGGTGAAAAACATATTTAGGTGGCTGAGTTGGTGTTGAGTCATCTAGGGTTGGTGCCTCCATGTAAGTTGGTGCTTTCTAAATCTAGGGGTTGGTGCTCCTTGTGGGGTTAGTGCCTCACTAAACTTAGGGGTTGGTGCTCCTTGTGGAGTTGGTACTTCACTAAATTTGATCTTTGTTTATATAATCAGTTGTCCATTTCATTGATTAGTGAGTTTTCTTCCCTACAAGGGTTTCCCACTTAAATATGGTGTCCATGTGTTCTTGTGCTCCTTTTGCATGTGTTTAATGGTTGTGTTGTCTTAATGATTCATAATGGCTAAGTTAAATTGAATGGTTGATGGATGTCAATGTATAAGTGAATGAAAGTTTTAATGCACACTTGATTCACCCCCTCTCAATGGTTGTGCTTCCAACATTATTTTTCATCACGAGGAAAGTTTTCTATTAAAATATAGTGATGAGAATGATCTTCTTTTCCATTAAACAATTCACATTTTAAGCAACAAGTCCTTTTGGAAATGGATATGCAAGTACTTCATAAGGAGAGGTATTTAGGATAACATCCTTTAATGTGATATTGTTATTTATCTTTTGTTATCTTTAGGAAAGAATCATAATTTGGAATTCAAGATATGTAAGGTATGTATCATATAAATCATTTCAAGATTTAGGGTGGAAGTAGAAGCAACATGAGTTGGAATAGATTAAATTTTGAAATGGGAGTGTACGCGATATGTGAAAGATTATGATAAAATGATGGTTGATAAACAAAAGGAATTCGAGGTCCCAGTCTAAAAATTAGAGGAAAATAAATAAGTTTAGAACATGTTTATAAATTGGATAAAATTAAGAAGCTAAAGAAATATATCAAGATATTGGATGAACTCGAGGAGAAACTAGAAAATTTTGAGAAGCGGAGAGAAACAAATGGAACAGTAAAAGAAACATAAAAGGAAATTAAAACCTAAGGTCTTGTATAAAGAGGATAAGATATACTAAAGAGGATGCCTATCAATCAAGGACAAGAAGAAAAGCCAATTCAAATGGTTTATTTTCTGTATTATGAAGTCACAAAGGAGAGTGAAGAGAACTTAGAGGCCCTTGTTTTTTCGGTATTATGAATCCACAAACCATTTTGATTTTATACATATACAAACTAATCAACCATTATGTTAATAAGAGGGCTAATGTCACCCATATTAACATAATAATCATGATATATTGGGATTTATATATATTACCACGCACCAATGCCAGTCAACTAATATGAGATATTTTTATGGCATATAGTGTGATTCTTTAATGATATTATTAAAAAAGAAATTTGACACTCAAAATCATGGTCATCATGATTAGTTCTCATGTATTTATTATCCACTTTATTGGACATGATCTTCTACTTTAACCCTATAGTGGTTATCCAAATGGGCTTATTAGTCGATGGTCAAGCTTTCAAGTCCTTTTAATAAAATTCATTAATCATGCTATTTTATTAGGGTTTTTCGTTATGTTTCTTAAAATGTGCAATATCGTCAACTCTATTTTATTTTTCAAAGCTTGCTTACCATGGTTTATCATAGTTTACTTGCAAAAATTATTAACTTAGATTCATTCACAAAATTATCATTCAAAAACATAACATTATTTGGAAGAAAACAATACTAATATCTATTTTATGTTTTAAGATATATATCGAATTATACAAAGAAATTTCAACAAAACCAATAAATTATCCATTACTTATTAAACTTTTTCTATTGAAAATAAGGTATTTAAGATAAAATAATAAAATAGAATAATACCATAAACTCACCTCAACATTTAAAATGGTTAAAAAAACAAAACAGAAGATTTGAAATCACGACTATACAAATATTTAATAGAATTACACCATTTTCATCAATTTTAAAATTTGTGTAGAAACCAATCTAATGAGTAGGTAAAATTGTAACACAAATAAATATAACATATAATTAAGCGTAATATAATAATATGCTTGATTATAATTTCAAGACCAATGTTTTTTTGGATGGGTGATTATTGGAAAGGCTCAAAGAGCCATTACAAAAAAGAAGGCCAATGTATCCTGAATATGAAGGGAAGATGCCGATATTATGTTACCTTAAAAATGTGGATTGTAATTGGCGGTGATATCGTGAGCAGTCGAGCAATTGGCGAGAAGATAGTGATCATCTGATCAATTCGAATTCCATTTGAATTACAGGGTAAAATAACAGAGAACTGCCAAGAATGCAACTCCCGCATCCATGGCACCCGACAAGATGTAGTTGTGTTTACTCCACCATTGCTTATGTCTCCTGAATATGAGGAAGTTGAAGATGAAACCAACTGTGCCCCACGACAGGTAATTGATGGCATTTGCCGGCGGCATAACTCTGGTGGCTCCGATTAGGATTGGCATGTTTATGAGCTGAATCCACTTTATATTGGGAAGCGTTTAGAAAGAAGCCAAACAGGGAGTGGTGCAAGCACCCGCATGAGGAAAAACAAGTTACAATTCTTGTACAATCCCAAATCTCCATACATTCTTTCTGGTCCGATCACTCCCCATATTATGGATGCACTGTAGAAAACCATGTCCAACGGGCATGTCCAAAGATTGATCATCTTACTCCTGTCACACATGTTTTCCACCGATCCTAACATCCACCACGCTGTTCCAAAGTATATAGAGGCTGCAACTGCAGTTCCTACCACTTGAACCAGAAACATCGAGTGTGGTGGAATTTTCATGTAATGCCCCAGTTTGAAATCCTATAGAAATGTAAGAGCCTGACCCATGCTGATATACCCATATGTCTTGAATTCTACATTCGCAAAAGGTCTGCCCTGATATATGTAGCCCATTATGTACCCTGTTATTATATTCAGCCCAGGTTTCTGCAAAAGTAGAAACAAAACGTTAAAATTAGATTCCAAAAAACAAAACATTTAATCCTCCTGCCAGTTACTTACCACATTAGTAGTGGCCTTAAGGATACCCACAGGGAGGGTAAAGGAAAGGCAAGGGTGGAAGCAAGCAGAACTCCCCACCACGGGAGTTGCAGCTATCCTCCCATGTGAAAATAGCGAGACCCAACAACAACAAACAACATAATGACGAACCAACGCTGGGGAATAGCATCGTAGTTTTTCTTCATCAACCTCGTGTGGACGTCCACATTCTCATCTCTTATGGAAGCCCTTGTTTGTCTCCATATTTTCGTGCCATGTCCACCCATTATCATCAACATTAATTAATGTCATTGGCTTCTTGATCACTGTCACACCGTTTTTATACTTACTTGCCATGGAAAAGGAGGACATGGGAGAGGGTTGTTGCCAGTCTTACAAAGCCTACGCCATATGTCAAGTAAAGAATGTGCTCAAGTGCAGCTTGCTATAATTCTCATACCCATCGCTGTCAAATTTAAAATCTTTGAGCACCCTAGATGCCTGATGAGTATATGGGAAATTTCTTGGCATCATAAACATTTGCCGAGTATGCAATTGGAGTGATGACGTATACAATGATGAAGAAACCAACTATGATGTTGGCTATGGAAAACCAGGGGGTGGCTAGAGGGCTTCCCAAATATGTTGATGCGATTACCGACCAATCGAAAGAAAAGGATCCAATGCCCAGTCCATTCATGCCGAATCCAATCTGCTGCACAATCACTTTATCTTTCTAAATGTAACAAGCAATCGACACAATAGATAGTGTTCCAAATAAATAATTTGGCAGTATGAAGTATGCGAAGCTGCAGGTTAAAGCCAGCACGAAAAATTGCCGTCTTGTCAGCCAACCCTTTCTTCTTTCCTCCTTTTCATGCAGTGCCCTGCATCTAATAATCATAATCAATATGCAGGTTGCAAACCACAAACAACACCAAACACATCTTTAACTTACCTTTGCCTGTTACATTGCATGGAAATTTAAGAAAATTATAAAATTTAACACAATTTCTAAGATGAATTTGAATATATCTTAATTGCGAGTCGCCTAAAAATGGAGACTTAAACTAGATTTGTTGGCCACCACATATAAGCAGATTCTACTAGATTTTTTTGAAAAGCCCAGCCCATCCAAAGCCAAGCATCTGCATAACCAATCAGATGTTTATTAGCGGTGGGATGCACACATGAAAAACTTTCATACGGTAAAATAATTGTAAATGAAAAGCAAGTGATGTTGCAAACAAAATATTGGAAGAACAAGAATATTCATGTTTAACTTATTGAATGAAAACACCACTTAACATGCTCTGAAAGAGTTATATTCGATCTTTTAATTCTTACTAAGCACAAAATTGTCTTGTATGAAATGCAAAGCGCAAGAAATATTACATGCGTAGTCACCACTAGAAGCCAACCTGCTAGAGGATGCATATCTATGTTGTAGAAAAACTGGGATTTCATGATGTTTATTAGAGGAGACTTGCGTAGTCTCCGGGATTAAGGTTGAAATTCCATTTTTTTCTTGGAAACCAAAATGTTTTCGTAGGCAAGATGGAAGCCATTAATTGACCCAGAGGTAATACTGCAATCTGAGCAGTGATTGCTGTTACAGAAAGAGGATTTTCTCTGTAGAAGAAAAATTGATTCAGAAATGCTAAAAGTACAAAGGAAAATATCCCCAGTACCCTCATACGAAATGTTAGGACTGATAAGTTAGGATCATCAGTTGTAGGCACTGTGAGTGTCACTTCTTCTATTGAAGACTGCTCCTCAATTTCATCTTCTAAATTGTCCAAGGATCTTTTTGGCCTGTAAAACAAGATGGCTTCTTTGGTATTGAATGCATGTTCTTAGTCTTACTGAGAAAATGAGTGCTAAGTGAGCAATTCAATTCAAGCTAATTGTTTCCACAACAAAAAAATAAGAAATGGGTCGATGAAGGAATGAATTCAACATTGTTACAAAGAAAATAACAGGTTTTAAGAAATGAGTGAGTGAATAAATGAGTTTCATACCAAGAAAGTTTAGTCCGTTACCTGGTTTTGTTAATTCTAACTCAGGCATGGCATTTACAGTTCCCATGGTAGTGATGGAGGTGAATTAAAGAGCAACAAGAAGATGATAATAATAATACACTGGAGAGATGATAATTTTCTTAGCTTACGAAAGAGGCGGTGACTATTACGATTTCAGAGAATTTTTGAATCAAATGACCCCACGTCAATGTTTTTTTTGAATGTCAGCATTTTCACATATTAAAAAAGAAACCCGGAAAAAGCATCATTCGCGCGGCATACATCCAAAATGGGCAGCACAAATGTTTAAAGGTAAGGTCCCCGAAAAAATTACGCCTTTGAAACCAACTACTTTCCTTTTACATGTTTCCGTCACCATTTGTAATTGTTGATGCAACCTATCAAACAAACTTGTGGCTGCAGCGATACTATTTAGTTACTTGTATAACACATATAGGTATCCTCATACTTGGCCTAGACAATGATTTAGAACACGATTTCTTATAAGTCTTTTTAAAAGAAAGTCTTGAAAATATATTTTTAGTTGGTTTGCGCTAGACTTTTTACACAATTTGGAGCATTTTTAGTCTTCAAACTTTACTATAATTCCATAATGTAGTCATATTGGCTTTATTCTAGTTCGATCCGCCATGTTTCCAACACTTTTTGTGGTTTACAAATCAAGGTTAACAAGTTGGGATATATGAGTTCGATAAAGAGCATTTTAATAGTAATAATAATAATGAAATGCATACTACAATTCATGTAGACACTTGCTTTCCTGCGCAATTTTAATACTAAAATTGTACTAATTGCCCTCTTTCACATCATCACAATATAATTAGTGAATTTTCACTAATTAGCTAATTTTCCCCTATAAGTGTCAATTAATTAATGACATTCCATTAATTAATTAGTGTATTTCCTCTTGGATGCCAATTAATATCACTTTGTTAGTTAAAATATATTTTTAATTATTTAATTACTTAATTCTCGCCTTGTGTTTAATAAATAAATCCTTTTATTGATTAAATTCCGCTCTCATACCCCTCTAAAATCCACTAATTTCTCTTTGCATTTCCTCTAAATAGATTCTACAAGCTAATCATGGCCTAAATTAATCCCAAGTGATTAGTTAAACCACCTCTAACTCCCATGGTTCTTTAATCCTAACTAATTACATCTAATCATGCTTATCAAATTCTAAGATCATTTGTGGCTTGCATGCTTGGCTCATAAAGATACCCACATCTCAAAGCACACCCACACAACAAACACAAGTTTGCATTTTCAATGTTTATGTTTATGCAAGTTATTTAGATTTCCTTTCATTGTTTTATCATGATGTATTTACTTATTGAAATATGTTAGGATTTACTCATTTTGAATCCTTAGTTTAATTTCATCTATTTGTTATCCATTTTCACCCCTTAGGGTGAAATGGACAACTAGGAGGTCTAAGTTGGAGCACTTGTTAGGCCACTAGGGGCATTCATCTGAGTTACGGGTGAGAATTCAATAATTTCGAGAATAGATTCAATGATTTTGGGAGTGTTGAGGTCATAAGAGGATTTTTTCCTCTTCTGGGTTTTCAAGCTCAAAAGCTTAGTTAGAAAAGAGGAGCAAGCTGTAGGTTGGGTCCGCATGCGACCAAGAGGGGAAAAGCGAAAAAAATGCTCTTGGTAGCTCATGGTCTTCTTCATGACCCTCCTAGTTTGAAATGTTTTTCAAGAAATCCAAATAACCAATTAAACTCGTGTGGAAGGGTCAAAGTTTGGCCAAAGGCTCAACCAACACGGGTGAGTTGTGGGAAAGCTAGGAGATAGCTCGGTCAAACTATGTGTGGTTGTGCATTAGAGGCGAGCTTGTCGAGTAGCTCAAGCGAGATCGATTGGATACATGATACCGAGGCAATGTGGGGGCTCGGAAAGGATTACCGAGCTCATGAGTGAGCTTGTTGGTGAAAGGCAACAAGGTGATTAAATTGATGGGCTCAGTGAGTTAACTCACCGAGCCGTGTGAGCTACTTTGGGGATTTCGGTGAAGGGACGATCCATTAGCATCGAGATTGGGTAGCGTAAAGTAGGCGAGCTCTGCAGGAGCTTGGTTTGAAGCAGAGGCACTCAAGAGGAGCCGAGAATGGGGAGTTCAAACAATGAGTTAAAATGGTGAGCTCATAATGGAGGAAGCAAGTAGGCGAGCCATGCATGAGTTCCCTGAAATCGAAGCGTGAAAGGCATCGGGGCGATGCAAATGATGATTGCGAGCTCCTCACAAACTCATTAAGAAAAAAATGGACGAAGCGGGGTAAGGACCGAGCTCGGTTCATCAAGCGCACTTTGGAGATAGTCGATCGGGTAACGAGGGGAGTTCTGCGAGCTATACGGGCAATTTCGGGAGGGCGAGGAAATGCTGCCGATGATGGAGTTCGAGTTGGCGGCGAAAGGAGAGGCTAAAGCGGTGGACCCAAGATGGGCATGGCAAAAATGAGATTGAGCTAAAAATATAGGCCGACATTCTCCCAATGAGTTGGCCATGGCGAGGAGCTCATGAGCGGGGGCGCCGAGCTCGTAGCGAGAGGAAATGAGTTAGGGTGAGCTCGTCACCGAGCTCGACAGGTGTGTCATTCACACATAAGCAAAGGAGTTGTGGTAGTCACAAGGGTGATTACTTCGTAAGTAATCACCCCCAAATGATGCAAAGGAAGGTGAAGTGGTCGCGAATGCCATGCAAAACAAAAGTAGGGAAGCACGAGTTAAGTAGTGAACGCGAGGAGGAAGTCTTGAACAAAGTGAGTTGAGACAAGCAAAGGTAAATACGTTCACCACAACATAAATAAAAGTAGATGCAAAGGGCGATAAGCCAAGTTGAGTTATAGATTCGAGTGGATATTTCGAGGAATAATTCTTACCAAAAGAGGTCATTTCACAAAGTATGAGTAATGTATTTGGATGCCGTAAACCGAGTTCGAGTCAAGGTAAAGTCTATGTTGGGCGAGTTAATAAAATAATGCAAAGTGGTGTTTTCAAAAAGCAGAATTCTTGGGTGGGGAGTTCACCGTAAGAGAATTATAAGGTGTTGCGATCACTGCATAAAGAGGGAGGAACCGCAAGCCAAGTCAAAGCATTTAAATTCACATGATAGGGGGGATAAGTCTTGCATTAAAGCCCAGGCCAATCATAGTATAAATAAATAAAATTACACGTAACATAAGTAAAAGAAACCCCATTTTCTGATGCAAGAGATGACCGAGCTATGCATTGTGCGGGGCAATAAGCTACAAACCGAGCCATGAACTGAGTTATAAGGTGAGCTATCTCGCCACCCAAGAAAGTAATGCACCTCCAATTTCCCGTAGAGAAGGCCAATACAAAAGTGAAGTAATATTGAGAATGAAATTAATTTACTTCACAAAATAAGTGAAGTAAAGTAGTTGGGAAAGTTTGATGACTGGGGTAGTAATTGGGGGTCATTTTCCTGCAGATAAGGAAAAGTTGAAGTAATGACCCCCTGGTTTCCCATAGAATTGTGAAGCTTCAAAATGCCATATCTTTCAATTGGGAGCTCCGTCTCATGCAAACTTGGATTTTCTGGAAATATCTTGGGACCCTCTACATGTGCCAAAAACTTTAGATTTTAGATTTGGTGAAGGGAAGGTGTATGAAAATGGCATTACTTCTGCTGCACTTCATGGCACATTAATAACTATCTACCACCATTAATAAGGCATGAATGCTAATTTCTTCCTCTACAAGCAAGAGTATAAAGCAAGTGGGCTTTGCGGGTGTCCCTTTGCCTTCACATCAATAATTGATTTTGAGTGCTAAGTAAGGCATGCATTCATGTTTTTCAATTTTCTCTCTCTTCTCTCCAAAATTGCTATAAATTGTAAGGGGATGCATCATTGTAGAGGTTGTTGGTCATTTTTCCTCCCCATGCTCCCCTCTTCTCCACAATTGGGTTGTTGTGAATTTGGGGCTTCAAGCCTTCATTCTGAAGCTTTTGTAATGACATTTCTTACCTTCTCTTGCTAAAATGATGTATTGTGCATACGGAGTAATTAAATTGGTGTTATGTGATACTTGTCTATCCTCTGCATTTTTTGTTGCTTTATCTTGCCTCTCATCGTGCTTGTAGGTTTTGTGCATATTCTTTTGTTCATTGAAGGATTTAGAAGTTGTTATGTTTACTTGGGATGGTGAAGTGCATGTGATTTGGTCTGTGGTGCATGTCTACCCTCTCCAAGTTTATCCTTCTTTATTGGTAGGCTGGGAAGATTGTTTAGCACACCCCCTTTTCTAGTACTATCACCCCTTAGTGTAGGATTTCCATTTTTATGCACTCCCTCTCTCCCTGTCTCCTTGGAATTGTTAGACTAGGTGTAGTTAGGTGTTTTCTTGCATTATGAGTAGTTTTAGTAGTAGAATTAGGAAGAAGAAGCTGAAATTCTCGAAGGTCCACCTAAAGCCCATAAGTCCCATAACTTGAGAGGTGGTACACATGTTATCAAAAAGTAGAGATCTGCTTAGCCAAATCTCAGGGTGTTACTTTTTCATGATAATAGTTTTGGCATGCAGTGGGACAATATTCAAAGTCAGATCTTTAGTTGGAGTGCAGGCTAAGTTGATGTGTACTTGGAAAAAGAAGTTGCAGTTTTGGAGCCTCACATCAGAGAGGAGGAAGTAATCAATTTTCTTATTTTGTATTACTGCTAAGTAATCAATAGTCAAAACAATGCAGAAAAGAGGAGGAAGTAATTACATTTCTAAGCACCGATAAGAAGAAAATATAGAAGTAAGTTGATTACTTCAAAAGAGAAAACTTAAGTAATTGGGCTCCCAGACTCTGATTACGTCATGTTGTGCAATTACTCAAGTAAGCTATTTACTTCAAGTTATCCTATTAATTCAAAAGGAAAAACATAAGTAGTTGCACCTCCAAGTTGCACTACTTCAAGTAATCTAATTACTTCAAGTTGAAAGACTTAAGTAGTTTCCTTTCTAGAGACCAATAAGAAGAGAAAGTAAGTGCATTTCCAAACACCGATAAGAAGGGGAAGTAATGCAGGTCCCAAACATCGATGAACTAAGAGGAAGGAAGTTGAAGTAATCAGCCCTCAGAAGACCGATAAACAAAGGGAAGTAAAGTAGGTTGAGAACTCCACAAGAGCAAGAAGAAGAAGTAAGTTGTATTACTTCAAGATTTTCCATTTCTTCAAGCAAGCTGTTTGCTTCAAGTTGACAACATACTTCAAGCTACAACATATTGAAAGGCTTAAGTATTATAGGCTCTAAAACTCAAACACATCTGGTGACTCCATTGATCCAAGCAACCCATTCTTTGAGTTATAGACCTTCTTTCCATCCATTTCCATCCATTTTTCTTCCCATATCTTTCATCTTTCTTCCATTCATGAAGTTGTGCAATCATGACTTCATTTCCATCATGGAATTCACACTTGTAGGAACAATGTAATCCACCTCCAATGCATTTATTAACTCCTCCAGATCAATTTTATGATCAAATTCATAACCACTATACCTATCCCTATGAGCAATATCAAAGCCAATTTGGCTATGAATCCTATTAAGAAGAAGGATATGCATATGATGATAGTGATTCTATGTAGAACACTGGTTTGTAAGAGAAAATTCAAAGTATTGAGGCTAATATGGTGCAGTCAAGGGCTACATCTTAGATGCAAGCATTTAGGATTGGCTTCGGGGCACCTTGCCCATGGGTGGGCCCTTTTCTAAGACATTATAGCCTGTAGTAGAAGCTTGACTTCATGGTTGAAATGCTGCCCCAACTTGTAGAGTGGACTGAGGATATTAAAGCTTATGGACTTAGTGCAAGATAACCTTTTCAATGGGTAAGTCCATCACCAACTCCCACTCTTCCCTTTTCTCCTTCCTGACCTACATCATTTTAGTAGTGTCATGAGTCTAGTTTCTTGCATGCTGCCCCTAATGTGGAATCCCCTTCTCCATCTTCTAGTCTTCCACCCAACCTCAATTTTTCTGCCCTTTTCCCTTCAAACCAAAGTCCCCTCCATAAGAGCAGAGTGTAAAACCCCTCTCACCACCTCAAGCAATAACAAAATCAGTTGAACCCCAACCCATCCCTCCTCTTGTAGTCCCAAATCCATTTTGGGAAGAGAAAAAATAGAAAACCAGTCAAGGGGAGGAGAAGATTGAAGAGCTTAATAAGGAAGAACTTGCTAAAATTTTTTTGAAGGAATGGGCTTCCAAGTTTGATATCAAGAAAATTCCATTGATGACTAAGCCTTTAGTGAACATTGAGGTTTAAGAGCAAGAGGTGAAATATGATTTTGTAGCAGCATAGAACACGAAGAAAATGATGATCAAAAATCCATTTGCTTTGAGTGTAGTGTGCATAATGACACTATCTTTTCATAGGTTCTTTGATCAATACCAACTTTGTAGAATTAGTCGAGAGAGGAAGAGAAAGAACCAACTCTAAGTCCCATTGAAAAGGGGCACATGGAGGAGAACAAATCAGATTCAGAGACACTAAATGAAGATGATATCATTGAAAGATTTTTGCTTTCATCTAGGGACTCTGATTTGGTTGACAAGTCCATAGAGAAGGAGAGCATCCAAGAAGACCTTGCTACCCAAAACAGTCCTCTAGAGCGTATAGATTAAAGAGTTTGATTTATCAAACTTCATGTTAGAGGAGGAGATCATTCAAGAGTAGTTTTGTATTTAAGTGGAGGAGGAACTCCCAAGTAAGCAACAGGTTTTAGCTGATTGTAATGATATACAAGTGACCCCATTAGATGCAACAAACAATCACATTGAGTTGCATGTTGAGGAGGAAATCCAGGTTGCCAAGGAAGGAGAAAGAAGCAAGGATGACATCACTTTCATATCAGTCATCAAGGCAGAACATCAATTGTCTGTAGATGAGCAACAAGAAGAAGATCAACTCATAGACAGTCACCTTTTCTAGGAAGGCTTGCAAGAAGACTTCCTTATTGAGGTTGGAACTCAGAGAAGTGGGTAAACTCAGCAGATCAGACCCTTCCCAATCAGGTATTTGGCTTCATTGGAGCCAAAGGAAGAGCCACAACCTATCATGCTTACTTCCAAGCATGAGGATGAGCCACAAAGTGCCAAAGGTTAGCACCAAAGCCTCCAAGATCAAACAATGAGCAGCTGGAGGAGGTATTTTATTTGTTCAATGTTGATACCTTAGCTAGATGGGTGGAAATTTGCTTCCAAATTTTTTCACTCATGTACATGACCATGCTCATTGCAAAGTCAGTTGCATGGTCCCAAATTTTGAGGAAAGGAAGTTACTTCTCCTTGCCAGTGTCGGGTTTTGTTTGAAGTCTTCCTTTCTTCTGTTAGTGTAGGGTAGGAGTAGGTTTGCTTTCAACAAGAAGAAGTGCTTGTGCACACTTTGCATGTCTCACTTGAGGCATGTATGTTTTTGTTCCTTTTATATAGTCTTTGTTTGTGGTTTCTCTAGGTAGTCTATTGCATAGTGCATCATCCCTCCCGAAGATTGTTAAAAATAAGCTCATAGTTTCAAGCAGTTGTTATCTTCAATAATTCTCAAATGCGAGTAACTAAAATTGGATAAGGGACATATTTCAATGTTTTCATTCCTTTGTTCCTTCAGATCAACGGTTGAGCTTCTAATGCCCCTTGCAGAAATTAGAAAGACAACAGGAAACCCTCCCTAAAATTTAGTTTAGAACAGCTCCATTCCAAAGCAACATCCCAAGTAAACAACCTAAGAAAGAAAAATATCAGTTTTACTGTACTCCCATGACACATCCCTAATCGAAAAATGTTTGCAAGTACCTCATCTTCTCAAGGAATCGGTTAGTTTGTACTCATGTTAGCAAAAATCAAATAAGATGGTAGTAGTTGTAGGTATCTACCTTGCAGTTCCATAGATCGGAGTTTGCGAGAGATGAAGAAGAATGATTTTTTCAAAATAAAAACAATTTTCCACTCATGTAAATCTTAATACTCTCTTATAAAATTTGGTAAATGCGAGCGTAATCAAATCGACACGGGTAGAACAATGTTCTTAACAAGTTAGGGTCGAGAATTCAAAGGTTTTTCAGATCAGATCATGATTGTTACAGAGGACTCCATGCCTAATGGATGCTTCAGTAGCTGGTCTACTCCCTATTTAGTAGGCAGATGGCCCAGTGAGTCACCAAATTGTTATCCATTTTCACCCCTTCAGGGTGAAATGGATAACTAAGAGGTATAATTTGGAGCACTTGTCGGGCCACTAAGGGCATTCAGTTGAGTTACATGCAAGAATTCAATGATTTTAGGAATAGATTCAATGATTTTGGGAGTGTTGAGGTCATAAAAGGATTTTTTCCTCTTTTAGGTTTTCAAGCTCAAGAGTGATGAGGCCATAAATTGGCCATAAATTACCATTATTTTGTCCTTCCAAGTTACCTTTGAAAGTGGATTTAAATGTAATATAGGAACTTATAGTTTGCTTAAGATAGAATATAGGATATATATCTTGTTCATTCTTTAGAAATATTTTTTATCTATTTTTTGACTAATCCTATTGATTATTTGGGAAAAGATGCAAAGTCTTGTGTATGCAGGCCATAAAGGAAAGATAATGCTAGTATTGGGAAAAGTGGAATTGATCATGAATAGTACATTTAAAATTAGATATGATTTCATATTCAGATTCCTCTCAAAAAATTATGCAAGTTCAAAAAAATAATCATCTCAATCCGAGGTCGCATGCAAAAGTTATAGTTGTTTTAAGTTAGCTACGAGAACTCATAGAGTTAGTTCCGGAACTCACAGAGTTAGTTACGGAATTTGTTCCGAACTTGCGGGTTTAGTTCCGAACTCACATGATTTAGTTCGAACTTGTATCACTTAAATGATAGTTAGTTCGGAACTTTCAATTCATGGACAAATCAGATTTAGTTCGGAACTTGCAGATTTAGTTTCGGAACTTGCATAAAAGGAATGACAATTTTTGAGGGATTGTGAAAACTCAGAGATTCCAATGGGAAATATGAGAGAGTTTTTTTTTCATAGCAATGTGTTTAAAAAAATCTCATTCAAATTTGCTACAGGTTTTACCAATGAAGAGAGATCTAACTTTTAGTGAGCTGTAGTCGAGGAAAAGTGTATCAAACGAGCACTAAAAGTTTCATAAATAGAAATAAAAAAGTCAAATAGAAAATATGAGAGAGGTTTTTATTTATAGAAATGTGTTTAACAAAAACCTCATTCAGATTTGCTACAAGTTTTATCAATGAAGAGATATCTAACTTTTAGTGAGCTGCAGTCGAGGAAACATGTATCAGACGAGCACTAAAAGTTTCATAAACATAAATAGAAAAGTCAAATGGAAAATATGAGAGAGGTTTTTGTTCATAGCAATGTGTTTAAAAAAAAAAATTCATATTTGTTACAGAGTTTTACCAATGAAGAGATATCTAACTTTTAGTGAGCTGCAGTATGAGGAAACGTGTATTAGATGAGCACTAAAAGTTCCATAAACAGAAACAAAAAAATTCAAATGGAAAATATGAGAGAGGTTTTGTTCATAACAATCTGTTAAAAAAACCTCATTCATATTTTCTATAGGTTTTACTAATCAAGAGAAATATAACTTTTAGTGAACTATAGTCCGAGGAAAAAACATATTTGACAAGCGTCAAAAGTTCCATAGTAAAAAACAACAAATTCAAATGGAAAATCCGAGAAAGGTATTTGGTAAAAATCATATTTTGAGAAAAATCATCCTTCTAATAATGTAGAGGAATAAAATAATTATGATTCTTGTTACCGAAAAGCAAGGAGAAGATTTGGGAGCAAATCTTCCTAAAATAAGTGAGATAAGATTTGACTTCAATAATATCTCTCTCCATATTTTGTGGAGATGGAGATCTTAGTTGTTAGGATTGGAATAAAGATAAGATAAAATTATATTTCCTAAAATAAGGAGTTGGTTGGATGCATGAATTATAAATGCAACCTTCCACACTTAGATATGTAATGCTTTTCTCCCAAGAAATAAAGATATGTTCTTTCCTCTCAAATATTCTATAGTTTTAAGATCTCAGAAGTATGATTTAAATCCTCTTCCAAGGAATGAGCTGGCCACTCATTCCAAGGAAGATGGATCTTTGTATTTATGTTTATGTTTATTCATTTGTCTTTAATTCATTTTGTTGTATTGTTTTTATCTTCGTATTGTGAAAATTCAATCTGTTGTAAACCTGTAGGTGTTTCATTTAATTTTGCTTATTTCCCATTCAAAAATTTCAATTTATGCAAGTGTGTTTTATTCCTATAAGTGTGAAGTGTGATTTCCTTTATGCAAGTGTGTTTACATTTCTGTAAGTGTGATTTCCTTTATGCAAGTGTGTTTACATTTCTGCAAGTGTGCATTTAAATTTCTGCATGTGTGCTTTTATTTTATGCAAGTTTGGTTTGTGTTTAAAGGAGTTTCTTTCCAAGATATTCTTCTCTTAATGCATACAACCATCAGACACCAGCCTGGATTGACATTATTAATGGTAAGGATTGATGACCCTCATCAAAGAGCTTAGTTAGAAAAGAGGAGCAAGCTCGGTGGGGCTGCATGTAGCGGGATGGGAAAAATTGAAAAAATAGCTCATGACGGCTCATGGTATTCTTCTTCACGACCCTCCTAGTCTGAAATGTTTTTTAAGAAATCCAAATTACTAGTTAAACTCATGTAGAAGGTTCAAAGTTTGGCAAAAGGCTCAACCAACACGGGCGAGCCGGTGGGAGAGCTAGGAGATAACTCGGTCAAGTTATGTGTGGTTATGCATTAGAGGCAAGCTCGCTAAGTAGCTCGGTGAGATAGATTAGATACATGGTACCGTGGAAGTGTGAGGGATCAGAAAGGATTACTGAGCTCAGGAGCGAGCTCATTGGTGGAAGGCAACGAGGTGAGTAAATTGATGGGCTCAATGAGTCAACTGTTGAGGGTGAGCTGATCTGGAAATTTGTCGGTGGAGGGCGAGCCATTGACTTTGATCTCGGGAAACTAAAAGTAGGTGAGCTCTATAGGGAGCTTGGTTTGAAGTTGAGGCACTTAAGGGGAGCCAAGTGAGCAAGGAGTTAAAAAGGTGAACTCGTGATGGAGGAAGTGAGCTAATGATCCGGGCTCGAGTTCCCGAACTCGAAAGTGTGAAAGCATCGGGGGTGATGAAAATGATGATGGTGAGATCCTCACAAACTTGCGAAAAAAATGAACACAACAAGGTTAGGTCCGAGCTCGAGTTCACCAAGCTTGCCATGGACATAGTCGGCTAGGTAAGAGGGGAGTCACGTGAGCTATGCAAGAAATTTAAGGAGGGTTAGAACACGCCAGACGATGGAGTTTGAGTTAGCATCAAGAAAGGAGTTCCAAACAAATAGACCCAAGATTGATATGTTATAAATGAGATCAAGCCAAAAATATAGGATAAAAATCACCCAATGAGGTGGCCATGGTGAGGAGGTCACAAGCGCGGGGATTGTCAAGCTCTCAGCAGAGGAAACAAGTTAGGTTTGAGCTCGTCACCGAGCTCGCCGTGGAGGTGAGTCATTCACACGAAGCAAAGGAGTTGCGGTAGTCATGAGGGTGATTACTTCATAAGTAATCACCCCCTAAATGATGCAAAATAAGATGAAGTAGTCCCAAATGTCATAAAAATAAGGTAGGGAAGCACAAAGTTAGGTAGTGACGCGAGGAGGAAGTCTTGGGTGAGTGAGTTAAGAAAAACAAAGTTAAATGCGTTTATGCAAACATAAGTAAAAGTAGATGCAAAGGGTGATAAGCTAAGCCGAGCTATGGAGTTGAGCGGGTATTGTGAGGAATAAGTCTTACCAAAAGAGCCTATTTCATGAAGTATGAGTAATGTTGGATGCCGTAAATTTAGTTCAAGTCAAGGTAAAGTCAATGTTTGGCGAGTTAATAAAATAATGCAAAGAGGTGTTCACAAAGTGGAAGTCTTGGGTGTGGAGTTCACTACAAGAGAAGTATATGGTGTTGTAATCACCGCATAAAGAGGGAGCGAGATGCTAGCCAAGTCAAAGCATGTCAATTCACTATAATAGGGGGGAGAAGTCTTGCATTAAAGCTCGAGCCAAGTAGAGTATAAATAAATAAAATCACTGCAACATAAGTAAATGAAACCCCATTTACCGATGCTAGAGATGACCGAGCTATGCATCGAGTCGGCCAATGAGCTGCAAATCGAGCCATCAACCCGGTATGAACCAAGATTTTTGGCGAGTTGGATTGCCTCCCAAGGCGATAATGCAACTCTAATTTCTGTAGAGAAGGCCAATGCAAAAGTAAAGTAATGCGAGAGAATGAAAAATATTTACTTCAAAAATAAGTGAAGTAAAGTAGTTGGGAAAGTCGATGGTAGGGCAATAATTGAGGGTAGTTTTCCCATAGATAAGGAAAATTTGAAGTAATGCCCCCCTTTTTTTCTCACAGAACTATGAAGCTTTAAAATTCCATCCATATCTTTCAGCTGGGAGCTCCGGTTCATGCAAACTTGGATTTTCAGGAAATATCTTAGAGGCCTCTATGTGCCAACAACTTAAGATTTCAAATTTGGTGAAGGAAGGTATCGAAAATGACATTACTTCTGATGCACTTCATGGTATAGTAACAACTATCTACCAGCATTAATGAAGCATGAAGGCCAATTTCTTCATCTTCAAGCAAGAGTAAAAAGGAGTGGGCTTTGAAGGTGTCCCATGCTGCCTTCACATCAATAATTGATTTTGAGTGCTAAGTAAGGTATGCATTCAAGTTTTTCAAGTTTCTCTATCTTCTCTCAAAAACTGCTATAAATTATAAGGGGATGCATCATTGTAGAGGTTGTTGGTACTTTTTCATCCCCATGCTCCCCTCTTCTCCATAGTTGGGTTGTGAATTTAGGGCTTCAAGCCTTCCTTCTGAAGCTTTTGTAATGGCATTTCTTTCCTTCTCTTACTACAATGATGTATTGTGCATACTTTTGGAGTAATAAAATTGGTGTTCTATGATACTTGTCTATCCTCTGCATTGTTTTGTTGCTTTCTCTTGCCTCTCATCATGCTTATAGGTTTTGTGCATATTCTTGTGTTCATTGTAGGATTTAGAAGTTGTTGTGTTTACTTGGGATGGTGAAGTGCATGTGATTTGGTCTGTGGTGCATGTCCACCCTCTCCAAGTTCATCCTTGTTTATTGGTAGGCTAGGAAGATCATCTAGCACACCCCCTTTTTCTAGTACTATCACCCCTTAGTGTAGGATTTCCATTTTCATGCACTCCCTCTCTCCTTAGAATTGATAGAATAGGTATAGTTAGGTGTTTTCTTGCATTATTTGTAGTTTTAGCGGTAGAATTAGGAAGAGGAAGCCGACATTCTCCGGAGGTCCACGTCAAGCCCGCAAGTCCCACAACTTGAGAGGTGGTACACATCTTAGCAAAAAGTAAGGATCTATATAGCCAAATATCGGGTGATACTTTTTCATGATAACAATATTTAATATTGCATGCATATATATGGCACACGACTGGTGGGAGACCCCTTTGTCTCACATGCACTTCAAGTTATGTGAATTTTTCCTCAAGTTGTTTGAATTTGTGTTGATATTTTCTTGTGTATAGGAGTGTTGAGTGTTATTGGTAGGTATTAAGGGAGTTAGGTGCTACCAAAAATTGATCTTGACAAGAGGTAACCTTCATTTTTGGCTTATAAACTCGGTGCTCACTCACGGTAAACAATGATTTCAATTCTTCCCATGGTGGTCTTTCTCTATGTTTTCTCTAGTTATGTGTAGCTCGTTTCAGCAACCTCGCCACTTTGGGAAAAACAATTCACTCATCAACAATGGCTTCAAAGCATCATGTAGCGACCTTACTGACATTAGCGGCTTTCTTATGTCTAATGGATATCTGATTTGGAAATGATGGCCTCGAGCCACCTAGTGGCAACCTTACTCTGTCCAAAGAGGATTTTTCTCTTTTTACTTTTTTGTTGTTCTACTCATTTTTGTACTTATGTTATGGTTTTACTGATACTATTCAGTCACCTTACTTCTATTTTTACAAAGTTTCATTCTTACATATGTTGTTTATATATACATTTTTTTATCAATCATGGATACTTATTGTATGTTGGTAATTTGTAGGTACTTCTAATCATGCTGGGTGACATGTCGACTGCTTGAAGCTAGTTGCAAGAAGTAAAAATTCTCAAAAAATTAGTCTTTAGGAGAAAAAATCAAGGTGAATTTCATGAACAATGAATTTGTTATAATGTTCAAAAATTTCATCTTGTTTATTAACAACCTTGCTAAATTATCAACGACCTCATTATGTATGGTGACAATCAAAATTTTATTGGACTCGTTTTGTTTAGTAGCATCCTCGACATAATATTAGTGGCCTTGTGATATCATGTAAAGAACTTGATATTTAACATACTCGTTTTGGTAAATAGTGGCCTCGCTCTTTGTATCAATAACCTTGTGACAAAGAACTTAGGTTTTTATTTTGTCTCACTTATTGTTGCTTCAATTTCATTTGGTGTTATTTGTTATTGTGAAACTCTACTAATATTTGTGTGTAGGTTGCCATATCCTCTTTTCAAAGATCATTGCCAAAATGAATAAAAAAATAAAATAAAAAAATCAAGTTTTGTGCTCATCATTTTACTTTATTTTCCTTCACACTTTTGTTTTTTTACTTATAGAAATCACACTTTCATTTCAAAATGTTTGCATAACATATGAGATTAATCACCTTTCTAGACACTTAGGTTATTTTTCAAATGTTTAAAATATTGGATTAATCATCACCTTAACCATTCTAGGATTTTTACAAATACATTATATATTAGATTAACCTTTTCCTTAACCATTTTAAAAGGGTGTCTGTTTCCCTCCCACATCTTTGGCTAGTTATTTGTAGGTCTTGTCTCATCTGTGTATGCTCTTTCCACACACCACAAGGTGATCTTGGAAATTAGAAACAAAACTTTAAACACTTATTCTTAACTAGGGTTTAATGGTTAGGACGTCATTACCTAATCATTTAGAAAAAGCTCATGTACTAATGGGCTATATAAATTTTTGGGAAGACCAGTAATTTTTGGCTAAGAGTTCACTTTTATGTGGCTCTTATGAAGTGAGGGGTTCATTTACCTCCAATACCCAAGCCCTAGACTAGATATCACATAAAACAAATGTCATATTTGTGTCAAGCTATATTGAAAAGGTTAAAATGAAGGGGAGGGGGATTGAATCCTTCAAGGCATGTCGCTAGACAATATATCCTAATTTCATGGACTTGTGCCTCACGTACTGAAAGTTATATTGAGTATGCCCATAGAAACCTTGTTTATCCTAGCTATATGACCAAAAATTAGGGATAGGTTGTGTTTTTCTTGACTTCTCCCAAAATATTGTGTGTTAAAAAATAAAATCGTGTCACACTTTCCAAATAAAAACCTTGTTTTACAAGAAAAACCCACGAGGCAAAACTCCATCTGAGTTAAACCTTGTCTTAGCAATAAAACAAGGAAAAAATATGTCGAGTTGGACCACATATTTCTTACACCAAAACATTATACTTTGTCAAATTTCATCCTTATTTATCAAAACATAATAACCTAAAACTTTGTAAATTTTGACTAATCATTTTGACCTCAATAGTTAAAGTTTTTCAAAGCTGGTTGTTGATTTGAAAAAAATACCATTCTGTTGCCAAATTTTACCTAGTTGTATTAGGAAAATTTACACATCTAAACTAAGTAAAATGACCATTTACAATTATTACACTACTAAATTTTACCTAGATTTCCTTATGAAAATTATAAAAATCCAAAACTTGGTAAAATATCCATTTAACGGATATGATGTCTGATTTTACTGAGAAATCCTAAGGAAAATCAATCAAAAATATAAATATGAGTAAAAATTACTTTTATAGTCATTATGTTATCTGATTTTACTTAGAAGTCTTTAGAAAAATCAAGGAAACATCCAAAACTGAGTAAAAGGTCTATTTTTCAGCCATTACACTGCCCAAATACACTTAGAAGGTCCCTCAATACAAACACATTCAAACAAGATCATTCAAGCTTCAAGCATCACCATGACACCTATGACTCAATTAGGGTATATATGACGTGAATATAACCCATTCATCCATGATCTCTTGGAAAAAAATATCTGATGATGAGCTTAGTCTTGTCGATCATAGTGGGGGAGAGGAGGAAGGCCACATGACATATTTGCACACAATCCAACACATATATATAAGTTTCTTTATAAAAATAAGGATAAAGTTCTTCTTCACTTGGTCAAATTTAGCACCAAGCTCCCCTATGAATTTGATCCTTCCTTTCCTACCAATATGATTCGAGGGGAGGAGAAAACAAATTATCTACCCTTCAATAACATTGAAGACATATTAGACCCATAGAATGCATTTGTATTGGAAAATCCCAAAGGTCATAATGAAAGATCACCTGCAGACAAATGTACTAAAATAGCTAAAATAGGAAATCACATACCTTTCGTTAATATCAATCATGACACAATTAAGGAGGATTAAGATCTACTCTAGACGCCGCATAATGAATACGTGACCATTTTTTTATGTGTATTGACCACACACCCAAAGTAAGGGAATGACACGTGCTCTTATGTCCTCCTCATTTTAGAGACACCATGACTCAGTGCATGAGCTACAAGGTATTGATCTTTGATATCAATAAAGGGTATTGATTGGTAGATTTCGAGAATCCTTCTAGTACCACTCCATGCACCTTCTTCACTAAATTTTATTTTAAAGAATTTCTATGTCTAATTTGACTAAAGGGCATTACTCAAAATAAAACTAAAACTAAAGTTAAGGAGGAGATAAAGAAACTACTATAGAATTCATGCTTCAATAAACTAATATTAGATGATGGAAGATTGCATGCTTTCATTCTATTTACCAAAACTAAAAAATTCTACTTTATACCCAAATTGGCATGCTTCTTGGTGCTTATAATGAACAAAGGATGTTAAGATAGTAATTACAACATATAGGCTATGATTTAAATAGGTAAATTTAATTACTTAAATATGCATCTATCTAATAATTCCAATTACAAATTACTGACACATCTCATTTAAACTTGCAATGACACAATTTAAAGATCACAAGGACAAAAAAGACATAATTTTAATATCAATAATTGTACACAAAGAAATCTACAGAAGAAAGTAGAGATGAGAATAGACAACTTCAACTTGTATAGGTTAATTTGAACCGACCGTGACATTCATTAATCAAAATTTCACCTTCCTTTATTCAAAATGGGAGTATACATATTTATACACAATAAGGGCCTCATTTCACCACACTTTCCAAACTATTATTGTTAAGGATCAAGGGAATATCCTTAGACAACTAGTCTTTACAAAATATCCTAACTGATTTCTATTAGGATGATTACAATGGAATCATGACTCAACATGCCATCTAGAATATCCCTAAGGAACTAATCATTATTGTTTAATTGGGCCTAGGATAGGGTGGATCTGGTTTTTGAGACTTGGTTGAGTTATCCCCGTTGTTGACGCTACTAAAGCATCCTTGCATGTTATGTAATCCTTCTCAATCTTTTTAAGGTTAATGATATGATGCTTATAAAGTTTAGTAGCATTATACAATAGTATATATTGAGAGGTTACCATTGTTCCTAACATTTTCTAAAGATTGGCCACTTTTTAAATTTTTTCCTTGGCGGGAGAGACTAGCTTAATGACTTGGGAAGCACTTGTCTCATTTTCCTCAATAATGTTTTTGTTGAAATGGACCAAGAATTGACTTAGATGGCCTACAAATTCTTCTTCTACTATGTCCTCTTGATTATCTTTTAAGACCTTAAAAAATGTTGCCTCTGTGAATATTTGGTTGCTCTTTGCAATAATGACATCGAGTTGAGGGGGTAGCCTATCTAATTGCTTAATCCAGTATTCTAGAGAATTCTTCATATAGTTGGCATATGCTTGACATAGGACAACATATTATAATGTAAAAACTATGATATCCTTACAAGCTTCTTATTCCACACCTCAAAAAATGACTTGGATCATTTGTCGTAGGGTGTCCATTTTACTAGTGAACATTTTATCCCTTTTCAAGGATGTTTCCCCTTTCTCCTTGGCTATGATGCCCTCATTTATTACACCCTGTGTAGACACCTAAATTCCATTTTTGCAATCTTATTGCCAAAATGCATGTAAATCACTCTCATTTTTGCTAATTCTGTTATAATTAGTGCTCTTTGCTAATTAACTAACGTTTCTTACCACTTTAGCAAATTAACACCATGATGTTAATTGCGTTACCCCTTTCACATTCAGGATGCCACTTTACGGCGAATCGTAAGTTAAAATCCTCTTCAAAATAAACAATTGGATTTTATTAGCTAATTAAGCCTATTTTGCTCTTGTTTTGGTGAATATACCCTAGTATTGACTCAAAACCCTCTTCCAACCTTTCAAAATCACCCCATTCACCTCTATAATGTCTCAACAAGCTTTAAAAGCTTATCCTACCCCCTAGTTAACCCTAAGCGGTTGATTAGGGCTTCACACCTCTTAATCACTTGGTAATTCACTAATTGTGATTAGTAAGGCCTAATCATGATTAATAATTCTAATCTAATTTGGGGATTTTAGTCCCACATGCACCAAAATGCAAGTTTCTCCCAAAAGGAAAACTATAATAAGGGTTCACCTCATTCATTTATACTTTAGACCATGCTTTGATTTGCATCTCATATAACAAATATGATATATTGTCAAGTTCAATCCTTGCTTAAAGCCTTTAATGGGGTTAGTAGGTGGATATCCAAAATGACCAAGTAGTCATTGGGAGAGGCCATTTCACCTTGTTTGGAGTAGCAACCATAACCATTTGATTGCCCTCTTAGGTCTATTTAGGCCCATGTTAGGTAATTCAAGCATATTAGTAGGCATGTTTAGTTATATTTTGTATTATTTTCATACTAGTTAGAGATTCTTGTAAGCTTCTACCTTAATGTTACATTCCTAGACTTAGAACCCTTGGCTAGATGGATGGCAATGGTGTTAGTTCTCCTTGTTTAGTCATGTAATTTTCTTTCTAGAAGTTTAGGGTGTCATCATTTGGCACACTTGGTGGGAGCATACCCATTGCATTTACTTTTTAAAACTTTTTAACTTAGTTTTAAATTTTTTCATTTTGAAGTTTATAGATTAGTTTCAAGTTTTATAGTTTAAATTTCAAGCTTTTAGATTAGTTTCTCAAGATTTTTAGATTAATTTAAAAGTTTTAGAGTAATTTTAAAAGTTTTGTAGATTAATCTCCATTTTTGAATGTTGTTTCAACTAGATTCATGGTAGAGGTTGTGTTTTCTTTCTTTTTGTAGGATTTAATGAGACGAAGCCCTGTCAAAATTGCCAAAAACTACCAAAGATTTGACCTATTTGAAGAAATACTTGTCGAAACTCAAATTGTTACCACTTTTTGGGGGAGGCGGCGGGCACATAAAGGGGAGCACATGCATCAAAAGGGTGCGCACACGCTGAAAGGGGAACACATGCGTAGAAATTATAGTGAACACTTCCCTTGAGAAGCGCACATGCCAACCTATATTTTTTAATAGTCTATTGTTTATTTTTCATAGAGGTGCACACACGCTGAAAGGGATGCACAGGCATTTGAATAAGCGTGCACACGTTGAAAGGATGTGCACACATTGGATGGTAGTACTTTTCAACACCCTTTGTTAGTTTTTTTAGCAGAGGCACACAAACACTAAATTAGGCACGCATGCATAAAAATTGTAGTGTACACATCTCTTGGGAAGCGCACATGCGGGGCATGCCCATGCTGGAAAAGGCACATAGGTATGTTTATGTAAATTTTTCCTGTAAGCTCAAAGCTTCCATTTTTGGTTTTTAGGATTTTTGTTACTTTTAAGAGGTTTTTAGATGCCATTTTTGTCAATTTCATAGATTTAGAGTAAGTTTTCTCATAAAATTACTTAGGGTTTGAAGGAATTAATCTTGTTTCCATGCTTTGTATGAGTTTGGGTTAAGGTGTGTATGATCTTCTCTTACACTTCGTGTGATCTAGAGAATCAAAAGCACTCTTAAACCTTCTTTTGCTATCATTAGAGTAAGTAGGAAACTTTGTTAATCATCTTTTAGTTTAAATGTTTTTTTTTTTCATTTGATAAATAACCAAGGCTAGAATTTGCGTATGCTCTTCCCTTGCACCTAGTGTGATCTTGGGAATCAAAAGAAATTTTATTCTCTTCATTAAAAAACACTTGGATGAATTGGGTATAAACCTTGTTTTTGTAAAATTTGATGGTAGTTGGTTGATTTACAAGCATTTTCATGGTTATTTTCTTATGATATTGTGAATCTATTTTTGAAACTACTAACCATTTTTGTGAAGGACCTAACGCTAGTCAAAGAAAGGAGGACCTAATTTTTTTTTTTCTAACTACACATGTGATTATAGGTTGCCAAAAGGAGTACGAAAAAACCACATTAATTCTAAAAGATTAAAAATACACCACAATCATCACATTGTATTTACGAGGGTTTCGGTTAAGAGCTACAAATTGTCCGCTCAACGAGGACATAACCCCTTTGGTATAATCATTAAGATACAACAATGAGGGTGGTCATAGGAACCTTAAAGTAGTTCATATAAGAGGGAACCTTATGAGTGAAGCAGAAAAGTGTTCCACACACTACCGACTTGTCTAAGTACGTCTTGGTGAGATTAGCGTCAAAGATATCCGTATCTTGATCCCGGTGAAAGTATAAGCCTGAACATACTTTGGTGCTCATTATACTGAAGGGGGTAAAGTAAAGCCGAGATACTCCCAAATTAGTCAGTGTGACTTTTGGGTAAATCAAGCTCACTCCTAGATATCTTGTGACACCGAGAGAGAGAACCACCTAGGAAGATTACCGATTTGGAACCATTGTTTTTGTCTTAGATAGTATACTTGAGAGTTCTCACAAAGTGACAACTTTGTTAGATTCAAACTCTTTTTTTTAAAACAAGGGAAAGAATCTCTTAAAGTTGAAACCATGTGACATTTCATCACGAAATCTACTTCATGTCATTTTGTCCTAGTTTTTCACTTGTCTTAAGACAAGGTGAAACTTTGCCAAAATCAAACCAAGTTTATTTCAACACCACTTGGTCTACACCCTTATTTTCTTATTACCCATTTTTGGAAAAAATGAAACAACATATATGGATACTGCTAGATATCGCATGTCCACCACTTTTGTATTCTACTTGCACAACTAGGTTGCAATGCCAGAGTGCAAGTGTTGAAAGTGTGCATGGTACATACTCACGATCCAGTAGGCCCCTTGTCTCAAAAACCCATATTTGAGACTTATTATTATTGTAGTTAGGAGATTTCATCCTTATCTTCTTTTGAGTAGTTACACTTTGCCCACATTGTAGCCATACAATTGAGATATTTATGTCTTGTTTCCATTGTTAAATTAGGCCTAAATCTCTATATTGTAGAGTTACGCTATTCGCACGCATAACAATTTATTTTTATATTTAGACATAGTTTTTACATTCTAACTTTATCTTGGGTGTTGTGAGTGTTGAGGATACACTGTTAGCATCGGGATAACATCATTTTGACACTAGAAATCTTGCTTTCCTGAATGATTGGTTCACGTGTCCAAATAGTGTCATTATGCTACTCACATCGTTATTGTCCATTTTACGAGACTTGGAATTTATTAGTGTTTAGAAACTAGTTTTTAGTATATCTTGTTAGAATATCACGACAACATTCTCTTATCATTTAGGCCTTATTTGTTGCAAACTTGACCTAACTGGTGATATTGTGTTTTCACTATTTGGTTGCAAACCTATCTAGACAAAATCTTAGAGAATAAACTATTTGGTGTAAACTAAATTCTGAGCATTATACGTCATTGTATTATTCTAAGGAAAACTTGTGTCATATATTACCTTGTTAGGGTAGCTTGTTCGTTATTCTTTGGTTCGTACGTTCTCTTTGACCTATCACTTTTATGGCTATTCTATAGTCACCTTGTTTTAAACAACTTAGGGTCATTGCATTGCAAAAATTTGGCTAGGGTCCCTTGTTAGTAAACCTTTGTGGAAATATTTTGTGTTGTACCTTTTATTCTAAGTAATGCCTACTACGAGAATGGGGTCACGAAAGTTGGAAGCCAATATCTTTGGCGGAAAAAACCCTCTTATGGAGGATAATCTCATGGTTGACCATAGTGGTGGAGAGGAAGAGTCTCCTTGTGCAGATGCGAGAGATTCATTCCACCCTTTTTGATGACTACATTTTCATAACAAACATGAAGTTCTTATGCGGGTTGTGGAACTAGGAGCCAAATTCAATTCCACAAGAGGCCCTTCTCTTATCACCGACATGGTTTGGGGAGAAGAAGAAGTAGACCTCCCTCATTGCACTCTTAACAAAATTTTAAATCGAGGACGTGCTCGTACTACGCATGACATAATAATGAGGAGATACCATTCGAAAATGATGGAGAATATCATTTACCTCCTATTAAAATTTGTTACGAAGACCATGAAGAACATGTTCATTATGCACAACCTCCTCCTAATGAAGATCGTCATGAAATACCTATTAAATAGGTTACGTTAGAACAACAGGTCCAATCCCTCACTCGTCAATTGGAAATTTTGGCTTCACATATACAAAAGGAACATACAAAAGTTGTGAAAGACACTATATGAAGACAAAACCTAAAGCTTCGTTTTATGAATTCCCAATAAATACTCCTCAATGAGAGGCACAAAGAGATCCTTATGAAGAGATTCTCGCAACAAATCGGGGTGAGCATACACCTAGGGTTAACCCTTTGTATAGACCTCCAGTAGTAATAACAAGAAGTATCGGTTCGATGAGTTATGTCCTTACCCATTTGACAAAGCCATGCTGCAAGTACCTTTCCCAAGACATTTTGATTTTCCAAAATTTGATAAATATAAGGGAAAAGGTGACCCTCATGATCATATAAAAGAATTTTATATGGCATGTCAAGAGGTGGCATTCAACGATAATTATCTTATGCGCTTGTTTCCAAAAATTTTAGGGGAAACGATGCTAGATTGGTTTGTGCATTTTATTTAAGGGATCCATATCAACATGGCTAGAACTAGTAGAGAGTTTCATATGACACTTCTCTTTCAATATAGAAAATGGTGTTACCATGTTAGATCTCTGTAATGCCAAGCAACGAAACAACAAAAACTTCGCTGCATTTTTACAAAGATGGAGAGGGTTAGCTAGTCGATTTCCTTGCTCCCTACCCGAAAAGTAGCTGATAGGCATATTTGTTCCCAACCTCTATCCAGACATTATATTCCACTTACAAATGCATTGTGGTAACACGTTCGAAGAGGTAATAGAAAAATGGATTCAAATTGAAAAGGCATTGTTAGCTTGGGAGAATCTAAAACCTTTCTCTCGTGAACACAATGGTTCGAAATCTAACGATAAAATAAATTTTATTCCTAACAAAAAAAAATTTCATTAGTGATGGAATACTAGACTCTAAACAGTGCAAGCCGTGTAAAACCACACACCTTTGAAACTTGCAAAGGGTAATCCACCTACCGAGTATAAACACCACACTTTTACTCCTCTATCCGAATCCATATAAATCGTAATAGAACACTTGGAGTCTGTTAACATGGTTAAGTACCCTGAAACACAACCCTATGGGGATGATACACCCAAACCATCATGGTTTAGGGAGAATTAATTCTGTGGGTTCCACCATGTAAAGGGTCTCACTATGATGTGTTATATTAACTAGAAAAACTACAACTAAGATTTCCATCTTAGACCTTATAAAGATCTCTAACGTCCATAAGAATATACTTTACAAAACCTTACATGGATCATGAGTATCCATTGATGTTGACCCAAAACATTTGCAAGCCATGGTAGCATAACTTTTCCTTTGGAACACATAACCTTCAATACCATATAAGCCTTAGTTGAAGATCCTTCACATAACCTACCATTACATATTAAGGTTATCATTAAACTTAAGAAGGCTAAAAGAGTGCTTGTGGATGGTGGATCAGATCTTAACATATGTACTCTCAAACTAGTCCACCAACTAGGCTACACATAAGATGATCTAGAAATAAAGGTCACCACCATTAAGGCATATGACAATGAAGAACAAAAATCAACTAGAATGATCAATTTCTTATTAGAAGTGGGTCCCATAACACATGATATGAAGTTCCACGTCTTAGACCTGGAACTCCCTTATAATATCTTTCTCAGTCGCCCATGGATTCATGCCATGCAGGCCATGCCATCAACATATCATCAATGTTTAAAGTTGCAATATGAGGGACATACACTCACCATATAGGGGGACCCTCAACCTTTTGCTCATTGTAGAGCATTGTTGGGATTTTTCCCTACAATCTATGAGTGTCCATCTATGGAGATTGATATTCCTATCCAGTCAGAGGCCATCACTTTGAAGTAGATCTATATACCATGTCTATAAATGAAAATGGTGCTTCCACCTCAGAAAATCCTTTGTCTACATGGGAGATGAAGGTAAAACCAAGTATTTGTGGAGAGTATGATTTACAAAAATCCCTAATGGTTCACAAAGGTCCACTATCAGCCCAAGCGCATGGTAAGCCATGTTTTAGAGTTCAGAGATCAAGAGAGGCTTGCCCTTTCAAGAATTTTACTCTGGCGGCTTTGCTAGAAGACAAAAGGTTTCTTATGGACATTATATTCCATCCAGATAATGATGACATGACTACATGCTATAAATCACCTAAATATCCCATTCCTAATCAGATAATGCTTGTCATGGGGTATAAAGGATGCGGTTGTGGCCGCCAAGAACAAGGCCCATTAGAAGCTCTTACAATACCTCGATGTATAGTAGGTAAATCAGGTATAGGAATCCATTTATATGAGTCTCATTCTTTAGATGATGAGTATGCTTCTTTTAAGAGTGAGGATAGTTTGTCAAGAAATGAAAGTGAAACAAATTCTGGTGTAGTCTTTACGAAGACCTTGCCTCTACGAACCTATTCACCAATATGGTTATCCTTACTATAACCCCCATTATACCCACCATATCCCCTATAACTCAACCATTAACCCTCATCTACCCATCACTCGTGAATTGGGATCAACAACAACATGTACCTATTGACATATTTTAGAATGATGAGGCCATTGGGAGTTCCTCGGAATCAGAGACAACATTCCAAGAAATGATCACAAGAAGGGGTTCTCCATTCGGCTTAACACATGTGCATACTTTGGAGAGGAAGTAGAGTTGTGTGGGAAATTAAGTAAAAAGTGAGAAAGGGAAAAATTTATAAAGAAAAGCCTTGTGGAAATAAAAAGGGGAAGTCCTATAGTGAAAACCTCTTTGAGGTGCTTGTGGGAAAACATGTAGAACAACCTATGGAAAAGATAATGTACCCACTTCAAGATGAAGATCTCCCTGAGCCACATGTGATAGAGGAGGATCTCAATCTCCCTCCTGATACTACACACATGGGGGATGAATCAAAGTTATTAGTGGAAGATACAATAGATATCAATATCGACACGGAATAACTACTACATATAGTTCGAGTTGGGATCTTCCTCTCGGGAAAAGAACAAAAACCATTCATAGGACTCTTAAGACAATATGCATACACCTTCGCTTTGTCTTATGCTGACATGCCAACACTTGATCCTACACTAGTGGTGCATAGTCTTGTGGTACACCCAGATGCCAATCCCATCAAACAAAAGCTTCGGAAGATGGATCCTTACATTGCCTTACTAGTAAATGCAGATCTAGAAATATTACTAGAAGTAGGCTTTATTAGGCCTATCAACTACTCAAAGTGGATCTCCAATTTGGTCCCGATTCAAAAGAAGCCAATTGAGATTAGAGTGTGTATGGATTTCAGGGATATAAACAAAGGTTGTCCTAAGGATGATTTTCCTCTTCCCAACATCGACATGATTGTCATTTTCTGATGAGGCTATGAGATGCTTTCAATCATGGATGGATTCTCAGGTCACAATCATATAAATATTACGGAAGAAGATCATCACAAGATGAATTTCACAACCCCATGGGGGACGTTTTGTTACCAAGTCATGATTTTCGGCCTTAAAAATATAGGTGCTACATATCAAAGGGTGATGAATGTAATCTTTCATGATATGATAAGTGACGTCATGGAAGATTATGTAGATGATATATTGGTTAAATATAGAACTCACGAGGAACACCCATAAATTTTACGGTGTATCTTTTAGCACCTAAGGGATTACAAAGTCGACTTAACCCAAAGAAGTGTGTCTTTGGTGTGTTATCTGGGAAATTACTAGGATTCATTGTGTCATGGAGAGGAATAGAAGTGGACCCTACAAAGGTCATGAATATCACAAAAATTCCCCCTAAGAATATTAGACAACTGCGTAGCTTACAAGGGAAAATTCAGGCCATCAGAAGGTTTATTTCACAGCTAGCAGACAAGTGTCATACATTTACACATCTCCTTAAGAAGGATTTCAATTTCAACTGGGGACCAGAACAATATCAAATGTTTGCTTTGCTAAAAGGATACTTGGCTAACCCCCCTGTTCTCATGTCACCCATGACATGAGAACCCTTGTTACTTTATATCTCTACTACACACTTTACAATTGGAGCATTCTTTGGCTCATTAGATGAAGAACAGAGAGAAAAGGTTGTATATCTTGTTTGAGCAAGAAATTGGTAGCATATGAGCTCAATTATCCACAAATCGAGAAGGCTTGCCTAGCCATGGTGTTTTCTTTCTAGAAGCTACATCATTATATGCTTAACAATAAAATCAAGCTAATTTCAAAATTTGACCCTTTGAAGTATTTATTGTCTAAACTAGAACTAACCAGAAAGATGGCTAATTAGATCATCTTATTAAGTGAGTTTGACATTGAATACATTCATCAAAAGTCAGTAAAAGGATAGGTGTTAGCGAGATCAGCTGGAAAAATCCTCACTACTAGGTCTTCGAACCCTTGAGTCTAGAACTACCAAATGCATCCATTATGTACCTTGAAGAATCTATAATGTGGTAAATGTAATTCGATGGCTCATTTACCTTTCATGGTTCGGGTGCGAGTTATGCTAATAACTCCCATGGGAGACTTGATTCCACAAGCACTTCAAATTGGATTCCATTACACGAAGAATATAATGGAATATGAATCCCTCATTGCGGGAATACAGCTGGCCATCAAATGGGATATCGACAAGTAAAATGAATTGGTGATTCAATGCTTATTATCAAATAGGTCACATATGAATATAAAGTTAAAGATGATAAGCTACTTCCTTACAAAAGAATGGTCGATTCCTTGGAATAATTCTTTGAGAAAATAACGTTTGAGAAAATACTAAGAGCTCAAAATAGAGCGGCGAGATGCCATGGATATGGTAGGATATATGTTGAACATTCCACCAGAGAGTAATGATATGCCATTCTTTGTTGAAAATTTAAGAACAACGGCATACAACATACCAGACTCTTGTTTAGTATGTGAAGTTGTTGGTCCCCTTTCACCATGGTACGCTAAAATATTTAATTATCTCCATGATGGAACCTTCCCTATAAAAATTTCCCATCTTTGAAAAGCACAACCTCATCTAGCGTAAATCTTTGCATATACCCTACTTAGGGGCACCTCTTTTCGCTAAGGCTACAATGGGAATCACATTGCGTTGTTTAAATTTTGACGAATCTATCCAAGCAATTAAGGAGGTACATGAGGGCATTTGTGGAGCTCATACTAATGGGATTGTCCTTACAAAAAAGATACTCAGAGTAGGTTACTATTGGCCTACCATGGAGCATGACTATTTTCAACATGTAAATAAGTGTGTGGATTGTTAAAAGTACAAAAATTTGATACATGCACCAACACAATCCTTACAACCAATCACGACACCCTGGTCGTTCTCAAAGTGGGGTCTTGATCTAATAGGGAAACTTAATCATGTCTCCTTGTATGGCCACAATTTCATTATAATGGCCATTGAGTACTTTACAAAATGGGTAGAGATAGTTCCTCTTACTTATACAGAAGGTCTCCAAATTTCAAAGTTTATAATGAATCATATCATTTGCAGATATGGTATCCCTTCTTCCATTATCAATGATAATGGTAAGTCGTTCAAGAATAAAAATATGAAGGCACTCTACAAATGATTTCAAATTTCCCTTAAAATTTCAACCCCTTATTACCCTCAAGGCAATGGGCAAGCCGAAGCTTCCAACAAAACCTTAATTCACATTTTGGAGAAAAGGGTGAATACCACAGTCATGAATCGCCATCTGCAAATTCACCCGCCCTCTAGCCATTCAAAACTTCTATATGCACCCCTAGAGGTGTAACTCCATATTATTTAGTTTTTGGTTTAGAATTCATCTTGCCTTTAGAGATCGAGATCCCTTCTTTGTGTATCGAGCTAAGGAATTACCTGAATGAAGATGAGGAATATAGAGTAGCCTGAATGACAGAGTTGGAGCTTTTGGATGAGAAACACCTTCACACCCTCAATCACCTAAAAGTTTATCATGATTGAGTATGACAGAGCTATAACAAGAAGGTCATACCTCATCAGTTTGAAGTAGGAGACATAGTGTTGAAAGAGAATTAGAAGAACACCAACAAAGATCGAGAAAAGAAAGGAAAATTTGAGCCCAACTGGAGAGGACCATACATTATGGTTTCCAAATTCAGTTTAGGTGCATATAAGCTAGGCTATTCGGGATGGCTAAGAGCTTTGAGAACCCATGAACACAATGCATCTTAAATGCTTCTATGCTTAAGGTCTTTGCAGAATACCAAGAAAACTAAAGCAAAAAAGTGTAAAACAAAAAAGAAAAAGAAAAAGAAATAGGTATGCTTAATAGTGAAAACCACACAATGGTGGCACTTTGGATAAGTCCTTTGGTGAAAACCAGATTTCAGCACCAAGGGAGGGTCTGTTGTTCACAAGAAGTCTAGGTTTAGGGAGTATGACAACTTGGCCCGAAGTTAATCTTTTCCTTCGTCTGAGCATATCCTTCTTTTCCCTGATCTGGCTAATCTAACCTTCTGAGTGTGGAGAAGTTAAAATTGAATGAAACTATCTCATCTTTGGGAAAACTTTGCAAAGCAACACTTCTGGCATGTACCACATGGCATTATGCCCTCATACGTCCTCTCTCACGCTGGGGGCATCCACGTTTCTTTATTTTCCTTGCACATTTGCTTTGAAACATGGTTGAGAAAACGTCAAATAACTTTCGAAATACCAAAAACATACAGATATGTCCTTTGGAAAAATCAAAACATTCAAATACGTTTCTTAGAAAACTCCAAAATAATAGAAAATTATCTTGGAAATAAAATAATAAACAATGAAAAACGTCCCAAAACTATTCCACAAAAACAAAGTAGTGGTTCACTTACTTTTAGTTGTTGGTTTGTATGGTTGTGGTTGCATTACTTGTTCGTACTGCATGCTTTAAATTGGATTCACTTGCTTACTTAGATTGAATGTCACTTTAGTCTATAGTGTATTGCATTGAGTCCATTTTTGTATTGCATGCTTGTAAATAAATGTGTTGCTTTGATTAGAGTTGTTTAAACTTGTGCTTGTTAGTTTTTACTTGTGCATTGTGTTGTCACTTCATCATCATGTCACACATATCCATCACATCTATACATCATATATAAAAAATATGCTAAGTCTACATCATGCATGTATACTAAAATCTAATCATCAAATACCATATCACTAATGGGGCAAGAGGGGTTGCACATGATCACAAATCTATCCCCCCCACACCAATATCAAAAATATAAACATGTTTCTCAAAGGTATCTCATCAAACATATAAGTATGATATTAGCTAAAGCTATCTCATAAATCTAACAAAGTAATACAGAGCATATAACAATAAGAAATTGTTAAAATCATTAAAATTTCAAAAAAATTGTAAAAATTTAAAATTTTACAAAAATTGGTAAACAACATATACACAACTAAAGCCCGTGTCAATTACATCATCCTCGAACATTGAAATATGTCTTACAAAAGCATCTTTCTATGGTTCTTTCTTGTTCTAGTCTCAAATGACATGTGGATCATCATGATCTACCTCCATTAACAAAAGCTCATTGCATACTACATCGGTACTCCCGTGCAACAATGAGTTGCTAGAGATTGTGTCGTAGTGCACGAAGGTTTTTCCATAAGACTACTTGTGTTCTCTATTTTTTCCTCGCATGTGTTATTGCTTGGGGCATCATTTCTAACCCTTGTCGTTACAACAAAAACATTCAAGAAACTACTAACTTGATAACAAAAACATTGGTGTGATTGTCTTAAACGTTGTTTGTTTGAGTAAGTGTGATTGTATTGGTTTATCTATCAAGTCAAGTTGGTTTATTTTCTCGTATTGCATTACATTTTTATGTTTTATGAAGCTAATTATAATTTTACTTTCTCTTATTGCATTGCATAATGTATGTTACATGGAGCTATGTATTTTTAGCAGTAGACAATTGTTAGTAATTTAGCTTTTCATGTTATCTTACACTTTTGTTTATTTTCAATAAAAGCCGATGATGTAGACCTAGGGGAAAAATGATATAAACCGGTTGCTTATTGAAAGGGTGGATGCAAAGATTGGGCTTGTCCTATATTTCTCCATTAATCATTTCTTCTCCATTATCATTTATTACCACTACTAATTTTTCTTCCAAATCACGGGGTGATAAACAACCATGTTTATCCCTATCATTATTCCTTTTCAAATACCTAAGGGTTTGCGCCTGCGATTTCGACCTATTTTCTTCTACTCATTTTGATCATATTTTTATCGTCAATTGATTTCTTCTATCACCCACTTGACACTCGAGGGGGCATCCTTCATCTTGCTATTTTTTCTTCAATTTTTTTCCTGTTTTACTCTTGTCTACTATGTTTGAAGTGAAGTCACTAACTTCACCTCAAACAGGGGCAAATGTAGACAACTACATTTTATTTTTGCAATATTATTGCCAAAACACATGTAAATCACTCTCATTCTTGCCAATTCTGTTATAATTAGTGCTCTTTACTAATTAACTAACGTTTCTTACCACTTTAGCCAATTAACACCATGTTGTTGATTGCGTAACCCCTTTCACATTTAGGATGCCACTTTACGGCGAATCGTAAGTCAAAATCCTCTTCAAAATAGACACTGGCGTTTATTAGATAATCAAGCCTACTTTGCCCTTGTTTTGGTCAATATACCATAGTATTGACTCAAACCCCTCTTCCAACCATTCAAAATCACCCCATTTACCTCTATAATGTCTCAACAAGCTTTAAAAGCTTATCCTATCCCCCTAGTTAACCCTAAGTGGTTGATTAGGGCTTCACACCTCTTAATCATTTGGTAATTCAATAATTGTGATTAACAAGGCCTAATCATGATTAACAATTCTAATCTAATTTGTGGCTTTTAGTCCCACATGCACCAAAATGTAAGTTTCTCCCAAAAGGAAAACTATAAAAAGGGTGCACCTCATTCCTTTATACTTTAGACCATGCTTTGATTTGCATCCCATATAACAAATATGATATATTGTCAAGTTCAATCCTTGCTTAAAGCCTTTAATGGGGTTAGTAGGTGGATATCCAAAATGACCAAGTAGTCATTGGGAGAGGCCATTTCACCTTATTTGGAACAACAACCATAACCATTTGATTTCCCTCTTAGGTCTATTTAGGCCCATGTTAGGTAATTCAAGCACATTAATAGGCATATTTAGTTAGATTTTGTATTATTTTCATACTAGTTAAACATTATTTTAATCTTCTATATTAATGTTACATTCCTAAAGTTAAAACCCTTGGCTAGATGGATGGAAATGGTGTTAGCTCTCCTTGTTTAGTAATGTAATTTGCTTTGTATAAGTTTAGGTTCTCATCACCCCGATGAGGGATAATAAGGTATTCTTGACTTCATTAGCAATGTTGTTGGGAATGGTGGATTTTTCTTGACTTTCCAATTCCCATTTTCTGGCCTATATACCTCTTACCGTCTCTACTGTAACATGATAAAATGCTTAAATAAACTAAAAAAGGTCTTCTTTATACTCAACCACTTGGGACCATTTCATTTTATTCTTGTTTGTGAGAGTGAAAAGGCCTTCATAGGTCTCATGTCAGATAAGAACTTGATTGGTGGCCATCCTCTTCCTTGTAAATCTATTCAAAGTCCCCATTATTTGATTAAATTCAACTTTTATCTGGGGGCACCTGTGTGGTCCAATTACCTTTTTCCCTTTGAGAAGCCAATATTTTCTTAATCCACCCATGTTAAGGTCTAGGTGATTGCACACCTACAGAGGGTACTATGATTTGGTCCCTGCATATTGATTCTACCTCTAGTATGGATTCTCTTTTTCCATGACAACCTCTATATCTCCTTAGATGAAGATAGGTTATAAGATACTAGTGGGGGCTTTGTAGTTGATTCAGGGGATCATTCTTGTACTCATGTAGTGCCTTATACTTCAACAAGTTACCTTAGGGGTTCTAGATATGTAGGTGCACCTCTCCTTGTGAATTCCCTTTTGATTTTCCCTCTCAGAGGGGGTTTCCTTTACCATTTGTATGTGTTGATGATTATATTTGTGGATGAACCGTCAGAGTCGTGGGATACCTTAGGGAAGTGGGATGTGTGCCCTAAGATAACCTCCAGATTTTAAAGAAGTTGGCTCTTCTCTATAGTGTGAGATAAGGTTAGAGGAAAAATAAAATAAAATGTAAAACTATCTAAGGCGATGCGCTATAACAAATCTCAAAAGACATAGAGATGAATCTTGGGAAACTACTTAAAATAGTTCAAAGAGTGTTTTAGCATGATCTACTATTTTTAGAAGTATCTTAGATTATCAAAGGCTGAGAAGGTGTAAAACATAACAATATGTAGATAATAGATGTATAAAGAAAACCCAAGGCGTATAACATGATAGATCTTCTAAATTATCTAAAAACTACCAACACTGAAAGATAAGAGACAAAAATATTGAAAGCTAAAGTGCACAGAACAAGAACTCTTTATTCATAGAGAAAATAATACATAAGGCTGATATGGCACATATTACAACTTCCTTCTATAATAGAGTCTTGCTAAGGCTAGCCAATACAATAACTAAGTCTAAAATCCCTTTCTAGCTCTAGTATTTTCTTTTCTAATTTTCTCCTCCCTCTTTTGCTCCCTGGATTGGAATGTTCCTTTATAGATCTTCTTGGCTCTCATTTCAATGTCTGGAATTAGACCTTCCACTGACAACATTCAATTTTCTTACAAGATCTTTCATTTTTGGGTCAATATCTCAATTTCATGTTGGTGATATTTCCAATTGCCTTTAATTCATTCAACTTGCACTCCTTTTGGTCGGTGATGATCCTTCTCTTCCACATGGAGGACATTCACTTGTTTAAGAGTCTTTCCTAGAGCTTTATCTTCCAAAGTGTGCCTAAGAGACACATGGAGGGTAGACACTTGTTTGAGAGTCTTCTTTCTTTCTCTTTATTTGAAATTACACTTGGGAGACATGGAGATATTGTGTGTCTCTATTATGTTTTTGAATTTTCAACTTGTTTGGGAAACTTGATTGGGCACTGGGACATGTGGAGGGCATGCGCTTGTTTGAGAAGAACCCTTCTCCACTCCATGCCCCAAGTGCACCAAAGGGATGCGTGGACACCTTCTACATTTAGCTTCATACTTAGTCAATTTTAGGATCAAGTGAATAAAAGAAACTAGGGTTGGAGTGAAAAAAGACAGTGACCATTAAAGAGTCTTATACAAAAAATAACTTCTATAGTTATGGAGACTCACCAAGGGACTCTGTGCCAGTCATGGAAGGATCCGAAAATCTTCTTAGCCTCAAAAATCAAAATGTGGCTTACAAAATTCCACTCAGAGCTGTTGCAAAGTAGTTTGATATCCGAGCCATTCCACCTCTGTAGGATAGGTCCTTCTCTGCAAGGCCTAGAAGGCTCGGTCTAACTTGATTATCTCTTGTCAAAATTTTTTTGGAGACTCGTACTACTACTTACAAGCAAAAATCCAACTACATGATGGGGTTCAAGATAGCTTCCACCTTAGTGACACTGGATCTCTCCTTTAAATAATGAAAGATAGTATTATCTTTTCATTTGGAAATCATGAGTTGTTGGATTTGGTCCTTTGAGAGGACTATAGAGTCATCGAGGGAAGGGGAGGGGAAGCCTAACTGAACTATTTCATTGATGCTTTGCTTCCACTTTTTGATCCCCTAGTGGAGATGATCCAAGAGATTCCAACATTTTATGGAGGCCTTGTTACAACTCAGGATCTCATTGATTTTTGCAGCAATCATCCGTCTGTCAATGATTCATGCACCTTGTAGGGTAGGTTCGGAAGCATCATAAAGTTTTAAATCAACAATAATGATTCAAGGAATTTGGTGAATACTGCTACTGATGGTGGAGGTTGTGGTCTCCACATTTGAGTGAAATCCTTGTGCATCATATATAAATCCAAGTGCAGGGGCTAAATTCATCACCATGGTAGAAATTTGGTCACAACAAAAAGCATACAACTCTTACACTAGTGTTACAATTCCCCCTTTCTGGGGTTATTGTCCTAATTTTTGGGTCAAGTCCTTGACCGCATCCTCAGATGATTTTAGCATTTTTAGAGGCTACCCTTTTCGCCTCAACAATCCACAAATTGGCTTAGATCGCCACCACCTCCGTCTTCCTCAAATCATACTCCTATTTCATGTGAGAGAAAATTGGCCGAGGCCTAGGATGTGGCGAGTTTGGCTACTAGAGTCTTAGATTCCACGAGAAGCCACAAGGAATTATTATAATAGAGATTCCTTCAATTCCTTACGGAGCTATTCTATCTCTTTGCACTTTCCCTTTAGCTTAGCTTATTGATTGGCCATAATAGCCTTTTCCTTATAGAGGCTTGATTATGCCTTTTTCATTAGTTTCTGAGCTTAAGGTAGTCTATTATGACTATCGCCGTAGTTTCATTCATTAAATCAATCTTATCCTAAGGCAAAAATCGAGAGGTCGTCGTGAAAACATTGATAGAGTAGTCATCGGGTGCGCATATGCTTTGTGGGTTTGGATACTTGGGGGATGAGCCACACGATAGTCAAGGAGCTCTGTTAATGATCATATAATGATTTGCATTTCGCTTCTTGTCATCTCCTGCCGACATTTATTTATTCTTCTAATTCACCCTTCTATTGCTATCTTGGAGGCCTTAGTGGTTTCATTTGACTCAAAAATTTATAAGGAAGAAGGGACAACCCCACCCGTGAATGGGAACCTGGGTGACAGACCATAAGGAATTATATCTTGCGGTTGAGGCATTAAAGTTACTAGGGCCGAAGAAGGGCTTGTCACCACATGGGGGGAGAAGGTTGGGATGGTGGAGGGAGGTTGAGGTAAAAGAAGGGCTCCGGGAAAAGGGAGAGTTTGTGATGGGGTGACTGAAAAGGGGACACTTCTAGAAGGGGAAAATGGTGGTGGTGGAGATTGGAATGGAGCCCAGAGAGGAGAGAGAGGGGAGGGGGAGGAGAAGTAGGATCCATAACTGACTTTAAATTTTTGCGTGGGGGGCTCAGCATTGGTTCCTCCATGGGTTTCTTTCCTGAGGGAATTGATGCAGACTAAGGAGTAGGTGGCCTTGTGGAAGGACCTTGCTGAGAAGCAGAGGGTGGGGTCTTTACTAGAAATTATTGTTGGGAGGGACTGGAAGATTTTTTGGTTGATCTTGCGGGTCACTCAGATGTGATCGTCACCATATCCTCATTTTCTGAATCGAGACCATTATCCATGTCCCAAAATCCTCCCATTTCTCATCACTAGAGATGACCTCAAAATTGAGGGTGGTCTCGGCTGATCTCTGCCTATACTTCCAATAGCCTTCAATTTTCTTTAGGATCTAGTCTTTCTTGCGTGAGGGCTGCTTGGAGTCCTTTTGTCATGGTTAGGGTGGGGTCATACCTGTGCTTAACTAGGTGGAATGACTCCCAGTCTAGAATTGGAATGTCATTGAGCTCGATGAATATGTCAAGAGACTCTTCCCGAGGGGACCGCCTTGCTTCAAAAATTCCCTAGACTCGTGCTTGCAGGAGTCTGGAACCTTGTTATGAACTAGAGTCGTGGCCATCATCCCATCTAGGTCATATCTCCATGAGTCTTAAATTAAGGTAAACCCATAGGAGGCCAACTTCTGTGTGAGGATATGCTTCCACCTTCCTCTTAATTATAGTGATTCCTCCCTTGCTCAAGGGGAGATAGAAAACACCTTCTTTTTCGACTAGAGCCGAACTCAATATCTAGGAGTACAAGCTTTGGCTATCTCGAGACCCACCACCTATGTTGTGAGGACCCTTAGGAGTATAAAGGATTTGTCTCTAAAACCATGCAACTAAATCATGGAATGTCCTACTGCAAAAAATAATCACAGGGGTGTAGGGGGTCTGTGAGGATGGAATGCATAGAGTCATTCATCTTGTTGTTGATCCCTTTAGGGTCAATTTTGAGTAGGAGGGGCTCCATAAAAGAATTAAATAATTCATATACGTCCGATGAGTAGGGACAATATATGAGTCCAAGCGGACACTAGAATGATATTTTGGGGATCAACCTCCGCATCCCATAGAGTCAGAGTCATAAACTGACTAAAGTACCAGGCATTATGATATAAAATTAGGTGGAATAGATATGAGGAATACCTGAAGGTGAATTTTACCAAGAATTGGTCAGCTGCTCACAAATAGATTCCACAATGACTTCAATGAAGTCAAAGTGGTATGCCTGCTCCTTCTTTACAAACCTCATTCTAAACAAGGCTACCATCTACAATCCTGGATGTTCCTATCTGAATGTTGAATAGAAATGAACATAAGCATGGAACAGAATCCGAGAATCTTCCATAAGTGACTTTAAGGGAATGGGGAATACCATGGTTTCCAAATCACCTGAATCTTCCTACCTTAACTCTTTATTAAGGAATGAAGCTTTGTTCTAGAACTGAGCCCAGACGCTTTGGAGTTTGGCCATATCATAGAAACTGACCATTGGGTCATAGGTTAGAGCCAACATGTCCCAAACATCTTGTGGTGTAATTACCACCATTATGTTCCTACCCTGGATGGTATTGGTGTCTGAGTCAAAAACCCGCACACAGCACATCTCAGTATGAGATCTAGATATGGGTGCAGAGAGGCACCATATATTGGGTGAGGTCATACTCCATATCATTGAGCTAAAAGATTATGAATTTCCCAGGTTAAGAAACCTGACGTTGGTTGCTTCTCTCAAAGTTTTAGGATTTTTGTTGAGGACAGGGTTGAAGATGTCATTGGTGAAGGTGGAAATCACATAAGAGTCATTGGTGAGACCCCCATCTAGGAACCTCAACCTTGGTTGTAGAGGGTGTGGAGGTGCGGTGTCATCTGCATAAGAATTTAGTAGTGGTGCGAGTTGGAAGTTACCTTGGTATATTTTGAAACTAGGAGAAGACTCTGATTCTTTTACTTCGGTTCTTGATGACTGATTTGGAAGACTCTAGTGTTTGAAATGAGCCTGTTGGATGCTCCCAGATATCTTAAATAACCACCCTAACTTAGAGAGTAATGGATCACACATATATAGAGTCACTTCACATAATGACCCTTTTTAATTAATGACCCTAAGTGTTAAACTTTGTGCTTTTTCGAGAGATTTTGTATCACTTTTAAATATTTTTCTCTCAAGTGTCCTAGGAAGTCATTGGATCATTAATTTCAGGGAAAATCATGAAGGTACACTCCTCCAAATTTGAAAAGAGGCAAGGGGAATACGAAGGACACACATCCAAGACATTTATTAAAAGGGACAAAACAAATGAAGAAAATAACAAGGAGAAATAAACTATACATATGATACATTATTTAATGAAGAGACTCATAGGAAGGGTTTTAAGTGAATTTCATTTACTAGAATTGCCAAGGGGTCACCTTCCATGGTTTCAAGATCAAACACATTATGTTGCTTGCATGTGCTGATTTTGAAGGGTCCTATCCATAATGGGTCAAACTTTCCATGATTTCCAGGCTTGGTAGCCCTATCATCCCATTTCAAAATAATAACCAACTTGGAATCCTTATTTCGCGTCTTTTGATCGAACCAAGTTTTCACCACCTACTAGTGGTGATCATGGCTTCATGAGTGGACTCCCACTTCTCTTGGAGCTCTACTAGCTTGGTAAGTCTCACTTGCATCACCCCATTTTCTCTATCTCATCTTGTTTCAATATTTGTAACATAGGTATTTCTAAGGAAATCGGCATTACAACACTTTTCCATAAACTATCTCATATGGCGAGGCTTTCAGGATCTGCTTAGGTGTGATCCGATCAACCCATAAAGATATTTTGATATGTTCATGCCATAGCCTCTTATGTTCATTCCCATTCTTTTTATGAGCCTGATCAAGTTTTTGTTAGTGGATTCTGCTAGACCATTCCCTTATGGGTAATAGTTGGAGGATGTTTTTAGATAGATCCCATGCATTTCACATGAAGTTAGATATACGGCCCCAAAAAGGCCTTAACATTATCTGATATGATGTGTGTAGGGGGGTCTAAAGTGGGTAGTGATATCTTGTAGGAGTCCCAGGATCATGTTCTGGTGGCCTCTTTAAGTGGAAATGCCTCCGCCCATCGGGTGAAGTAATTGGTTGTGGTGAGGATCCATTTTTGCCCAACGCTTGACATTGGGTTGAAAATTCTCGATGAAGTCCAAACCCATTGTGAAAATGGTTTCTCAATTAGGATGGGGTTGAGAGGCAATGCCACATTCCTCCGAAAACCCATATAAACTTGACAAAACCTTACATCTGTTTGTCTCTAACTAAGTGTTAGTGAATAGGCTTGGAAAAAATTATCCTACTTGTAGGATTTTTATAGTTGTGGTTTGGGCAGAAAAATGGCCTCCGAGCTTCCATGGTGTAACTCACATAAGACTCTTTTAGCTTCTTCATTCTCCAGGCACCTTAGTAGGATTCCATTGAAGTTCCTTTTAAAAAGTAAATCATCAATCACGGTGAAATTGGATCCCTATTGCCTATAATACCTCCTCTATTTTAAGGAGATATGGATTGTGTATTTACCTGTTTGGATGAAGTGTATCCTATCTAAGACCCAACTACCTAAGTCACTTTCTTGGATATAGAGTATCTCTTCCGACTTCTCGTTAATTAGGGGCCTTGGGTCTTAGGTTAGATACTGACATAAGACCCTTCCCCTTACTAACTTTGTAGGTTTTACCTCAATGTCATATTCAAGGATCTTGGTGATCTAATTAGCTCTTTTATCGGTTATCTCTCCCTCTGTTATATATTCTTTGATGCTAGAGTTAGCCACCATTACCTGGATTTAACTATAAGTGATAAGGTGCCTTAATTTTTATGACCCTTAACTATGGCGTAAGCTTGTCTCTTTACAAATTTATACCTTGTTTCATAGTCATGGAGATTTTTTGAAAAGAAGGTGATTGAATGTTCTTCTCCTTGAGACTCTCCCTTATGTGTCGTCATGATTCTACGCCATGTTTACCGTCATATATGTACATGATGAAATATTTTGAGAAGTTAGGGTTGTGTAGTACTGGGGTGGATGTGATATCCCATTTAATCACCGTCAAAGGCCGATGACCATCGGTGGTCCATTTAAAGTTAAGGTCCTTTTTAGCATTATCGTTATGTGATCATCGGACCAATTCTAAAATGAACTTGAAATGAATTTTATCTAACAAAGTTGATCTTTCGTAAGACTTGTTGACTAGTAAGGGCAGCCCCATGATGGATTCAAATCTTTCTAGATTAATGGAGAATCCTTCTTTTGAAACAATGTGTCTCATGAGGTTAGAGTGCACATGAGAAATGAACACGAAGATAAGTAAGAAGATGTGGAAGGAGGTTAGAGTGGTCTTAAAATTTTGGCCATCTCTTCCTTTACCAAGAAATTAAAGCTGAAAAAATAAGAAAATACGGACATGTTCCTAGATTATTAATGGCATCACAACTTAAAATCTTCAATAAATCCTTCTTCTTCAGTTTCCCATTGATTTAGAAAGCAAGTGAAGATAGAATTTTGAACACATCACCTAGAGAAAAAAACCCAAATTATAAATGGTAATTTTTGTCAAATGAAGGAGTGGAAAACCAACTTCTAAAAATAGTAAGTCCTCGATTTGCAACTTTGAATCACCCAAGATAATTGAAAAAGATGCAAAATGAAAGACAGGAAAAAAATGTCAATTTTCCCAAAATAGTAGGTTAGGGAAAAACCAGCTAAAAATATAAACTTTCCAAAAAAAAATAATGCATCATCAACAAAGGAGGATGAAGTGTTCCAGAAGGTTCAAAAGGTCATTTTGAAAAAAATGAGGTGATATGTCCCAAAATAATAGGTCATGGTCCTACCTACTAAAAGCAGAAAGTTACATCATCTTCACTCATCTTTCTACTTTATGAACTCTTCACATGGTTACAAAATGATCTCATAGCTCAAATAGATAAATGAAGCCTCCATATTTATCTTGGAAGCATCATCTTGAGTTTACTTTCATCAGGAAGCATGACAAAGAATCACATGGTGCAGCGGGTGGATTCATCATCATCTCCTAATGAGTGGGGGATTTGAGCTTGGTGAATATATTTGAGCTCGGTGAGTTGATTTGATGTCAATGAGCTGTAAATGAGCTAGGAAAGAGATATTTTTTTAAATAAATAAATTCCAAGGAAATCTTGTAGTATAGTGTGTAAAACAAGAACACAAGTAATGACAATTGTGAAATCCTAAGGAATGAGAGGGTGACTCTAACTCTCATTAGGAGATCAAGATTGTACCATCATGGGTGAGGTTTATGTTCATCTCAAGTAACATTGGTAGATATTTCAATAGTGTTTTAAACACTCATTTGGTAACCCGAGGTTTCTGCTCATCATGTAAAAGGAGGAGATTGTGATTGGCAAGTTCTTCATCATAGGTATTTTCTTCATCAGATGTGAAAACTTATCCGCTTTTTCTCTTTCTCCCTCTTATTTCTCTCCCCTTTATAATTATTTGTTGGGAATAATCATTGTATTTTATCTCCTTCACATAAGTGAATTCATAAAGATACATTGTAAAATTCCCTTTGATTTATAAAAAGGTAACTTATGTCTCCTTCTATGAAGTGAAAAGTCATGAGTTAAATGAGATCACGAAGAGTCATGGGGGAAAATGAAGAGTCAATTCACATTTCTATAAATTGGGATGGCTTCTCCATTCCAAAGGATCTGAAAATGTTAGATTGTGATAGCATATATGTTGTAGAAATTGTGGATTGTTGTTGTTGGACTTTGTGTCATAAATGTACATGAAATAAAAGCTACATTTATTCCATTCTACTTTTCCTATGTTTCCTCTTTTCCCTCTTATATGCACTTTTTAAGCATGGTGATTAAAGATATATTTGTATCTTTGATGAATGGGTTTAGAGAGAAGCGTATTTCTATGTGGGTTTGATTTGTCTCACTAATAATCCATTGTTGATTTCTCTATATTGAATGTTAAACTACTTTGGTTACTAGGTGTGAAATTCACAATTTGACTACTCACAAAAATAAACTTGCTTTCTAATTTGTCTCCTTTACCCTCATCATTTTGATTTCCTCCTTATACCCCATACAAGAATTTACCATAGGTTCGGTGGAGTGTATCTGTGTGATCCTTGACCTATTTGTCCAACCCACAACATTTATTTTAGGATTAGATTAGTTACATTCAATAATGGGAGCTGCACCATTCAATATAGAGGGGTGTAGCCCCGTGAACATTGTTAAAGACACCTAATTTAACCAAATGACAATTTTCTCACCAATAATTTATGGTGAATCCCTAGGGAGATATTTTCCCAAGTGCACCCAAAAAGGAGCCCAAAAATTATATATATTCAAAAACTAAAAATATATATTTCAAAGAAGAATCATTTTTGAAGGTGACTCATAAAGAAATGAATCCATATCACATTCATTTCTTGCACATAATGAAGAAATTTCTAGACTAGAGTGAAGTACCAATGAGTTATAGTAAAGAATAATAATATGGTGGCTAATAAATGTGGAGTATTGATAAGCCATGTTATGGACCACTTCTCACAAAGGGAGAATTTGAGAATGGTAAAAGAGTCTCCTATTACAAGAAATAATATGCAATCAGGAAAAGGAAAGAAAATAGAAATTTTTGATGAAGAAGAAGGTGAGGAACAATTGAAAAGGGCATTAAAAAGATACAAGATGTTGTGTGAAGCCCAAGAAGAAAACAATCAGAAGGTAATACTCTCAATCATGCACAACTCAATGAAAATCTTGGAACATGTCTTTCATCACTATCCCTTAGGATGATTTCCTTACATATAGAAATGATGAAATTACATCCTTTAAGATTATGTGCAAAGAATTTCCAGCACCATACAAGGAAATTTTATCCTCAAATATACCTTGAAATTCTAAAATATTTTGAAGCCTTGTAAGAGATGTATGAGAAACTTGAAGCACTCCATGAAAAGGAATAAAAATAGGATATTTTTCCTATGGAAGAAGATCTCGAGGATCATTTATACTATAAATTTATTATGTAGAAGTTATTTGATGGTTCCAAAAAGATATTATCCTTGAGCCTTCTGATGAAAATCAAATTAGTACCTTAGAGGAGAACAATGAAGAAGACATGACAATTGATCCTCCATTCATCAACTCATTTTGGCTTGAGGCACATCTTGTTGATGAAATGATGAACTAAAACGAGGAAGATTCTTGTTATACAATAGAATATCCGATGCTCTCCAGAGACTCCATCAATCAAGGAGTGCAAGAAAGTCATCCTTCACCTTGGACTCAAGATGATGAATGCAAGGTATTCATGGATAATTTTATTTCCAATTTTGACTTTTCAAGTGATGAGGAAATGTTGAATGATAGGATGGAGGCAATTTAAGAATCAAATTCTAATCCCGATACAATCATGAATGAATAAATGGAAGAGGAAATTTCTTTTTGAAGCTAAGGAAAATGAATGAGTTGAGCATAATCCCTTCAAGGAGAAGGATCCATCATTCTCACCCTAAGAGAATAATAATCATCATGGTAAATATGAAATCTTTCATCTTTTATATGAGCAATAAGATTAATAATGGATGATCAAGATGGAATTGAAAATCCTTCCTATATTTCTTCCCAAACATGTTCCTATGTTTCCCATTAAGAGGATGATATGGATTTTGAACTCAAAAGGAGTTCCTTCCCATAAAGTATGGACCTCTTCTCCTTGTGAGAAGGTGTTGTGAATCAAGTATTGCCTTGTTCTTGTGAGAAGGATCACATAAAGCATAAAGAAGATGAATAAGGATGTTTCAAATAAATCATGGGCACATGTGGATTATATTTTAACCATCTCCTAGAGGCACAACACAAATATTCTTCCCATAAGGAATAAGATGAGTATATGGAAATATCGGAAGATTTATTTGTGTAAAAATTTTGAAGGTTGTGGAAGATATTGAAGACCCCTAACTTAGTCTCAAGTTCTTGACTCGGGCTATGGATATGCAAAATAGGTATCATTCAATTCATGTTTCTCACTTTGATACACTATTGTTTTTATGTTAATGCGGAATACATGGATGATTTTGATTTCCTCATGCATTAGTCAAAAAGATGTAAATTTCTTGGACCCCTTTGAAATTCCCCATTCTTGAAGAAGAAATCATCCAAGTGAGGAAGATAAGGAAAAAATGTTTTGATATCCCTAATCTTAAAGACAATTTTTATAGTAAAGTGGAGGAAGATAGTGATTAAAATATTGAGCTGATTTGCATTCAATGTATTATAGAAAAGTGAAAATTTTTATGGGCATTGTGATTTTAGATGATCAACTTACCACCATTGGATATCCTACCTGTTTAGAACAAGAATCTCTGAAAAATTCACTCAAGAGTGAATAATTCTTTATGACCAAGTCAATGATTAAAATTTGAGAATGATGCCATAATCAATTTTAAATGGAGGGATATTGAAAAAGTTGTTATGAATAGCAAAGTGAGAAACCACATGAATCTTGTGAAGAAATTAGAAATCAAATTGAGCTCACCATTTCCCAAGCTCTGATTTTCTTGAACATATTTCCATTCTAAACAATTTTTTGATGGTGATGAATAAAACTGGCCAAGAGATGTAACCTCTATTCTTGAAAGCACTTTCTTAGAAACAAAGTGGATATTCAGAAAAGTTATTGAATGGGAAGGAAATTAGTTTGTTTTCACTCCTTTAGGGTTCCTCATTGATCCAAAGGATCATTTCCATGCCAAAATTCATGAATGAAGGATGCTTCCATGACAAGGTCAATTTTCCAACTCCTAAGGACATGGAGAAATGATGTCCCATGATAGCAAGTCATTAAGAGGAAGCCTCAAGATTCAAGAGTTTTTATAAAATTATGAAGTATTAATTATATGTAAGAATTTCTCGGTGCAGTACAAGTATGAAGATGGAATCATGGTCGGTCTTCTTCTTCTCAAGCCATGTAAATCCATCATAGGAGCATGGTATGATCATATAATGAATTTCATTCTTCAAAGGTCATACTTTAGTATGTTTTTCCATGATGTCATGTAATTTTCAAAACCATTGTTGAGTATGTGTATATTCTTTCCCAGCCTCTATAAATATCCCTCCCTATAGCATAATTCCCTTTTCCATTATGCATTTTTTCTACTTTTGGTGTGTTTCACTTCCACATGTTTGTGTGTGTGTGTGTGTTTTTTTTATGTTTTTGTTTGTGTTTATGTTTGTGTGTGTGTGTTTGTTTGTGTTTTTGTGTGTGTGTGTTTGGAATAAATGACCCCATAATCCCAATGAATAAGGCACTAGTCCATGAAGTGAATTGATATTCGGTATTCCTCATGATATGTCATCATTGTGATCAATCCAAACATATCCCCAAGATAACTAGTTGTTTTTATGTAAATGTGCACCTTGAAAATTCCATATTTTCAAGCATGACAATGGACCCAGTGTCATTTTTTTAATTTTGAGCCCTCCCAAGCCATCCTCTAGATCAAATCATCTCCGTTTGTGTGTTAGCCTATCCTACCCTTTCAAGTGGTTTTGTGTGTTGTATGATTATTTCAAATATGTTATTTAGGTAAACAAGATCATTCAAGTTCTTCTGAGGTGGTAATTTTCAAGGCATACTTTTCAAGAGGCTTAGGAATGACTATTTTTAGCCTTTCTAAGACATGGTTCACCCCCACCCCTTAGAGTGGAGCTGCAGGTACAAATTCATCAAGGATAAGTATCAAGGAGATGAGAACATTGGGCAACTAATTTTGGAAAGATTCGGAGGTTTAGGGATAGATACAATCAAAGCGGGTCTTGGAGGGTGAAGCAACTTGCAGTGCAAAAACATCCCTGAGTTTTGGGAAGTGATTTTGGGATATCCATAAGGAGTTAGAGGTCAAATGAGACACTGTTGGAAAGGTATTTTAGTTCTCTAAGTGATAGTGGTTTCACATCTCTCACAAGACATAAGAAATTCTTCCCACATACAATTTTCAAAAGCACAACATATGAGCCCAAAGAAAAAAATATTTTTAGGAGGTTATAGGAAAATAAAGGCATTGCCCCTCCCATTCTTCTCAAAATTCCATTTACAATCAATTTTATATAAATAAATGCATGAAAATACATTCGGATGCTCAAGTTATGCCTCTATCAAGTTTCTCTCTAAGGTATGCTCTAAGAGTTAGCCAATTTTCTAGGTGGACACATGTCAATCCCAGGTTTGAGCGAACTTCTTTCACAAACTATCCCAAACCTTTGGTACATTTGGGACATAAAATTTCCAACCCCCAAATATCCCTCGGACCATAATGTGGCCTCAGTTTAGCTCAAACAAGCCATTTTAGCCCATGCACCAATGTATAGCACCCTTCATCACCGAATCTTGGAGCACCACTTGTCCTCGCTAGATGAGGGAACATTTTCTTACACAAACTATCCCAAAACTATTAGAAATTTGGGACACAAAATATTATGAACCCCCACTCTTACCCTTGGTCTTCCATATGACCCATAAAGGAGCTTTGCAAACTTATTTCTAGTTCCCTCTCTCTCCGCCTTAGCCAATGATCATCTACCACTTTTCAATCCCAAGTGAGGGAATATTTTCTTGCACAAAATTTCCAAAACCTTTGGGATATTTATGACACAAAAATGTTCCCAAGTTTATCCCTTTCCCCTAGTCAACCATATGACCCAATTTTAGCCCTTTGATGTTTTAAGTGCTTTTTTCACTTTATATCACCGACCAATCACGGATGTCATGAGGATGAGGCACATTTTTTTGCACCACATTTCCCAAAAAATTGGGACACATTCGAAACAAAATTGTTCCCAAGTCATTTAAGAGTTAAAAATTCTTTTTTTATAAATTTGGTGTTGCCTCTCGCTACTTTTTCCCCATGCGAGCAAAAACATCACCGTTAGAAACTCCATTCAACTCTATTAAAAATTCTTCCACCCCATAATTCCTTCATTAAAATACATTCCCATTTCTCCACTACTGCAATATCATCCAAACCCTTTCTTTTTCAGCTACTACCATGTCCATTTTTACCAGAAGCTTCCATGAGAAAGAAATGATGAAATCTTCATATCTTATGATTGAGTAATCAAATGCTCTTGAAATTTTGGCCATTTGTTCCTATCAGGTGCCTTAAAGCTCTAAAAACTAGAAAATATAGAAATGTTCAATATTATTAATGGAATCAAAACTTATAATCTTCCCTAAATCCTTCTTCTATAGTTTCCTAGTGATTCGGAAAGTGGGTGAAGCTAGAATTTTGAACACATCACCCAAAGAAAAAACCCAGATTAGAAATGGTGATTTTTTCATCAAACCAAGGAATGGAAAAATATCTTATAAAATTATTAATTCCCCTTATTTGAAACTTTGGATCATAAGACAATTAGAAAATAAAAATTAGGGCAAAAATGTCAATTTTCCCAAAATAGTAGGTTAGGGAAAAGTAACCTACTAAAAATAGAAAGTAAAAATAACAATACATCATCAACCAAGGAGGATGAAGTGTTTCAAAAGGTTCATAAGGTTGTATTGAAGCAAAATGAGGTGATATGTCCCAAAATAGCAGGTCATAGTCCTACCTGCTAAAAATAGAAAATATTTATTTTGGGTGTAGAAAGTTTGTAGATGGCCTCGTCTTCACTCATCTTTCAAATTTTTTAACTCTTCACATGGTTAAAAATGATATCATACCTCAAATAGATAAATGAAGACTTCATAGTTGTATTGGAAGCATCATCTTGAGTTCATATGTGTCCACAAGCATAACAGAGCATCGCATGGTGCAGCGGGTGGATTCATCATCATCTCTCAGTGAGCTAGGTGATTTGATATTGGTGAATTGGTTTGAGCTCAAAGAGTTTATTTAAGACAAGTGAGCAAGAAATTATCTAGAAAATATCTCTCATATTTCATAACAATAAAGGCTAAGGTTGTAATCTTACAGTATAGTGTGTAAAATAGGAATGTGAGTAATGAATGATCGTGAAAGCCTAAGGAATGAGAGGGTGACTCTCACTCTCATTATGAGATTGGGAATGTACCATCATGGGTAAGGTTAATGTTCATATCAAATTCACATTGGTATATATTTCAAAAGTGTTTCTAAATAATTATTCGGAGACCTGAGGTGTCTACTCATCATGTAAAAGGAGGAGATTGTGATCGGAATCGACAAGTTCTTCATCACAAGGATCTTCTTTATTGGATGTGAAAACCTCTCCCTTCTTCTTTATTTCTCCCTCTTTTTTATCTCCCCTTTCTAATTCTTCATTGGGCATAATCATTTTATTTTTTCTCATTCACTTAAGTGACATCATAAAGTTAAATTGTAAAATTACTTTTTATTTATAAAAGGGAAATTATTTCTCACTTCCTATGAAGATGAAAATTCATGAGTTGAATGAGATCACGAATATTCATGTGGTGGGTAGGTGAAAAGTCAATTCACATTTCTATAAATGGGATGCCTTCTTCATTCCAAAGGATCCTAAAAATTTTAGATTATGATAACATATATGTTGTATAAATTGTGTATTATGGTTTTTGGACTTTGTATTATTATTGTACATGAAATAAAAGATACATATCTTCCATTCTCATTTTCCTATGTTTCCTCTTTTCCCTCTTATATGCACTTTGTAAGCATAGTGATTAAAGAGAGCTTTGTATCTTCAATGAATGGGTATCATAGAACTATTTATGTATGAAGGTTTTGTACATGAAATAAAAGATACATCTCTTCCATTATCCTTTTCCTATGTTTCCTCTTTTCCCTCTTATATGCACTTTATAAGCATGGTGATTAAAGAGAGATTTTTATCTTTGATGAATGGGCCTTAGAGAACTATGTGTCTATGTGGGTTTTGTTTATCTCACTAATAGATTCATTTTTCTTTCTTCTATATTGAATGTTGAACTACTTTGGTTACTGGGTATGAACTCTGCAATTGGCCTACTCATGGAAGTAACCTTCCTTTCCTAATTTCTCCCCTTTCCCCTCATCACTGTGATTTACTCCCTTGTACCTCATACAAGAAATTTTACACAAGTTCAATAGAGGTCCCCAAAGTGTGATCCCTAACCTATTTGGCCAACCCATAACATTTATTTTAGGATTATATTAGTTACATTCAATAATGGGAGTTGCACCATTCAATAAAGAGGGGCGTAGCCCCGTGAACATTGGTAGAGACACCTAATTTTCCCAACTGACAAATTTTCTCACCAAAAGATATGTGATCACCTATTTAATATTTTACTTCACTTTTCATAGTCAAACATTAATTATTCTCATCATTCACGTAATTATATCTTCCCTTATTATGTACCAAAACTTGTGTGTATTTCCCTTTTTGTGTGCCCTGTTATTTTCATGCCAACTAGTCTTCTGCTTTCAAATCATATTATTAGGAATCTTCCATGGAATGAGCTTACAAAATTTTATTAATCTCATCTTTAATGGCTATGAAAAATCTATTTTATACCTTGAGATATTATTTACATAATCCTCCACATGTCTCACTATAATGGTTAGTCAGTAAAAGTCTTCATTTTATTCTCTATAGGCATATACCATTATTTATTCCTCCCCTTGACCTATGACCTTCTTAGGTCATAAATATATATATATTTTCCAATCTTCCTTCTCTACACATTTATATATTAACCTTGTTGGTCATTGAATAATCATCCAATAGAATTCTCTACTCTTCTCTTAAAACATTGATATCATATTTTTTCGACCCGAGAATCCTATATAGAGCAGCCAACATAGCAATTAGACCTGCAACATGTGATAAAGAGAGAATTTTCCCTCATACCTATGAGAAATGAATGTAATATTCAATTAATGTCTTTCCAAACTTGGTGTCTTGTGTCTGAGTGACATGTTTCAAAACCTTGTTGTTGTTTGGCATTTTTTGAGACCTGCATCTAGGACGACTAGAACATGAGTCACATTGACCATAACGTGTGAAAAATTGATTGGGGAGAAGACTTGTTTGGGTGGAAGTTTGAAATTTGTTTGGATTTTTGAAGGAGGAGATTCATGTCGGGAAAAGTTAAATATTTTCTTCAACATATTAGTTTTTTGTTTCCTTTGGTGCTTAGAGATATTATTTCATATTGATTTTTTTGGTGTTCTTTCCTTTTTTACATTTGTAAACATTCCATAAACCTACAAAAGGAAGAAACATGAAACTTGTTGTTTGGAATTTGGTGAATACATTTTCATACATTGTAACCTATCCTAGAATGGTAGAAGGAGAAAAAAATTGTTTTTACTTCTTGTGAAGTGATCCAAGCATCCCCATTGTGTTACAATCAACATGGAGAAAGGAAGCATGGTGGATTCATGGTGAATTAAATACCATGGCTCATGAGCACATATGAATCTTTCCATCTGATGCTAGTAATGTTGCAAGCAATCATGGATATGTGTATCCTTTGAGAGACCAAAATCAAGCCACTGAGAGTTTCGATTTCTACTTCATATTGCTCAAAATCTCCACAACATCATAAACATATAATTCGAGGACATAGTGCATTAAGGATTATTTTATTGGTTCTTGTTTGATGTGTAGTGTCAGGTGAAGAAAATTTATGCCAAGCTCAAAGAATAATACAATGTAAATTATTAACATGAGATAGAATTACCTCACAAGATTCCACATCTCACTTGCATAAGCATACCGAGCTCACCTTCATTCATTTATTCATCTGTAATGATTTGTACATTTGATACAATAATATAATTTTATCTCTGGAATCATGTATTCTCCCAAATTTTTGTTGTATGATGCTCAAATTTGTAAAGGGACAAACTATGTCACCTAGAAAATAAATATTGCCCACGATTCTCAAGTTTGAAGAGTTATGGTAAATTGTCATCGGTGACACAATGACACGTACAAACTATGCTGATGATAGAATGAAGTATGAAAAATTTGATGCAAAATCCTTGATGTTGATCACTCTCAGCATCTATGATGAGGTTCAACCTCAAGTATGAGATACAATGAAATCAAAGGATGCCTAGAATGATCTATTTACCATCTAGTAGTCAAATAAAGATTCATATACTTTATATAAAATATGAGAGAGAAAGTAGAGGAATTATTGCATTGTGTGGCATAAATATGAGCATATCTTTTGGCACTCGGTGAAAAGGTAAAAAAACTATTGATCTCGATCACTCTAAGAGCACTTCCTTCCTAAATTAGATGTTATTCATGACATTGAACATTAAAAATAAGTGGTGTCATTAAAATAACTGGTAAATATGCACCAATAGGAAGAATCCATTTAGACAGTGCATTAGGAGTTTAAAGACAAGGCACTTATCTCAAGATAATAGAAGATTCACAAGTATTGAAAGGGATAAAAGAGAAGAAGTCCTAGAAGAATCCTCAAAAGTAACCACATTAGAAAAAATATCAAAAATTATATCAATGGTGTCACATCTACACTAAAAATATACATGACATTATTAACTATTGGTATAATGGTCAGACTCAAGGAAATTATGGAAAAGAGCACATCTTGTTGTAGTAATTCTCAGTAGTCCATATGTCATCCTTGCCACATGAAGTATAAAGGACATATCACAAATCAACAACATGATGAATCAGAAGAGGAAGTACCATAGGTACCAAATTACATAACACATCAAAACACTTTTCTAGTCTCCCAAACATTGCAGCCATCACATAACATTTGGTTCATAGACTTAGGTACCAATAAGCATGATAGGTGATAGAAGTATTTTTTATTCTTTAAGTGATCAACCCAATAGATATTGAGTTCACAATTCATACAATATGGATTATGTTACAAAAGGGGTAAGAATTGTCACCATTCCTCTTGGGGTAGAAGATGTACCATCAAAAGGTGTTCTATGTTCCTGGCTTGACCAAAAATATCATGTCTATCTCTTAAATATTGAATCACAAGCTTAAGGTGGAGTTCATGGTCCATAAAGGCATAAAATCCTATTTGATCTCATGAGAAGGTATGTTACTTGCAGTTTCTCTATCTTCCTCTATGGTGGAGTTTACAACACTCTTACATTATCAATATGGGAATCTTTCTATTGGATCCCTCTATCATCTCATCTCCAAGGATATGGTTCAAGGGCTTCCTATAATCTCCCACTCCTTACCTATCTATTCTAGATGTCTTACGGGAAAACATAAGGATTCATTCGAGTAGAGTACCTTCCATGCCAAGAACCATCTCGAGGTCATACATACCAATATGTGAGGACCCTTTCCTACTTCCTTTAAAGGATTTTAGTATGTATTTTCTTTAAATGATTCACTCTTCTTCTAGTTTTGATAGATGATTATTCTCATAAGACATGGGTTTTCTTTCTTTGGAAGAAAAGTGAATTATTTTCCAATTTCGGGTCTTCTATAAGTAAGTTATTTAGTTAACTGGGAATCCCTTTCTTTTCCTCTTCTCAGATCAAGGGGGAAATAATTCTTGTTAAATAAATTATTAACATTCCTGAATGATTGTGACATCATAAAACATTGTAATCCCCCTATAAACCCCAATGAAATGGCATTGTAGAATGTCGTAATTAGATAGTCATGGAGATGGCTTGTTGCATGATTTCCACTACCAAGTTGGAGAGTAGATTTTGGGAAGAAGCAATCCAAACAGATGTATATCTTCTAAACCGGGAACCAAAAAATAACTTGTAGGAAAATAAATCAGAAGAGGTATGGATTAATCATAATCCTCAAATATCTCACCTTATAATATTTGTTTATACAACATACATGCATGTCCAAAAAAAGAGGAAAACTATCGATCCGAAGACAATCAAGTGTATATTTTTGGGTACAGTACTACCTCAAAACGTATCATATCATGGATCCTAAGAAATAAAGATATATGAGATTTTAGATGTGGTTTATGATAATTCATCATTTGAATCCTTCTAACACAAAGAAGAGTCAGTACTAAACTCCTCTCTTATATTTATCTCATGATAGATGATGAGTAAGAAGAACATTCACACAAGGAAACTAAGTTGTGTGGAAAATTGTTCTTTGATCTTGGTCCTTTGAAAAATCATTCTTCACATTAGTAATAACATCATCTAAAATGAGTCCAAAGTACCATCAGGGGCTCCCACCTGAACTCTCTCCTAGATACTTCATTTGGAGTTATAACAAGAAGGCAAATGAGAAATGAGGTAAATCCTACACTGATGAGTTTAGTTGTTGACAACACTAAACTTGATATAATTTGAGAGGAACTCAGTCAACCATAGTGGAAGAAATATATGGATGTAGAATATGACTCCCTAATTCAAAATCATACATGGAAACTTTTTGATCTTCCTATAGGAGATAAATCCATTAACTACAAATGAATTTTCAAACTAAAATACAATGCAAATGGATCTGCCGACAAGTAAAAATCATGTCTAGCTATAAAGGGATATTATCATTAAGAAGTAATTGAATACGATGATACATTTCTATATATTGTGAAGATCAAGACTATCATAGTTTCTTGTGTACTGGAAACAAAAAAAGATGGAAACTTTAGCAGATGGATGTAAAAAGTTATTTCTTGAATGGTGATCTCAAAGAAGTATACATGACCCAACTAGAAATATTTTGTTGATGAACAACATCCTCATAAGGTATGTCATCTAATTAAGTCTCTTTATGGAATTAAACAAGAACCTAGGGCATGGTACATTAAAATAGATGATCACCTATTGCAACATGGATTCACCTATAGCCCCTCATATTCAAATTTATATATTAATAAGGTAGGCACAAATATTTTCATTCTTGTTTTGTATTTGGATGATCTTGTGATCAAACTTTGAGCTTAGATAATCTCGTTAAAGATGTAAAGAATGGTATGAATATATCCTTCAACATGAAAAATTTGGGACTACTTCATTATTGCCTTGGCTTGGAATATGGTAGAAGAAGAATCAAATTTCAATCTCACAAATGAAATATTCCATGAAACTCCAAGAAAAGTATGGAATGTCTGAGTGTAAACCTATGTCCACTGCAATGGAGAAAGGTGTAGACACCTAAATCTAACTACATAGTTTTAATACTAAAATTTCACTAATTATCCTCTTTCTCATCATTTCTTTATAAATATTTTTTCCCACTAATCGAGATAGCTTTCCTCTTCATCCTAGATGCCAATTAACGTCACTTCATTAGTTATAATCCTATTTTAATTAATTAATTAACCATTATTAATTAATTAAGCCTTTTAATCTTCTATTTAATCAATAAACCCTCTTATTTGTTAAATCCCCTTTCAAACCCTTCAAATTCTACTAATATCCCCTTAAATAATCTCCAAATGGATTCTATAAGCTTAACTTGGTCTATTAATTAATCCTAGTTGATTAATTAAATCACCCCCAACTCCCATGAGTTGTTAATATTTAATTAATCTTTTCTAATCATACTTATCCCTTTCTAATTCTACTTTACATTTATCCCACATTCACTAGGATGCAAGTTTCTCTAAAAATGGAAAGCTATATAAAGAACCTAGTACACCATGTTTCAACTTACACCATGTCCTTGTAAGACATTTGCACTTGATAAGAGCATTTTCATGTTATTGGAAATCTTTGTTCAAACAACCTTTCTACTTGGCCAAGAGTAGTAAGAGAAGACCAAAAATGGAAATCAAGCCATATTGGTGAGATATCTTCCTCTTCCTTGAAGAAATTCCTTGATCGTGCATATTTTTTTCGATCACAAAGGAAATACATACACTTTAAAAGAACATCCAACAACAAAAGGAGGTTGGCATTTGATGTTTAATTTAATATTTTATGCATAATTAGTTAAAATTTCCTTCATGATTTATAATGATGTCATTTTTTAGATTAGATTAAGCTAGAATCTACTTTATGTTAGGTTTATTCCATGGCTTAGATTCAATCTAATACATGCATACATATGGCACACTCGGTGGGAATCCCATTTGTCTCTAGTGCATTATTTATGTTTCCTTAGTTTAGGCTCCATTTTACATGCTCATTATTCCGATTTTTGGAATTTCTTTTTTTTTTTTAAGGCATGTTTAATGATGTTTGATAGTGTTAAGTGTTCTTTATGCATATTTAGGAGGAAAACTTCTATCAAGTTTGAGTCTTGATGAGAAATTTCTGATCTTTTTGGTGTTTTTCCTCATTTTTGAAGTTTTTGTGAAGGTATAGGTTCATTTCTGAGCATTCATCTATTTTTCCGAGTGTGTTAGGAATTAGTCCTAACATGTGTGAATAAACATATTGTTGGGATTATTTAGTGTGATCATATTATTATTGAGAGAAAATAAAGGTGTTAATATACGCCTATATTTTCTTGTATTATTAGTGTGTTGTTTCAACCACACACTAATATAGGATAGTGAGAGTTTTTAGGTTGTTAGTTGTTAGAAAAACTAACCTATAATTGAGGAGTGGAGTTATAGAGTAACTCTTATAAATATGTTTGCCGATGGGGTATGGGTGGAGTGGTTAAGACAAATGGTTGTATCCGGATCCACCCAGGTTCAAATCCCACTTAGGAACAATCCCTGTTTAGGGTGGTAATGTCTGAGGTGGCACAACTAGTAGGTTGATATAATAGAAGTGGATTTTGGTTTGAGATTGCATGCGTTAGAAGCATGTTCAAGTGTGCTGGATATGGTTCCCTAATTGTTGATATTAAATGTTATATCTTGGCTGAATGTACTCTAGTTTATAGCTCCGGTAAAAAGCGTATATCTATTTAAAAAACTCTTATAAATATGTAATCTATATTATTGTTTAATTAGTTGAATATGATTGATTAATTCATGCTTGGGCACATTTGAGCCTTTGGATCTTCCTAGAAATGGGGCTCCACTTCAACTGCATCGTATCGAGTAGGCTCTACGAACCTCTCTCGCTTGTCCTCCATTCACATGTTTTTCCTTAAACTAGTTTAATGGTTATGCAATGTAGACCACATGTAAATTCCATTTTTCCATTCAGTGTTTCTTACATATTACCAGTAGGGTAAGTGCGGGAAGTTGATGGACAAATATAGGGTCATCCGTGGACATCATATTGCATATAACAACATAATATCAACTTGTAGGGATTATTAGCAATACATACACTAAAAATTAGACAAAATTATATCAATATGAATCGTAGAATCCGGAATCTAGTTTCTAAAATACTAATTTTTGTAAAAAATGGACAAGATTAGCTATATTAAACACTCAAAATTCAATGACTTGGTTTTTTTTTTTTTTTTTTAAAAACGCTGATAAGATTATAGTCCGTTTGCCCACAATTTGGATGACCAAAAATTGATATATATATTTTTCCTTTGGTGAGAAGTTATATGCCACTATATATCTTGGGATGGATTTTATTTTGTATTTTTTTGAGTAATATTTTATTTTTTATGATTTTTTCCGTGAAAGTGGTATGAAAACATAAAGAAAACAGAGCACTTTCCGTTTGCCCGCCATAACTTCATCAAAAAATATTGAAATCAAATAAATTTTTTTGAACATGTATATAATTTCACCATGGTTGGGATGGTATAAGTTTTATCACATTATGATAAGTGAAACAAATTTTGCAGTCTTAAACGTAGACATAAACATTCACAGGAAAAAGTGTCTTAAAGACCTACTATTAGTAAAAAATTATAAAATGATATTTATCCTCTTCTATTCACTTTAAAATCAGTATTTCTACAAAGCTAATAGTCTCCCCTACGCAATGGTACCATTTTTATGACATAGTTTTTAATTTTCGGCATGGTTCAAGTCCGCGGAAGACTAAATTTGATGTTTTACTGTTTTTAATGTAAAATTCAGATTTGATGTCCACTTAATTGTCCCCCAACTTGGTGCACTTACCCAGTAGTTTTGTAGCGCATACCATGTATAAATTTGTGGCATTCACCATTCACCTGCATTTCCTCTCTCCTTTCTATCTTGGTAACCTTTTATTTGTAATTTTTTCACTCCATCTTGTTCATAGTATTGTTGACAGGAATTTAGGTATAAACTATGAGGTTAAGGAGATAGCCACAAAAAGATAAAGAAAACCGCGATAAAACCAAGGAAGCCGTAGAATGAAGTAAAACCATGAATAAATGATAGAATCCACTGAATACTACAAAGCCACAAAACATAGAGGAATCCGCGAAAGACTTGAAGAATCCACGAAAGTGACTAAAATCTGCATAACAAAGATGGATAACTCTAATACAACACTTAAGCCAACCGAGGCATGAGCTAAAGCAAGTGTCTTTTGACACATATTGGATTTTTATATCTATTGTAATTAATTTATTAAATAGTGTGCATCACTAAAGACATATGTGACTATCAATTCGATATTTTGTATGAGAGATAGGATACTTGAGATATAATGAGAAGGATGTATGATGTAACTATTATTATTGATGAATAAATAAAGATTGGAGTTTGGAGTAAAATTTGTTATGTGTTTTCAATTACATTTCTGTTCATAGATTAGATGTGGTGTATTTCCCACGTACATCCTTAACTATGATCGATTACTTCCTAAGCCCTACAATCTTGTTGGGGTTTTAGGTCAAAATTTGGTGTCTGAGCCCAAGTTTCTTGTGTTAAGTGGATGTCAGGAAAGATCTCACCACTTGGATATTAGAAACCTACATTATTAGAAATTGAAAATTGGTGGGAAAAGAAGATCAACATATTTGTGAAAGGGGAATAAAAAAGACGTAAAATCACCTATAAATCAGCAGAAGTAGAAACCTTTGGGGAATTCAGAGAATAATTCTGGTCTTATTTTCCTCATCAGTTGTGGCCTTGTTTATTAGCACACACAAAAGGACCGAATGGAAGCACATGTATTTGAGACAACCTTTTGAGTGGACTGCATAAAAATTAACAATAGTAAAATACCTCAATGAACCATGGACCGAGAAATTGACTATTGGTATGAGACTACATTAGATTATTTTATAATCACATGGGAAATATAGGGTTGGATGAGCTTTGAAAATAAGAAACAAGAAGTGTTAAGTGGAGCCCACGGTTATTTCCTTCAATCAGTTCCATTCTTAATCAAGGTGTTAATGATAAAAAGGATTAATTAGGGATGTGGACAAGTTCATTTGTGGGGAAAGACATTGTGGGATAGCAGAAGTGAAGGGGGTGATCCAGAATCATGAATTATTAGAATTAATGGGGCATTGGTTGGGGTGGCAGAAATAGGCCGACATGAGAAAAAGGAAAAAAGTGGAAAATAGAAAAGTTAGAGGGTTAGAACAGGAGGATTAAGAAAATTAAAAAGAAAATTAGGAGATAGTTAAAATGAAGGGAATGCAAGAAAGAGAAATATTAGCCATAGAAAATAAGGAATTAAAAGAAAAGGAAGAAAGACAGAAACTGGAAAGAGAAGAGAGAGCAAAGAAGATGAAAGAAAGAAAGGAGAAGTTGAATAAGGTTAAGAAAGGAGAAGAGAAGGTAGAGAAAATAGAAGATTCACCCACATCAAGTGGAGGCCAGAAATTGGCTCACCTAGAAATGGAGGCAGACACTTCAAGTCTCGTTATAATACCCACATCTTGCGGAGACCAATTAGGTTTTGTTACTCCATAGAATCTTGTGGTACAATATACTATAGAAAGTCCAATTCAAAAATCAATGACGAGAGAAGCAATATTAGCAAGAGATTTACAACAATTGGTAGGAAGTTTAGATCTAGCATTCAAAAGAGTTTTAGAAGTAGAAATATGGAAAGAAGAGGAGATGAGAACCCCATTAATGATTAAAGAAAAATGAGAAGAAGAGGAAGAGGAAGTTAGTATTATGAGGAACTTGTTAGAGGAATTTGGTGAGAAAGTAGAGATAGTGGATGAACAGGATAAAGAAAAAGAAAGTATAGATACGAGAAGAAGAGGAGATAGAAGTGATAGAAGAGAATATTGAAGAAAAGGATAGAGAAGAGGACCAGGAAAGGAAAGAAGAAAAAAATAAGAAAAGAAGAAGTGATGAAGAGTTAGAGGTAGATCATAGACTAAGGAATATTAAAGATAGAAAAGTAGTTATTGATAATGTTAGTTATGAAAAGATACCAAATAAAGAGACTCCCCTAGCCAACACAAAGGCCCAAAGGAGATGACCCCGGAGTGGATGCCATTCCATTTGCCACTTGAGACACTAATTGAGAATCTACAAAAAGAAAGAAGTCTGGGAGAGAGATATAAAATATTACTAGAAGAGAGTCAGAAGAGACAAGAGATAGTCAGAGAGTTCTAAGAACTACTAGGAAAACTTTACTTTGACATTGAATTAAGAAAAGATAAAAGAAGAAGGAGTAGTCTAAAACCCATTCATAACTAGACAAAGAAAGTAAAGAAAGTTAAGCATCAAAGCATGTTGTCCAGGCTAGAACCAATACGAAGCAAAAATGGCCTAGAAGATCAAGATGCCGATCTTTGATAAGAATTCTAGTGATGCATTGGAACACTTGTTCCTCTTGGATGTCTATTGGAAAATAAATAACACCATAGATGAGGCTACTAAGATACAAGATTTTTCAGGGTCATTAAGGGATGATGCACTGCATTGGTATATGAGACTGAATTCTCAAGGAACAAAATCATGGGTTGATCTTGAGAGAATTTAAAACAAACTTTCATTTCCCATAAGCCCCATTATGAGTAAGAAAGATGAGATATTTGGTACAAAGAGAAGGAGAATCAGTGAAGGAATTCAGTTAGAGGTTCAATATTGTTACTAGAAAATTGGAAGAACCCCTAATAGATAAACAGAGAATTGAGTGGTTCACTTAAGGGCTACTTCCTTATCTTAGGGCCACATTAGATTCACAATAGTTTAAAATGTTCTCAAAAGCAATTGAAATGGAAATTAAAGTAGAAGCCTCACCATGAAGATTGAATTAGAGAGAGTAAACTTAGAACTGGAAAAATTTAAATTACAACGGAGATTCAGAGAACTGAAGGATTAAGAAATAGTTCCCCTCCGAAGAACAATATGAGACCAAAGATACAGTGTAAAATATATTTCACCAAAGGACATAGTAGAATTGAATGCCCATATGCTGAGAATGCAAAGATAATAGCTGCCGTAAGAGTGCATTCATCACAGAGAGCATCCTCTAGTAACACACTACCATTTGAAAGGACATGGTGTGGAATCTGTAGGCTTTGGGACCAACACACTCAGGACACTTATCCTCTATTAGAAGTAGCACCACCTACAAATCAATTGATGTATTATACGCATGTGGTTCTTACAATCATTATCACCATACTTTCCCTTCGGTTGATGCATTAGATGATTTGAAGGATTATGCTGCTAGGAGAGCTATGGCTGCAAGGTAGAATACAACACCTAACCCTCCTCCTACACAACCACAAGATGATTACAACACCTACATCACCTACACAACCATCTCCATAAATGATAACTACACCATAACACCCAAATCAACAAGGTGGTCAACCACAGTTTAGAGGCGGATATCGGGGAAAAAATTACAACCCTAATTACTTAGGTTACAATGATGGGGGTTTCTATAGAGGGTATCGAGGAGGATTCTAAGAAGGCTTGGGGAGGATACAAAGGAGGGTATAGAGGTGGCTCCAATAATTATCAAGGAGGTAGAGGTTACCAAGGAAACCAAGGATATAATGATGGTGGTTACCATGGAGGGTATAATCAAGGAGGTGGATACCAAGACATGAGACCAATGAATTGCTATAAATTTAGGAAAGATGGACACTTGGCTAGAAATCAAAGAAGATCCATGCAGATTTTTCCATGCAGATTTTTCCATAAGAAAGGACACGATGCATTCCATTTTCCAGAGGCATGTGCAATTATATAGAAGTAGATCAAAAAGATCAGAGGCATTAACAGAAGAAGCTCAAAGAAAAGTACAACATATTACTTAAATTCCTTGGGATGAAGAAACTATAGCTAAAGACAAATACGGAAGGGCGGATATCAATAGCTACAAAAAGAAGAAAGGAAGGAAGAAGCAAAAGAAATTTATAGAAGGAGGAAGTCAAAAAAAGGTGAAAAGAAAATTGAAGAACCGTGGTATAGGGTTGCGGTCACAACTAGAAGTGCTGCCAAAAATGAGGTGGTCCCTAAAAAGAAGAAAATAATAAGATTACCACAAGAACAACACTCCTCCGATGAAGAGGAATGGAAACCAAAGGATATTAGACCTGAATTACATTACAAAGAAGTTGAAAAAAATAAAGTAATTATCCATGAAGCACAAACTATTGAAGAGAGAGGAAAAATTATTTTGTAGAAGAAGAGGTTAGAGCCTTAAAGGAAATAGAAAAATTAACCATCAATAATGGGTTAATAGAGAAACTGAAACAATTCAAGTAAATACTAGAATAAAGAAGAGAGGACACATCATGTCCATAGAATTGAGGGAGGATACAACAAGAAGAAAATGAATATATTCCAGACCCAACGAACATGGTGGAAGTCCGCCATCTATCTGGATGTTGACATATTTGATACCACTATCACTAAAGTACTACTGGATCTTGGCGTGGATGTCAACATGATGTCCAAAACTACATGGGAAATGCTTGGAAGACCAACATTGGAACCCACAAGATACTTTATTAGACTAGTAGACAGATCATAAAGAAATCCATTAGGATTCCTAAAGAATGTGGTAGTGAACTTCATGGGAATAAAAAAGATGGTGAATTTTGAAGTTGTGGAGAATGTATCTTAAAATCCCTCTTACAATGCCATTTTAGCCCTGGAATGGTTTGTAGACTATAATGGAACACTAATCTTTGAAGAAGAAGAGGTGACCTTGAGTGCGAGATGGTATATGTGTTCACGTACCTTTACATGTGGGAATGAGTGTCACGTGGGTAGAAGAGATATGACACGATACAGAAGAAGAATAATTTGATGAAATACAAGGGGTATATGCCTTATGTAGTGCCCTTTCCTTGGACACTATTCGACATCGATCCCGACACTATTGGTCACATTTTGGATATTATTATGTTTTGATGTAGTATGATGTATCAGGGATTATTATGGACATTATTATGTTTTTATTAGTATGATGGTTAGATGTTAGATCCTGGATTAATATTGATCTGGATTCAGATGTTTTGCTTGAGGATCATTGAGACATTTTTATTGTTATGTGGATGATGATATACTAGTTGACATGGACAGGTTATTGATGTTAATTTTAGACATGTGACATTGATTATTATGAATAGCTCTAGTATAGAAATCTATTGGATGATGATATAGTTACAAATTGAATTTTAATGATAAATATTGAATCTTGATATTGTTGTGATTTGGATCTAATGTTTATATATCATTTAGATGTTCTGATATGGCCACGAGGCCGAAGGAGGTATTTTGCATTTGCAGTTAAAATCACAACAATGTCGGGGATGGAGACTAACCATATTGGAAATCAGTGTGAAATCAAAAAGGTCACCATGGTAACTGTGTTTGAGCTATATGTTGTGTTTTGGTTAGGATTTCCCATGGGGGGATTTCCATTATTGTGACCATGGGGTCTATGTGTGCTTTATTTGTTGTGTCCCTTTTAAAATTATTGTTGTATGTATTTTATTTGTAATGTGCTCTTTATTTTAATTATTTTAATGTGATAGTATAATGTGAGAGTCTTATAGTTAAATTTTAATTAAATTAATTGGGATGTGGAATATAAATTAAATGTTATTGTCTTGGTTGAAAATGAAATTTATTTATATATTTTATAACCATATGGTAATTAAATATATGGTTGTGTCTAAAGTTTGTAATAAATAAATGTCATAGAAATAAATGCATTTTAAAAGAGTGTGTAAGTTACCAAGTATGGGTTGTGTAAGTGAAGTGATAGATTGTGTAAGAAATTGTAAGAGGTTGTAAGAAGATTTTGGAAGGTTTGACACTCCACCTCTCTCTTGAAATTCGAATTTGAGCTTGGAGGAAAAATTTGGAGGCTTGTGGGACAAGTTAAACTTGTCCCACACCTCTCAAAATCCTCCACCAACCATGTTTATTAATTTGGAGTCAAAATCAAATTATTTTATTGAATTTTGACTTGATTTATTGTAAGAAGTGATTGCACTTGTCTTACAAATTTTAAATGCATTCCCTTTTGGGGTATGGGCTATTGTGTGTGTAAGTGATTTTGTCATTTTTCCTTAATGGTGATTTGTTGTTGCTGTGGATTGCACTCTTGGGGAAGGAAGAAAAATGATGTGGCATCCCACTTGGAATCCACATCATCCTCTTCCACCCTCTCCTTTAAAAATTTGAATTCCTCCTCATTTTGAGGTTGTTGAAGGTTGGAGATTTCACTCTTGGGTCAAATTTTTCTCTTGCCTTTGGAGCTTGCTTTGTGGAAGAGCTTGGATTGATTCACATGCTTGTACATTGCTGTTTTGGGACTGTGTTTTGAGCATCAAAGAACTGTTGTTTTGGAAATAAGTCTCCATTATGGAGAGGTAGGCTCTCACTCTTTTAAAATTGTTGTTTTTCCCTCTTTTAGCATGAATTTTTGAATGTGTTGTGTTTGAAATTCTTAGAGGGATGGGTAGAATGCTTAGGGCATGGTGTGGAGAGAAGACTATGAGGTTAATCAGAGGAGGGATAAGGGATTTTCCATTGGCACTTGTCTTGAGGAGGGAGTGTTGGTTGGAATCCACCTAGGAAAAGAATATGCATGCATTTCTTACTTTGGGGGAGGTATAAGGGATAAATTTGGAGGAGGGATAAGGAGGGGTTGAGGAGGGATAAGGTTTATGGGATGGTTATGTTCTTGGTGGTTGTTGTAGGTGGATGTCCAATTTCAACATGGGAGGCATAAGGAGACCTCCATAGTTCTTGCTCTTGTTTGGCTTGCTTGCTCAAGCCTTTGTGATTGTATGACTGTTTTCTAATGCAGTTGAGAACTGCTGCCTTGTTTTGATTTGTGTTTTCTTTGATTTTTATGATACATGAGTGTTGCTTGCATGTGAAAGAAGTCCATGTTGCCATGAGTTGAATTATCATGCTCTATTTCAATATGGTTGGGGCTTGGGGCCAATGGGGAAAGATGGCTTCTATTTTCCCATTGGGTATCTTGGTTGGGTGGAGAGTGTTGCCTTTCCCCCTTCCTTGTTGTGATTCAAGTTGCAAGAATGAAGAAATCAGCAAGCTGCTATTTGGAGAAAGAAGAATACAGTTTGTCATCATCTCTTTGAGAAAACTTTTGTAATCCCTTCCCACTTCATGTGGATGAGTTGTATAATTTTGTAATGTGAAGCCATTGTATGGTAAATGGAAGTCTGAAATTTAATTGAAATGTAAAGATGAAACATTCTATTCTCTGTATTGGAAAAGACTATCATACAGTTGTATATTTAACATTGAAATTCAAATGTAGAAATGAATTGTATCTTTCTGTTTAGTTTGAAAAGAAAATGGGAAGAACATTTCATACTTGTATTTGAAATTTGAAATCAGATCAAATTGGAAAAGAGATCAGTTGTAATGTTATTTGTTTTTCAATAGAAGTATGGCATTGGTTCTTGTAAAATTTTATATCAAAACCGGAAACTCGAGAGATGCTTTTAGTTTGAATTACATGGATGTTTGATAAGAAACTACATTGGATTAAGTTTAGGAATCATTTTTGTTTGAATTTAAAAAAAAGAGACAAACCAAATTTAAAGCAACAACTTGCTATTTTAAAGTTAAATCTGGTAATGTACATTTGAAAAAAAAAAGAACAGTTCACTTTTATACTTCCCAATCAATTTAAAAATACTATGAATTAACATGCTGAGACTATTCTGAACCCAGCTTGACAAGGAAAATTCGAGAAAACAATTCAATCAATCCAATTTTGAATCAATCCCCTTCCTAAGTCGTTTTTTGTTCCTTGTTGGATAAAAATGCAACTTCAATAAATTGATCAAATTGACACCTTTAAAACATTCTAATTCTTCCCTAAGTTGATTCTCCATGTCTGTTTGACATGTTGAGTGAAGGAAGAGTCCAATTTTTATAAAATTTGCAAGTTTAAAGCCGAGTTTGTAACTTAAAACCCTGCAGATCGATTTCTTAAAATTGACCCTTGAAACATTACAAAATTCTAAAATTGATAATTTTTGTGCAAAGAGGACTCCAAGAGCTTTCTAGAAAGTTCTCATTTGCCTAAAATGGAGCTTCCTATCAAAAGTTATGGCCATTTGAAGTTTTACTTCAACATGGCCATCTCAAACCAAAAATGAAATAATTCGACCTTAGAAAAATTTAAATTTTGAACTTTGGAAAAATTTCCTAAAAATTTCTGCAGCCCCGCCAAACCCTCTCCTCCTATCAGAAGTTGCCACGTGGCACCTTGGAGGGGTAGGCCCTTAATAAAAAAACTTAACTTTTTGAAAATTTTGCCTTGGAAATTTTCCCAAATTTTCCCGCAACCCCGCGGCCCCCAACCAATCACGTGTTGACACGTGGCAGGGAGGGCTCGTGGATTTAGAAATGAAAATTTAACTTTTTCCCTTTTGGAAAAATTTCACTTTTTCCTCCACCGGCCCGTGACCAATCACAAAGCGCCACGTGGCCATTTGAGCAAGTGCGGAGGCATGGAGGAAAATTTTCCTTTGGAAAATTGAGACTTTGGTTTAGGGAAAAATTTCCACTTTTTCCCCGTGACCTGCTCTCCCGCGCCAATCACGTGATGACACGTGGCATTTGGGAAATTTTTCTCAATTTTCTCCCTAACCCCGTGGACCTCCAAGGGAAAATTTTCCCCTAAAACTCCGCCTGGCCATAACTTGAGTTTTACAAGGAGTTAGGAGGACTTATTTATATGGTTGGAAAGGTGAGGAAATTTCCTATCCAATGAGCCTAGTTTAGGAAAGTTTTGATAACTATAAGTGTGTGAAAAATTTATTTGAAGTTCAAGGCTTGATAGAGAGTAGGCCTGGAGATAAATTTCTCCCTGAACCTTAATTAAAATTGTAACCTCCAAATTGGAGCCTTGTAAACTTGTTATAAGATAAAAAGTTAAATCTTGTGTTTGGTTAATCAGAATTTGTTTTGGAACCTATTTAGTTTCAAACTAGTGTTTTGCAACTTGGTTGTAGACTCTTCCTATATGAAAAAAATAAAAAATTATTCCATAATTTTTCTAGTTTGTTTCTTGGTCTCAAGTGGTAGTTGAAGCAGGCATCACACCTTAAATAATTTTTTTAGTATTGATAAGGAATTTGAATCAAATTCAGATGGGTAAATATCGGTTAAGTCAAAAGATACTACTGAGATCTCAAATAATGTGGTGGAGGCATGGATACATGGGTTCCCCGAATCAAGGACCCAGAAATTACATTATGCGAGAAGGATACCACCAAGAATCATCACTTTAGATGATAGATACTATACCATGGGTGACATTTTTGTGCTTGCAGAGAGACATTTGAAGAAGAAGGATATTTTTCAGCTCTAGAGGAAGAAGAAAAAGAGATATTTATGCCAGCTAGAGAGGAGTTTTCGTGGAAGAAGAAAATATGACGAACCTTCCAATCAAGAGGGTATATAGATTGAGTGCGAAGAATCTCACCAGACTCTACCAAAATATTCAGGCTTTGGATATTTAGAGGGATATATCAAGATCATGGAGAGGATATTTCTGAATGAAAAAGCAAGGATGGAAACATTGGATGACACCCTGACAATAAATTCTGCAAGTTGGTGGGTGGCACATAAAACTACCATATCTCATTGGAAATCAGTCACTATACTTAAAAGCTAGATTCTTGGAAAGTGAAGGACATTATGCCGCAATCCCTAAGTATAGTGGAGAAACAGACTGTGGAAACATATTCGAGACATGTGAACAACATTAGAAGTTATGCAGGGAAACCTATCCCCTATTATGGACTCAATTATTCATATGGACCCTTGGGCCCATACCGTTGTCATGGTATAGACACCAATAGGTTAGGTGGGAAACAAAATATTGGGAACATATTGTGAAAGATTTCGCCATACCTTTACCTTTTGGGATGTGGATTTAAAAATTTTGAGGGCTCTCCAGAAGATTAGAAATTTTTTATTTATGACCCCTGAGGAAGCTCTAAAACAATTTTCAAGGAATGAAGAAGAGGCGAATGGGAGATCTTAAAGCCCCAAGAAAGCCCAATAAAGATACAAGAGTTGGCAAGATGCTACAATGTAGAGAAATAAGACAAAGAAGAAAAACCAGAGAACTTAAGATACAAAGTCATAGAAGATGAGAGATCAGTGGTAGAAAACAAAGATGAAGGAGAAAAATACTATTATCAGCCATTGAAAATAAGGAATGAAAACATTGGGATAGAAGGAACTGAAAAACTGGCCAAAATTGGAGATTATTGGATAGAAGAAGAAGTAGCTAAAGTAGTGGAGTTACTACAAGAATTCCAAGACATATTCCCAAAAGATTTCAAAGAATTGAAAGGGATAAAATAAGAACTTGGAACAATGAAGATTCAGATCAAGGAGGGGTTCAGACCAATGAAGAAAAGGCCATACAGACTAAACCCAAATTTGAAGGTGAAGGTGAAATATGAATTAGACAAAATGTTGAGTGCTGGGATCATTAAACTAGTCGATGATGCAAAATGGATCAGTCCCATGGTGATCCAAAACAAAAATACTTGGAGAGATCCACATTTGCGTAGACTATAGGGAGTTAAATAAATCTTGTGTACATGATCCTTTTCCAACCCCCTTTTCAGAAGAAGTACTAGAAAATGTAGCTGGCAGAGAAGTGTATTCTTTCATAGATGGTTTCTCTAGGTACCACCAAGTCAAAATTTCTCCAGAGGACCAACCAAAAACCACTTTTTCCATCAAATGGGGATCCTTCATGTATACAGTCATGCCATTTGAACTGAAAAATACACCGGTAGTATTTAGTAGGATCATGATAAATGCTTTCAAAGATTTCATTCATGATTTTTAGAAGTTTATCTCGATGATTGGACAGTTTATGGCCTATTGAAGAATCACATACAAGTCTTAAGATTGATGTTTCAAAGGTGTAGAGTGTTACAAATTTATTTGAACTTGAAAAAATGTATCTTGAATCCTTTTGGTACTCTATTAGGCCACATAATATGCAAGGAAGGTTTGTTAATTGATCCTATGAAGAATTCAGTGATTGTAAATCTACCACCACCAAAAAATCAAAAGGACGTTAAGGACAATCTTGGGATATACTAGATATCATAGGAAATTTATCGAAACTATGCAGAAATAAGTGTTCCTTTAGAAGAGTTGTTGAAGAAAAGAACCAATAAACAAATTCCTTGGTCTAAAGAGTGTGTAGATGCATTTGAAGTTTTAAAAGATAAAATTCTACATGCACCAATATTGATCTTCCCTAATTGGAAGGTACCATTTCATGTTCATGTGGATGCATCTGGAATAGCAATTGGAGCGTGTTGACACAGCCAAGGGAGAAAATGGACCATCTAGTAGCATTTGCTAGTAGGAAGTTGGTGAAGGCAGAAAGAAACTATACCACAACAGAAAGAGAGGCCCTAAGTATGGTATACACTTTGATGAAATATAGACAATACTTACTTGCCACTTCCTTCAGATTTTACACTCGATCATGAACCACTGAAATATCTACTGAATAGACCAATATTACAAGGAAGAATTTGTCAATGGTTGATGCTCTTCCAAGAATTTGACTTCACCATAATAGTGAAACCTAGAAAGCTAAATTATGGCCCTGATTATTTATCAAGGATCAAGAATGGAGAAGATGAAGGACCGATAGAGGATGATTTTCTTGGAGCACACTTATTCTGAATTAAGGCCATACTAAATGAATTTGATGAAATTGCTTAGCCTCTACATACAAGATAATTTCCAAGTGATTACACCCAACAAAAAAGAAGAGTTTGTTGATGAGAGCATTCCCATTTACTTTAATCCAAGGAAAATTATACAAAAAGGGACAAGATGATGTCCTAAGAATGGTAGCACTAGAGCATGAAAGGAAAAATATATTGGTGGAAGAAAATGAAGGGATAAGCTGGCGGACATAATGGAGGAGAACAAATAATGAGAAAGGTGATGATGGTCGGGTTGTGGTGGCCCACATTTTTAAAATATGCTCATAAACACGTCAGAACCTGTGATATTTGTCCAAGATTTGGAAAAACGAATGCAAGAGATGAAATTCCACTAAGACTTGTTTTGGTATTGGCCACATTTGAGAAATGGGCTATTGATTTCATAAGACCCATCAAACCAGCTGTCAAACAATCTCAAGCAAGATTTATCATCACGAGAATAAAATATCTAACAAGGTGGGAAGAGGCGGTTCCCACAAAATATTGCACAACAAAACCAACGAATTTTTTTTATATGAGATCATAATTACAAGATTTGGATGCCCTTTGAGTATAACCAATGATCAAGGCAAACAATTTGTAAACATAACTATCCAAGAATTATTGAGTGGGTTCATGATTAATCAAAATATATGCACTCCATACCACTCGTAGGCAAAGAGAACAGTAGAAGCATTTAACAAGGTATTGGAGAAGGTGTTAATGAATATTTGTAAGCTACAAAATGCTGATTGGGATCCTAAGATAACCATCGTGCTATGGGCATACCGCACAACATACAAAAGGATCATAAAGTATTCTCCATTCCGATTAGTATACGGATTGGAAGACGCATCCCCATATAGTTTGTTCATCCTAGTTTTAGAGTTATTGTAGCATTTCGGATGACAGAAGATGATTCCTTACATGAAAGATTGATAGAGTTGGAAAAGTTAGATGAGAAGAGATTTATAGCCGCATATAATCAAACACAGGAGAAGAGAAGACAAAAATCATGGCATGACCACCATATAAAGAAAAATCAATTTGACATTGGAGATCAGGTACTCCTTTACGACAGTAAATACAAGTATCCAGGGAAATTGAAGGTTAGATGGTTGGGGCCATATCTTATCCAAGAAATATTACCTTCAAGAGCAGTAAAAGTCCAAATGTTGCAAATGAAAGAACTTACGGGACATATAAATAGATTAAGGCTTAAGATTTATGTAACGTAATAAAAAGACCTAAAGTAAACAAAAAAAATAGAGAGAAAAAACACCGACCTATTTGAAAACTATAAATTCAGCGGGTAGGTTGAGGGGTAGTATGAAAACCCACAAGGGCGTCTTTACCCTCAAAAAAAAAAAATGAGAAGAAAAGAAAAACACCGGCTTATTTGAAAACTGAAAATTCGGTGGGTAGGTCAAGGGGTAGGACTAAAACCTACAAGGGCATCTCTACCCTTAAGGAGGAAATTGAGAATAAAAATAATAATCTACGGAGGTAGAATACCCATGAAATAAAGGAAGATAAAACTGCAAAAGAAGCATACCCGCAAAATAAAGGAAGACAGATAAAGGCATCAAAGTCATGAAACAAAGAAACAATTTCATTTCATGAAACAAAGAAATGAATAAAGCCACAGATAAAGGAGAAGAATGAAACCACAGTACGAAGAGGGAAAAGAAACCGTGATACAAAGAAATAAAAGAAACCACCAAATAAAGGAGAAATAAAATCCCAAAACGAAGAAAATCTGAAAAATCCACGAAAAGAAGGATAGAAAATCTGTAGTCCAAAGCAACAAAGGAACAAGCCGTGGAACAAACAAAAATATTTCGAATGAATAAAACTAGAAATCCCAGAAAATACATGGAGAAACTCCATATCTAACAAAGAATAAATTTCCCACGTAAGAAGCAATAAATGCGGTAGGTGGAACAACAACAATATAAAAGGCGTTGAAGGAAGATAAACTAAGGCATAAAGAACTAAAATAATGATCAAGTAAAAGTGCAAAGAAGAAAACTAGGGCACAACTAGGGTAAATTGTGAAAGGAAAATGGATGTCAGTTGAGATAACATAAGCAGAGCTTCCAAGGCCAAAATTTCTAAAACACAATGCTAAATAACACAAAATTGATATGGAAGGCACTTTTTCACACATCCCATTTAAAGTCGCATACACCAGGGATCTGCAAAAGTATATAAACTCAAATTTTGGAATATGATCATACGACACTCAAAGTGGAAAGAGCATTAATTTTAGAAGAAGATCCAAATACAAAGGCACTGGTATACAAGAATAATGCTGATGTCATCAAGGAATTAAAAATCAACACTTGGATTCAAATACCTAACTTTTCTAGGGAAGATTATGTAATTCAAGTCTTATTGAAAGCAGGATCCACAATCATATGCTATACTTAGATCAGCCATATCAGATCAAAACATAGGTAATAGTGAGTGTTATTGGCTTGTAGGATAAAGGGTGTTTAGTAATCACCAAAAATAAGACAACACTGAAAGAAACCATTTGAGTGATGGGCGTAACAAAATCAAAGTAGGGAGTATGTATATCAGATATTTCCAATCACACATTAAGGTATGCCGCTAAAGCCATATGCCTCAAAATTTATCATACCAATAGAGAGGATGGTGCCCATGGGCTTAATGCACAAATTTCCCTAGATATGGTTCAATGTCACTCAGAGTATAACCTAGCTGAATTGTTAGCGGCGGAATTTCATGAAAATACTAGGAGAATTAAAGAAGGGAAGCACACTTTTTTCTACGGCTCATTATTGATATGTTTGGCTATATACTTTACCAAAACCCTACCTCATAAAACCAAAACAATAGAATGAGAGGTAGATAAACCTATCACGGAAAAAATTTGTGCACATATGGCTAGTCTTGATGCAGTAACTCAGATCACATCATTGTTAGGATGGATTAAAAGGATTAGGCAAATCATTGGCAACAAATCTAGGATATCAGAATAAATTGTTGCAAAATATGAAAAGGAGGTTTATTTTATTGCAGACATCGATTATACATTTATTTGGCCTACAGTTCCATGCATACAACACATACCTCCATTACCTTATGAGGCATCAGATGAACTTGTGGCTACATCTATAGAAGCAATTAGAAGTCTTCTTGTCGACTCCACCAAAACCAAACTACAAAATTTTGATGAGGTAATTGAAGAAACATTTGAATAATATAGAAAAAAATTCTCCACACAAATGGACAAGGCAGAGTCAAGCAAATAACTTCCTAAAACATACAAACTAAAGAAATCCCCTAGTATTTCAAAACCCATTACAAAAAGACAAAAAGATCTAGCAGAGAAGGCAAAGCGAAAGAAGTTGCGGCCAAAAAAGAAAAAGATGAAACAAAGTCGAAGAAATAGAGGATATTTTTGACTTAGACGAATCAAATTGGCAATCACATATATCTTTGGATTAATCTATAAAAATCATTATGAGGAGTACCATAGGAACCCCAAAATAGTCAACACATTGAGGGAACTAGCTAATGAAACGAGAAGTTCCCCAAATACCCACTTAACTAGTTAAACCCATGAGGAATATCAAACATTGTCCGTATAAGGCCTCTTTAATTAATTTTAATGTGGGGTAATGATCCTTTGTTTATAATTTATTCTAAAAATGTTCCTCTCTTAGAAAAATATTGGTCAGTTTTGAGAACAAAATCCCTACAATGCTATTTGGCATTGGGGCTAACTTTTCCATATCCATTATCATTGGTATCAAACATTTACTAAGAAAATTTTTGTCTTAGTTTCCGCTTTGTTTTAGAATAAGATGAAAATATGCCAAAGTTGTGTCATGTATTTTTGGTTATGAAACATTTTAAACATATCCCCTTTTCACAAAATCTTGGCTCCCCTTTTATCAAAAGTGCACTATCTGAAGTGCGTTGTAAAAATTAAATTAAACATTTTGGATACTTAAACCTTGTTTTCATAAAAATTGATTTGAGTGTTGAAAGTGCGTTGTTACGTTACCCACATTGTATCAATCCATTTTTGATACTTAAATCTTGTTTTCTTAAACTTGATTTAAGTGTTGAAATTGTGTTGTTACGTTGCTCGCATTATATCGACCATTTTTATACTTAAGCCTTGTTTTTATTAAAACTTGATTTGAGTGTTGAAAGTGTATTGTTACGTTTCTCATGTTGTATCAATCCCTTTTTTATACATATTATTTTCTTAAACTTGATTTAAGTTTTGAAATTGCGTTGTTACGTTTCTCGCATTGTATCAACCATTTTTATACTTAAGCCTTATTTTTCTTAAACTTGATTTAAGTGTAGAAATTTATGTTGTTACACTGCAAAAATCATATTAACCCTTTTTGATACTTAAATATTGGTTTTCTTAAACTTGAGTAAGTGTTGAAATTGTGGTGTTGTATTATTAAACAACATTTGATACATCGACACCTAGGAAAAAAATATTTGCAGACGTTACTCTGTCCAAAATTTCATATATTTTCCTTGGATACTTTCATCATACATTCTACACCCTTGGAAAAATATTCACTTTGTTTTTGTTATCCTGATTTTTTCATAGATTTATTGTGACACTTGCCCACATATTTCAAATCTTTTCAAATCATTTCCCATCATGACACCTATAACACATTTGGGACATAGGATATGCACATAAAATCCTTTCCTCAGAAACCATTTGGACCCATTATATGAAGAGGAAAAAAATAGTAGTTAACCATAATGGAGACTAGGAACAAATCCTAGAGATACCTTTGAGTATGACCTCACTCACATAGATAACTTCCTCTTCCAAAATAGAGATAAATTTTAATACAAATAATAGAGTTAGGGGCCAAATTGCCACCGAATTTGATCTCTCTTTCCTTACAAACATGATTCGAGAAGAAGAAATAATAGAACCTCCTCCTTATCACACATTTGAGGATATCTTAAATCATGGACATGCTTCTACCTTTGCCCAACCTGAAGGAAATAATGAGGAATCATAATCCTCTAAGACTACAATTGGTTATCATATACCATTTATTCGAATCAACCACAAAACTAGAATAGAGGGTGAAGAACCTAAACATTACCACCAACATAAACCTAAAATGGAACCCAAAAATGAAGAGGTCACCATGCAAAAATAATTACAAACTATTATCATCCAGTTGGAAAATCTAGCTTCACATGTCCATCGAGACACAGGTAGAGCTACACACACTAAGAAACCTAAGGTGACTAATGTAGAACATTACATTGAAAAATGTGGTGGTTAAACATCAAAATCTAACCACATGTACATACCCTCCACACCCTCACGTGGAAAAATATTTAACCAAGAGTGACAGTCCATGAAAGACACAATTTTTGGTCTTCAAGAAAATAGCCTTGGATACAATAAGAAATATTACTTCTAAGAAATGTGTCCTTATCCCTTCAATTGGGAGATTCTACGAGATCCCTTTCCACCTAGCTTTTATTTCCATAGATTTGATAAATATAGTGGAAAATTTGATCCTTGTGATCACATAAAAGAATTCTTCATGACTTGCTAGGAAATTACCAATAGTGATAATTACCTAATTTAATTATTCCCATGAAATCTTAGAGGTGAAGAACTTGAATGGTTTCTCTACATCCCCAAAGGGTTTGTTTTCACATTCGCGTACTTAGCTAAGAAGTTTATTTTCCACTTTTCATTCAACATGGAAAGTGATATTGCTATGATATACATTTGTAACGTGAAATAAAAAATTAATGAAAATTTCACTAGATTCTTACAAATATGGTAAGGGTTAGCTAGTCTCTTCCCTTTTTCCAATCCGGAGAAACAACTTGTAAGTATATTTATACCTAACTTACATCCTGAGATAAAATTTCATTTGTAAATGCATTGTGTAAGAACCTTCAAAGAATTTATTGAAAAAGGAAGCCAGATTGAAAAGGCTTTGCTTGCCAAAGGGACCTTAAAACCCTTCCAAAGAGATAACCATGAATCAAAACCTACAGACAAGACCAAGTTTTTCAACAAAAACAAGAATGTCGTAAGTGACGCAATCACAGATTCCAAACATTTCCAAGTGGTCAAAAACACTCCTCATTTGAAAAATCTCACAAAGATCGCTCAAATATAAAGTTAAACATCGAGAGTATACTCCACTCACGGAGTCTTTATCAATGGTTCTAAAATAGTTGGATGTTGACAACATGGTAAAATTTACAACCACTACACCCTTTTCCGAGGATGTACCTAAACCATCATTGTACAAAGACCATAAATATTTTCAATACCATTTTTTAAAGGCCATGCTACATATCAATATATGACATTGAAAAAATTCATTCAGGATCTCATAGATCGAGGAGACGTCAAGCTAGGTACAGAAGAACCTAAAAAAAGTTCTAACAATAAGTTGGAAATTTATGAAGAACCATTCCCTAAACATAAATAGGTGGAACAAAAGTCGGATCGAGGTCAATACTCACAAGACAAAATTACCAATCATGTTATTGCAAAAATAACCAATCCATTTGATTCTCTCATTGGTTATGTCCATCCCACTACTGAACATATGTAATGCCTCCATTTTTAAAAATAATAATAATGTTAAATAGAATAAAAGAAATTAAAAAATAAATTAAAAAAGCCATGATATTCTTCTTAGGGCGAATTAGGGAAAAATGGGGTTTTCTTCCATCATTTTGGTTGTGTAGAGAGGAGAGTGCAGCTGCCGCCGCCATGGGGGGAACTCCAGCCTGTTCTGCGCAATGCCTGAAAGAAAGGTGGTTGCAGTTCATTTTACTCAAATCAATGCTCTTAGGGCATTTTCTGGTTTTCTTCCAAGGAGGCACCTTGCCAAATGTCATCCCATGGATTTTCCATGTTTCCTTATGCGACTGTGCCAGCATCTTCTCAGTCTGCGTCAAAAAATGAGCTCTGGGACCCGTGTGGACAGCTACCAAGATCAGGGACTGGAGAGGTGTTTTTGTCAGATGTTGTAGTTGCTACTGCCCTGGTAGCAGAGGTATGCGCAGAACAAATGTGTAGAAGAGGCATATGAATTGTTGACAGAATGCCTCAAATAGATGCGGCTCTTGGAATGCCACAGAGGGCAGGATATGCACAAAGGCGTTTGTTGAAAAGACCTTGGAAACTTCCAAGCAAATACATGTGGTACGTGTAAAGCCAGACTCTACAGCATTTTTTTCTAGCAACTTCCCATCCTGCACCAAAATAAGAGCTTTGAAATTAATACAGTCATCTGCCAAAGCATTATGGAGAAGGGATCCTTGTATGTTTCAGTTGCAAGTGCCCTGGTATATACATATGCAAAATGTGGAAGCATGCAAACTGTTTGACAATGCCTGAAAGAAATGTTATTTATGGACTGCAATGATGGTAGGATGTGCAAAAATAAAATGATTTTTTTGAACAGGATTTGGAATCTTTCAACCAAATGCAAATAGCAGGTGTAAAGCCAAATTTAACAACCTTTGTCAGTGTATCTCCAGCCTGTGTAAAAACGTGGCAGCTTGGAGCAGGGTATGAACAAAAAGAATCTATTTTTTTATTTTGTGAGTGTCTTAGTTGTTTTCGTGAAAATGTGGAAGTGTTTCAGGGCGTGTATGCAAAATGTGAAGGCATACACAACGCATGTGAACTGTTCGACAAAATGCCTCAGATATTTTAGTCTCGTGGAATGTAATGGTTTTAGGGTATTCGTAGATGAGCTTGTTGTAAAGGCCTTTGAAACCTTGAAGGAAATGGATTTGGTAGTGGTAAAGTAACACTTAACAATTTTTTAACACCCTCACACCTGCGCTAAAATAAGCATTTTAAATTGGGATATGCGCAAAATGGATTTTGTTGAAAAGGCGTGTGATTTGTTTGACATAGAAAATATAGTCTCTTGGATCGGGATGACTTATTGAAAACAAAAAATGGTTCTTCTTGATGAGACATAGGTGCGCAATGAATGGCTTGGATTGCACAAGACTACCTGGCATCAGGTGGCAACAATGATGGTCTCGTTGGATCGTGAGTGTAAACTTCTTGAAGCCCCTTGTACCGTTTCACTCATCATTTCTAGGCATGGTCCCTTACCTCTCATAATTCTCATGTTTTGTTTCTCTTTTGCAACTAAATAGAATTTTAAATTATTGGGATTTTTAAATACAGTTAAAATGTCTCTTCAACTTATTGCAAAATAATAAAGTGTCGTGTCGTAACTCTCGAAGCCATTATAACTCACCTACTTTAAACCATGAACTATCACCCTCGCTTCGAGATGATTTAGAAAACTCTTACCCTTCTTGATCACTCCAATATCATTTTGTTGACTAGACAAATTTGACTCCATTGATTAAGTTGACCTTCTCCCTGCTTAAAATAGTTAAATTTTGCATTTTTGGAGACTCACTAAGTACCCTTTGCAACTCTGGAAATGAGATGTGAAGTTTCATTCGTGTACCTTGGTATACGAGGAGTCATCTGGATTTTTGGTTTGAACCGAAACGACCATATGACATCCTTTTGACACTCTTGTAGGAGCCCTGTTACACTGATTTACAACAATAGAAAGTTGTTAAAACTAGAAAGTTGGCTTTTCGTTTTGGACCACCATTTGAAACACGAAAGAGAAATCACGTCCGTCTTTGCAAACCTCTAGCGTTTATACTAGACAAATGCATGGAACATTCAGTATAGGAAAGAGAAATTTTCGGGATAGTTTGGTGAAGCCATTTTGTAGGCCTCGGTCGCAGTTTGACGAGGTCAAACTGGTCCAATTTCATCTTGTCACTCCAGAAAACTTGTTGCCATTTGAAAATGGTTTACTAGTTCTCAGTCCGTCGACTCTGATGAATTCTCCTTATATAGGGGAACTAGTAGGAGATGTCTCGTTGCGTGCTTCTCTATCAAATATTAGTTATGGACGCAGTTTTCTGGGCCCTCGAGTTAACTTTTGGCATTTTACAACTGGGTGAACTACGACCAGTGGCCTCGGAGAACTAACCGCCAAACGTAAACCGTTCGGTCTTTTTCAATTCCGTCAGTTGTTATGAATTCTTGGTATATATGGGGACACATAGAAAGTTAATCATGGAGTGTGTGCTCATCGAAAGATAACCTTTGGAAGTAGTTTCTTAGCCTTTGAGCCCTTTTTGAACGTTTTGTAGCTAGTGAGAAAATGTAAGAATAGTAAGCTGCAGGACCTCGTAAGGTTGCCAAATCACCCTGAAAACATTTAAACACACTTAAATAACTGTTTAAAACACTATAATGAAACTTGTTGTGTGTATTAGAACTTTTGGAAAAACGATGTTTTCTCTCTCTTCCCTTCTCTTTCTCTCTCCTGGGTTACAAAATGAAGAAAAATGAAATGCAATGGATACATGTTCCTAGACCTTTTTATTTCGATTGCAAATTGTAATTATTGTTAGATGTAAATGGGAATCTGAAATATGATACTTATGATTGCTTAGGGTGGATGCCATGCCAGTGATTTATCATTGATATCATGCTCATGTGGGTTTTGCAGGATGGAAGAATGATGACGAAAAGGGCGATGTGTGATTTAATTATTATTATTGTAATTTTTATAGGTCATTGTAAAATGAATAACTATCTAATGTAGTCTCTTGTTACCAAAAAGTTATAATTGAAATTTGTTAATATGCATGATATGCTAGTTTTAGGGATAACTTAGGAAATGTGCATCTAATCATCGGTTTAATTTGATTCTTAGTTGTGTATGGCAAAAAGGGTTTGATTTATATAAAGTAAATTTGAAATTGAAGTTAAGATATTGTAGTACCTTCTCAGTATTCCATAAATGATTAAATTAATTACTGGGTTATCTTCTTACCTTGCAAATTTAATAAAGAGTTTTAATGGGAACACTTGACCTTAAAAAAATATTCGTGCATAACTCACCTACTTGTGTGATCCTTTTTACCATATAAGAAAATTAAGACTATAGGATGAACTTAAGCTTTGCCCTCGATGAGACCTCCTAGGTTAGGTAAATAAAAAAACCCCTAGTTGGAGTTTACCATCACAGTCATTAGGTTTAGCGACATTGTCGTGAAGCCATACTTTAGGAATGACATGGTCCAGCTTTATTCGAGTATGCGGTTCGCTTCTAGTTTTGGTAATTGCAAGAAGAATGTCCTCTCATCAGGTCTGACACCAGGTTGAGTGGTGAAGACCACCTTGGAAGTCACCTTATGAGTCCTTGTTAGAAGGAATGACTAAGTGGAGTAACCTTCCCATCTATGGAGTAGGTAAAGATATTACTCCCTTGTATCCTATTGGATTTGGGCCTTATGAAATTAGATTTAGAAATTAAATTCATCAGTGAATGGAATCCCTGTTGGATCCAAACGACCTAAATGAAGGTCATGATATAGTTGTTCTATGTCTTGCATTCTCGTTAGTGAACCCTTTTGTCCCTTGTAGATAAATGTCTTGTCTTGGGCTTGTGAAAATTTAGTGCCTTGATCTTTCATGAAAGGAATATAGGGTAAATACATTTTAACCTTAATCACACCTATAATAGAGATTGAAGCCCTGGGTGAAACTGGAAGTAAGCTTAACCATGTGCTTCGTAATATGTCAGATAAGTACTTTGGTAACTCTTGTGTTTAAAACGATAGTAATAATGAGATCCTAGTGTGACGTGAAAGTAAATCATATGAGAGTAAAACCAAAATTTGAGGTTGGGAATAATGTCACTGGGAGTCCTTATGACTTAATTTAAGCAACTTCATGTGATAAAAATAATATGAATTGTCAAATGGTGTGATCAAACTTCGAGAAAACAAAGGATGTATATATATATATATATATATAAATCAAATTTGGAATTCAGCAAGTTATTGTACTATAATAATAATAATAGTGAAATAACTATTCCATGATCGATGGATGTTCTTGGGAAAAAAACTATTTCAAATCGATGTCTTCCTTAATCCCAAGATTTCATCTTGACATCACGTTAGATTTTCTTGTGTAGCAAGAGTAAATTTTATACATTAAATAAACGTTTGAGAAGCAAAATATTAATATAAGAATGAGAGAATCGAGAATCTTGTAGGAATTTTGAAATATAGAAAAATATTTATGAGTTTCAAGATTGTCATAAGGGTAAAGAGCAAAATTAAATGGTTGAACAATAAGTGAAAAGTGAAAAGAATTTTCAGAACATGTAGGTGGAAAAAGGGAGATAATTATGCTTACATAACAATGTTCTTGGGATGCTAATCGTAACTAAAATACATTTAAAGTAATGATGTGTTGTGGGTTCGCCATTCTTGAAGTCAGGTTCTTGTGGTTGGGTCTCTACTAGCAACCTTCCATTGGGAAAAGTGTAGCGTCAACATGTATTTGGTGTTATCATGTGTCTATGTGATTTGATGACTTTTGTAAGTGTCGTATACGTTGTCGAGTTTCCTACTCGGAGCCCTTGCTGTGTTGTGTGTAGCGTGCATTGTAGGTCAAAAAAAATTATCCTGGTATTTTACTGTTGTATTTGGGTGCGTAAAATGTGGGCACTACAACATAGAAATACCATCAAAATCAAATCACGAATGTTTCATGGAAATTTGACACACTCATATTTTCATCCTGGGACCTCCTCTTCCCAATCCTTCATATTGTTATTATGTTTTCCTAGAGCATCTTAAGAAGACATCCACCAAGATATTTATCTCGTATCTTATTCAGCTATCTATTATTCACAAGGATATCCTCTATAATACCCTTTATAAGTCAAGAGTTCCCATGGGAATTTATTATTTATTCTTCCAAGACTTGGTTGCGTAACTCACTCCATCTGAATAAACCACCTCTAGCCAAAATGAGATTCCAACGGATGACCAAACACACAACCTCCCCATGTATATTGAAGTGATCATTACTTGTAAAAAGATCAAAAGGGTTCTTGTGGACAAAATGTCAGGACTTAACATATGTACCTTAAAGCTCATAAAACAATTGGGACATAATGACATTGAACTGGAGCCTAATGTGATCACCATTAAGGCTTATGATAATGTAGAAAGATAGCCAACATGAACAATTACCTTACTAATGGAAGTTGGGCCTATTACACATGAAACCTAGTTTCATGTCCTTAACTTAGAGCTACCCTATAATATTCTCCCTAGTTGTTCATGGATCCATGCCATACATTATTCCCTCAACATTTCACCATTGTATCAAACTCTATCATAAAGGACAATCACTTACCATTCTTTGGGACCCGCAACCCTTTACACATTGTAGATCATTATTTGGTCATTACCCCATATCATATGAATTTCCTTCTACATAAATAGTTGTTGAGCATTAAGCAGAGGCCCTCACCTCTTGAATCAATCCTGACACATTGTTCCCATATGAAAGTGGTGCCTCCACATCCACATCCCCATTTGCTACATGGTAACTTAAAATAATTCCTATCAACTATGGGGAATATAACCTCCAACATTCCCTCCTTATTTCAAATATCCCCTTATCACCCAAAACATGTGGTAGGCCCAACGTTCATCCGTAATGACCTCGTGAACCTAGTAGTATCAAAATATTTATCCATGCTGTTCTCTTGGAAGATGAGAAAATGAAAAACACTTATACATCCTAACCCCTAATGAAAATATGGCTTCTTTCTATCAATCCCCTAAATATTTCATCCCTAATAAGATGATGTATGCTATGGGATACAAAGGATATGAGTGTGGCATAAATGAACAAGGTGTGTGGGAACCTCTTCTAGCACATGAGAAATTGGAAAAATATTGAGATGGTATTTGGCCCAATGGATCCTCACCTACATAAGTTGTGGCCACCTCCTTGGAATGTGAGGACAAATATTTAGATTATGATAGTGAACCAGAGTCCCTTTGTATCATTTACAAGGACCTTTCCTCCACCAACGTATTTGGTAACACAACTATTTTAACCTTGTCCCCTTCCATTCCTAATTTATACCTTGTACACCCTTCCCTCATTAATTGGTACCAAGAACAACACATAATAATTAATTTATTTCAAATTGATGAAGCAATTAGAAAATTCATGGGGTTACATGACAAAATTCTTGTTGGGGAATATAAGAAAGGATTCTCTATCAACCTTGATGCATATGCATATTTCGAGGAGGTGGATAAGTCCTATGGTTAGCAAAAACAAAAATATAATGAGGGAAAAATTTCTTCCATAAAGCCTCAAAAAATAAAAGATTCAAGTCCCCTAGTGAACACCTCTTTGAGGATCTTACGGACAACTAAATAGAAAAATAAAAAAAGAATATAAAGATTGACCAGCTTGTTAGTAAAAATATCATTGATACATCAATAAAGAAATAACTGAATCTCACCTATGATCTTACGTATATAGAGGATCAATCTAAATTACTCTTGGAGGAGACTATTGATATCAACATCGGTACAAAAGATAAGCATATAATTGTCAAACACAGGGCTTCTCTTTCAACACATGAATAAAAATTTTTGATACGCTCCTTAGAGATTATTTAGATGTATTTTCTTGGTCATATGCAAACATTCTAGGATTGGATGCTTATTTAGTTGTGCATAACGTAGTGATGCATGAATCATAATATCCAATCAAACAAATGTTAGGATTGTGGAGTTGAATTGCTTCATAGGTAACATGATTTACACAATGCTAGTTTACATAGTAACCATCATCAGTCAGAATCAAGGTAATCCTAACCGTTGTTAGTCAACATTAGGGTAACCGTAATAGTCGCTAGTTAGGGTAACTATCACCGATTACTTTTGTGTGAAAATTTATATTTAATTCATGGGAATTTAATCTAGCTTTTGTTTTAAAGCTGATTTAAAGGTTGTAAATGCATGGCTATTGTACCCTAAGTTTGTCTAAGCTTATATAAGCTAGAAAACTAGGGTTAGAGGTGTTAGATGAGAAAAGAGAAGAATTGAGCTATCCTTGGTTGAAAGGATGATGAAGAAGAAGAAGAATAAAAACAAGATTGCATGAAGACAAAAACTTTCATGGAGAGAAGATGACTAGAAGGAAACTATAGGTACACTGTTGGTGAGAAGATGGTATTATCTTCTACTGTATTTCCTTTGTATTATTTAGTCTCATATAATGGCTTACATAGTATGCAAATAACTTAGTGTTTCTTCTTTTTAGATCTACAGGTTGTTGTGAAATGTTATTATCACTCATTCTTGTACATCCACATGTTGTGAGATCTTGTATTACAAATACATGAGATCATGATGTATTGTTGATCCATAGGAATCTAGTATTGTAGATGAAGTTGTCTTCATGTTTATACACATTTTATGTAGTGATGGAGGAGAGACTTACTTATTGGTGCATGGTTACGGTTGCACATTGGTAGACCCTTCTGAGAGGTCTTGTTTATAGATTCATAGTGAGAGCTTGGTTGCATAGTGTTAGATGTAGGGTAGCTTCAGGTATGTGAGATCTGGTGGTTTTTAAGAGTCATGGTTATAGTGCACTCAGGTAGATCCAGTTAGAGATCTATAGGAGACATAGGTGGTGGCATGGAGGAACAATTTAGCGTAATCGGGTAGATCTAAGAGGAGGAGATAATCTTGTAGAGATAAATGTACTCCTTTGCAGAAGAGTTGGTTTGTAATCTCTTGTTATATTATATATATGAGATCTCTATATTTGGTGAACGTAGCCCACATTTGGTGAACCACGGTACATGCTATGTTATGTGTGTACTTTTGTGTGATTTGAATTATTCTTGTTTATATTTCCACAACTGTAGATTTTGTGGGGATTGTTAGATCCGTATTTACATGTTTTGGATTTGATATTCTATTGTTGCAAATGTTTCCGCATAGACCCATCCCCAACTACTGGTATCAAAGCTTGGTTATTTCAGAGAAAGTGTTTGCTTCATGGTTTTATTAGTGGTTATTACTGACATGGATGAGAGCAGGATTTTTTCTTGATGTGAAGATCACAGGAAAAGATTCAATCTCAAGTGGGAGCTGAAAGAGTAAGGTTTCTAGAAATTATAGTGACCGGAATCGGTTAAGTGGCAATCGATGTCAGTAGGGTAACCGTGGTTGGTTACAAGGTGACTGTGGTCGGTTACAGGGTAACCTAGTTTTAAATAGAAAATCATAGATCTAAATAATTAAGAATATGCATGCAATGCATCTTGGTTGCTGAGGTGTCCTTGGTTCTTGGAGGCACAAGCATGTTGATCGATTGTAGATCCGGGTTATTAAGGTATGATTTAATCTTGGTATTACAAGACTTGTATGTTTTGGTTGCAAATGCATGGTTTTGGATTACAGATCTAGACAGAGAAAATGAGCAGGTATGCATCCTTGGTGCAATTATATGCACGAGATTTGATAGAGAGGTAGTAACACAGAACAAAGATGGGGCTTCCATTAGAGAAGCATGTACTTTAGTTGATTGAAGATGCGGTTAAGTATCTTGGTCTTTGGTAAGGTGATGTATTTCATCTTGATGTAATTTATTGCATGGTTTATTACTGTATTGTTTTTGTATGATTTGGATGCTTCTTAAAATGACAGGTCAACTCAACTATTGGATTCGGTAAAAGTAGGCACTGGTGTGGTGCTTTACGCAAAATTGTGTGGCATTGGGTTCGTTCTAAGTAGCATTGACATTAATCTAAGAATTGAGGTCAGTCATAGAGGAACCGATATCAGTGAGCTAACCATGGTTGGTTAGGGGATGACCATGGTCGGTCTCTGTGGCAACTTATCTGTACATGTTTTTTTGCAGTGGGAGAGGGTAGATAGTTTTTGTCCTAGTTTGGAGGATCGATTTTCTTGCATAGAGTGTACATGGAAGAGGTGGTGTAGATCACGTCATGGTTTAGATCAAAATGAGGATGGAGTTGGCTTGATTAGTCCAGTGAGACTTTGAGTCGACATCTCTATATGATTCATGTTTTATTTCTTTCTTTTGGAATAACCGATATTATTTTTGATACTGTGCATAGATTTACACCATGGTTTTTGGTGTTGTTTGACTTTTATTTCCCAGTTGTGTGGAATCTTGAGAACAAGGGTTTCTATTCTAAAGAAGAGATCCTCAATGAAAAGTCATGATTAGACATAGTTGCAGTAACGAGAGATGTTGAGTACACACAAATGGAAGGAAGGTGATTTACCTACTTCACAAGAAGTCCAAATTCTTTGATGTAGAAGTATCCTCGAGAGAAGAAAGGGAATACATTTTTGTTTCTTTCATCTGGTTTTATTTCTCACCGACATATTATATTTAGAGCTTTGTGTTAGAAGAAGTGCAGGAGTTTTTGTGTTCAATGGTAGCAAGCCATGGTTGTTGGCATTGCAAGATTAGATACATGATGAACATGCAGAGTGAGAGGATATTGCTACTATTCAGAGTAGCAAGAGGCACAAGTTGGTTTCTTAGGGCGTGATGGATTTGCAAGTATTTTGATTTTATTTCTTTTTGATGTCACTTTTGTTTTATTTTGTGGTACATGGATATCCCTTAGGAAAGATAGTTGATGGTTGATTTAGCTGGTTTTAGATGATAGAGCAATTTTTAGAGTTTTAAGGGTGAAAAAGGAGAAAATATGACTGTTATAGAGACCGGTGTTGGTTAGGGGTAACCATGGTCAGTCATCTTCTAACCATGGTTAGTCAGGTAGTGACCGGTGTTGGTTAGGGGAAACCATGGTCGGTTTGATCACGGAGTTTGACAAAAATTTTTATTTACAATTTTTAGATGGTGCCCTTGTTTTAGTTTCATATTGATTGATTGTGTAGAGTATGTTGATGACATGTTTGCTTGTATTTGCACTTGGTATTAGTGGCATCAGTTTAGCATGGATGTTTTTTATTGACATTTATGAGCACAAGATTCATATTTAGCTTTGGAGTTAGTCGGTGGAAGAATTGGAGCTTACGGATATACATGGTGAGTTTGTACATATGGATAGATTCAATTTTGTGAGTCTATGATGATGTAAACGTTTGTTTTACAAATGGATACCTTTGAGCATGGTTATGGGATGTTTGGATTTCCTCTTGTTACTATGTTACTCCATTGAGATGTTATCTATAGATTATTGTCTTGTACATGCTAGTTGTTTATGTAGGGTTGGATTTGTAGATTGCAGTGTTTGGATTCTTTGAGTTATGCAGGTTTGTGGATTGATCACCCATTGTTGCAGGTAGAACTCATTTGGGTTGTCTTTACCCAGGATCTTGTTTGCTTTCACATATTCCAGTTTGACTTGTCTTGGTTAGTTGTATTAGTGGTTTCATGGAGACATGGATAGATGGATGGAGAACATGGATGGTTTTATAGGTATGGCTATGGATGTGATAGAGGCTCAATATTTTAGTTTTCATGGGAGCTCTTCCAGCTATGTTAATCATGATGGTTTATTGCATAAGGAGCAAGGTTGGCTTGTTTTCTTGATACCAACAACTGGTATGGTGTTATGATTTAGTGGGAGCTTGAGGCTTGGTGTCACGAATTAGTTGTAGCTTCATGCAGGTTTGGTAAGTCATGGTTTTGTCTTCTTGTTTTAGAAGATGGTTTGATATTCCTGGTTTACTTTTGAGAGAATTTTGAAGGAAAGAATAGAGGGTCTTGATTAGTGTTTGGGCTCTCTAAACTTGGAAACAATGGCATGGGAGGTCTAGGGGCTAGTTTGCCACACTTGGATCAAACAATTTTCAGCTCTAATGGCAATGCTATAAGCAATGGGGATAGTTGTGCCTCCCATTGACTGAATTAACATAGAAATATCAGAATTTAGAGCTTTGAGATAGTAAAGAAAAGCACCTTCCATTTGTTGCTTTGACGCCACCGAAATTCTCTCCCAAGTCCTTTGAAATCTGAAGTTGAAATCAGTCAGCTACTCATTGGGAGCTCTCTTGATGGTTGTTAGTTGCTCCAAAAGAGACAAGTTGTCTCCCTTCTCTCCAAATTGCTCATGAAGTGCTACACATAGCTGGTTCCAATTTTAAATAGAACCTGAGGCAAGGCTTCTAAACCATTGCAAAGCCTTCCCCTTGAATGAAGATGCCAGCAATTTGACAGCAACTTGCATCTCATTGATTTCATGAATTGCATAAAGGTTGGCAATGTCTTTAACATGATCACAAGGAGTATTTTGATTCTCTCTAGTGAAGTATGGAATGTTCTTCAAGGCTGCAATTGGAATTGGATTTTGTGCATTGAGAGCAAGTGGGTTCTTTGCCATGGTGAAATTGACATAGGGGTTATTTTGTGCCATTCTAATTGGCCTTAGAACCCTTGTTGATTGAATGAAAGGCCTACCAGGTGGAGGAGTTGAGAGAGTTCTGTTTGGTGGAGATGGAGGCCTTTGGATTCTCCTCCAAATTTTCCTTACTCTTGGAGATAACTGCAGATATTCAAACAACGCCTCTTCTTCTCCAGCTCTTGACCTTGTAGTGATTCTTCTCATGAGTTTTCAGGTCTGCACTGCTAAAACCAGCTGATTCTTCTTCCTTGGAGTCACCAGATGTGCAACTTATAGCTCTTTTAAGCAAGAAAATTGCAGCAGATGCACATCAACTTTGCTGCAATGAAAATGAGACCTCTAAGGTCCCACCGGGCATGCCAAAACTGTTGTTGCAAATCAGCAGCACCCCTGGATGCAAATCAGGTTTCTAAGTTGATGTTTCAGGCATCTAGTGTGATTACACAACATTGAAACCTCTCTCCAAGTGTGGGACTTGTAAAATGAGAGAGGAATCTCCAGATTAGAGGCTAGTTCCTCAAACTCCTCTGATCAGATCTGTTATTTACACAATTGCAGAGGTTTGAATCCTAATCCTACTCTAGATTCCAAGGAGACAAAGATAGAGAGAGTAAAAGAAACTAAAACTAATGCTAAGGTGATGCACCAAAGGAGTTGTAGACACCTGACTGCATGAAATACACAATCCACAAGGAAACACAACACAAAACATGCACAAAATGCTCAAAATGTAATGAAAGATCAAGAAATCAATGATAGATATATGAAAGGATTGAGGAATTTAATCACAGAACATATATCAACATTCAGATCCAATACAGTGCATTACAGTGATCCAGAGGCAAGAAAAAGTGCTGTATTACATGGAAAGGTAAAAATTTCTTCACAAATTCTGCCAAAGAAGGAAGAAAAGGAAGTTGCAGAGCTGAAAAGGTGTCTCCTCTTGCAAAATGAACTCATTTCGGCTTTTACAAAGGCAAGCCACGACCCCCAGGAGAGAGAAACGCGGGAAAACGTGCAAGCCATTCAACCATTGACCAAATTACATTCAAAACAGCATGGGTGACCTGAAAAACCCATTCCCAGGAATTTTTAACCATGCTGGGAGAGAATGCGAGCCATTCTTCATTAAAACGGTGGTTGAAATGTCAGTTCTGTTCATGGCCACGTACCAGAGGCATTTCTTGATTTTATCTCTCAAAAATCAACCAAAATGCAAAATTGACCCTAGAATCATGTAGATAATTTCACCAGCTTTCCATTGATATAAAGAACGTGAAAAACCAAGCTTTGGATCGAAAGATATGGCGATTTGAAGTTTTAGGGCAAAAATAGGCCAAAATCGGATCGGCGGGCAAAAAGTTTGAATTTTTACCCGTTTGGTCTTTGGAACATTTTTCAAATTTTCCCCATGCTCCGCCACTCCAGGTGCCACATGGCACATTCTGATTGGGTGCGGGCCCTTCCTGACCATTTTTTCCTTCGGGTCGCTTGGTGTTTTTTCGCCTTGGACACATGGCAGCTCCTGATTGGCTGTGGGCCTTCTAGGGAAAAATTTCCCACCAAAACTCCACTGAGCCATAACTTGAAAAATATGTGGAGTTAGGAGGAAAAATTTACCTTTCTGGAAAGCTGAGAAAGATCTCTATCCAATGGTGCCATTTCCAAAAAGTTTTGAGTGCCTAGAAAATAAAATATTCTGACTGAGGCAAGAGAGAAGGAAAGATGTAAAGGAGTTAGCCACAAAATGGCAGGGGGCACATTTGGGATAACAATTTTGGTGACTCGAGGGGTCATCTTCTGCTGGATGAAGTTACGATTGCCTAAAGAAATCCATTGGGCATAGAGTCACTTGATTCTCTGTTTAATACCCCAACCGACTAGAACGTTGCAAAGAGGAACATGTAAAATCACTTGATGGAGCAAGGCTGCAAACACATTCCCAGGAATAACAAGTTGTGCCAAAGCACTTAGGGAAAGCAAAACAACCTACAACAAAACAATGTGCACAACCACTTGGAGGAATGAAAACCTAAGCTAATATTTACAAGGTGGAGAATTTCCCTCTAGTAGCAATGCTTTAGATAGATTCCATTGACTGGAATCTGTAGTTCTTTGCCATCCAATGAAGACAATTGGAAGGCATTGCTGTCCTTACACTTTGTGACCATGTATGGGCCACTCCAAATGGCATCAAATTTTGAATGCCTTCCCAGTTTTTCTCTTCTTGCATCCCATTTTAACACTAGATCTCCAACTTGGAAAGATCTACTCTTAGCCTTCCTATCAAAGGTCTTCTTGATCAAAGCTTGATCCTTCTCCATTGCTTGGGATGCCTAATCTCTGATCTCTTGGAGCTCCATAAACTCTGCATATCTCACCTCCATGGGCCCAAACTCTAGCAACTCTAATTGCTTCATGAGTTCCAATGTTGGCAACTCAAGTGACATGGGCAAGATTGCCTCTCTTCCATAAACAAGCCTGAATGGAGAGTTACCTGTGGATCTCTTGGGAGTTATCCTATCAGCCCATAAGGCTGATTTTAGTTTGGTATGCCAAGACCTCTGATTCTCATCAAGAGTCCTCCTAATGATCCTCAACAAGTTCTTGTTTGTAGATTCAGCCTAGCCATTACCCTGAGGGTAGTAGTTTGATGAAGTACTTAGGTAGATCCGTTCTTGACAGCCCACTCAGTCACCTTGGATCCAATGAATGCTAATGCATTATCTGAGATTATTGTAGTAGGTATGCCAAATCTGGTTACTATCCCCTCATAAAAGTCTAAGATGCTAGACTCATTTGCTTCCTTGAGTGCTACTGCTTCAGTCCACTTGGTGAAGTAGTCTGTGGTTGTCAAAATCCACTTATGCCCTTGGCTTGAATTGGGATTAATGACTCCAATGAAGTCCAAACCCCATTGCATGAATGGCTGGTCAATCAAATCGGATGCAATGGAAGGGCAGCAAGCCTCTCTTTACCTGTGAAGAATGCACAATTCTTGCACCTTTTGATCCACGCAAAGCAATCACTGAAAATATTAGGCCAATAATAACCAGCCTTCATGATTTTTAGAGCTGTCACTCTTGGTGCAAAATGACCACCAGCTGGTCCACCATGGAACTCTTCCAACACCCTATGAATCTAATTTGTGCTAATGCATCTCAGCAGCACTCCATTCACATCTTTCTTGAACAAAACACCGTCCACTATGGCATATGGGACAACCTGTAATATGAAGTGTCTTCTTTGGGTTTTGTTCATCTCTGGAGGGCATAGGCCTATGCTTAGGAAATGCATTATACCTTGGGTCCAGCAAGGAGTGGGGATAACATTATCCTCTTCTTGAGTGCTACCTTACACATGTCTATATTGAACCTCAAAACAACCTCTTCTTTATTGCATACTCCTTTTTGCTTGCCTAGAATCAGCTGCTCACACAATCCTTTTCCTCTTACCAGCTTGGTGACCTTGATCTCAATATCATACTCCATGACACGAGTGATGCAACCTGCCCTTTTCTCATTCAAATCCTTGTTGAGGAGGAAGTCCTTTACTCCCGCATGAGAGACCAACAACTGAACCTTGTTGTTTGAGACTAGATGCTTGAATTTCTTCAAGCTTCTGATTACTGCAAGTACATGCTTCTCAATAAAAGAATATCTCACCTCATAGTCATCTAGGCTTTGGCTGAAGAAAGCAATTGGCTACTCATCATTGTCCTTGTTCTACTGTACCAAAATGGCAGAAATAGTATCATTACCTCCAAATGCATAGAGGATGAAATCCTTGGAGAAATCCGGGTTGATGAGAGTTGGTGCTTGGGAGATGGCTTCTTTGATTGCTTCAAAACTCTCCTTGCCTTCTGCTATCCACTTGAAAGCCATGCTTTTCTTTAACATTTTGGTGATAGGTTTGACAAGGGCTGCAAAATCTGGGACAAACCTCCGAACAAAGTTTATTCTCCCTAAGAAACTCTGAAGGCACATCTTATGGCTTGGCAATGGTAGTGCTCTTATGGCTTCAACCCTCTCTGCATCAATTGCTAATCCTTCTTTGGAGACAATATGGCCAAGGAGATTTCCTTCATGTGCTAGGAAGATACACTTCTTAGGATTCAAAGACACTCCAAATCTCCTGCACCTTTGGAAGACTTGTCTCAAATGAGAGAGGTGGTCTATTGCATTCTTTGAAAAAACAGTGATATCATCAAGGTATATCAGCACCATGTTGTTAATCAAACCTTTGAATGCCATGTCCATTGCTCTTTGGAAGGTAGCTCCAGTGTTGGACAACCCAAATGGCATTTTCCTGTATGCATAAGTTCCCCATTTGGTTGTGAAGGCTGTCTTGAACTGATCTTCTTCCTTCACCATAATCTGATTGTAGCCCGAGTAGCCATCAAGTAGTGAAAACCTCTCGGAGCCAGCCACAACTTGCAAAATTTGCTCCATAGAAGGGAGTGGGTAATGGTCCTTGAGAGATGCTCTATTCAAGTCTCTGAAGTCAACACACAATCTGATCTCTCCACTCTTCTTTCATTTGGAACTAAGTTGGAAACCCAACGAGAATGCTTGATTGGGAATATGATTCTTGACTCAATCAACTTGTTCAATTCCTTCCTCATGAGAGGTTCCATGTGTGGATTGACTGGCCTTTGTTTCTACCTGATGGGCTTAGTATTTGGGTCTAACTCAATGGTGTGTTGAGCTAACTTGGGATTGAAACCTTTCAAATCTTCATAGCTCCAAGCAAACACATCAGGGAACTCTTGACACAGTTGTATGAACTCGTACCTTTCTTGTTCAGTTGTCATCTTTCCAATTTGCAATGGTTTGTTCTCTTCCACCAAGATGGATACTGAATCTTCTCTCTTGACCTGAATGTTTGCTTTCTCTTTCCTAAACTGATCATTGGGATTGAAAATGGACTCCAAAGTGATAAGTCCCTTGGGAAGCTTGTTAGTTCTCAGCTATACCACTTGGTCACCATACTGCTGTTCCAATTTTTCCTGATTTTTAGCTGAGAACTTAGCTTCTTCTTGTAAGAAATGGATGATTTTTTGGTCATTCTCAAACACTTGCCAACTTACATTGTTATCTGGCACTGAAGGCCTCATAATCACATGGATGTTTGGCTGTACCTTATCTTTTTAAATGCTCTCCACAACGTTAAAGGCTACCCCAACTGCTATAAGCTTGTTAGCAGCTTGGTTCTCTTTCCTAGGAATTGATTTGATGCCAAAACCCTCAAAATATTCAATGAGGTCCCACACCCTGTTCTTGTAGCACTTGAGTAGATCATTCTTGACAACATGCTTCCCCTTGACCTGGTTGACAATCAACTCACTGTCACCGAAGACTTGCAAGTTCTTTATTCCTCTCTTTATTGCCCAATGCATCCCTTGCACCAAGGCTTCATATTCAACAGTGTTATTGGAGCATGCAAACTGAAATCTAAAAGCTGAATAGTACTTTACTCCTTGAGGTGAAATAAGCATAGCTCCACCTCCTGCAGCTTATCTACTCTTTGATCCATCAAAAAAAAGCTGCCATACCTCATTGTCATCCTTGTGGTTTGGCTCAAAGATGTTAGGAATGGTTTGATCTTCTTGATGTATGCAATAGACCCCTAGCTCAAATTCTTCTACTTCTTGATAAGGATCAAAAGCATGCACCTTGTTTTCCCATTCATCAAGAGTTAGATCCGGGATGCTTCCAACCTTGGTGTCAGCTTCATCAGTGCTTGGGTGATCTTCTTGATCAAATGCCAAACAGTTGGCATTGATCTAACTTGGAGTGTAGGGCTCAATGTGGAAGTTTGCAATAGGTTCATACCTGATTGTAGCTTTGGTTCCATACCTCGTTCAACAAAGCATGTGTGACCAATCAGCAGACAAATATCCTCCAATCTTGGCTATGAAATCTCTTGACAAACATAGGGCAAAGAGTGGTGGAAGGTCTATAATTGATACATCTTGTAAAACAACAACATTTGGACATGCATGCAAGGTAAGACTCAAGTTTCTAATCACCCCAACTGTTGTTACTGTTGTCCCATCCAACTGCACTACTCCTTTAGATATGGTTTCATATTGAAGTCCTAGCTGATCAGCTATTTGCTTGGGCATCACTGAGCTACTTGCCCCGGAATCAATCATGCAATTGTGCACCAATTGGTTTCCAATGATTAATGAGACATAAAAAGGAGGGGCTTCAACATTTTACCTTGCTATCCTCCATGATTCCCTTCAGGCTGGGCAGCATTTGTGAGCACTTTCTCTTGCATTTGGACTTTCTGATTCGAAGTTGGCCAGTCCTTCATGGCAGCTTGTAGCAAATCTCTTTGGCCTGGGATAGATAGGGATTCCCACATTGATATATTTACATTTGTCTTCTTCATCTGATCAATGATACTAAATGGTGATGAAGGATCTCTTTGCTGTCCCTTGGTTTGCATATTCATCCCTTGCATGTGGGCAGCAACAACTGGTATTTGAGTTGGTCTAGGAGCTGTTCTTGGCTGCCCTTGTGCATTTACAACTAGATTTTATTTTTGCCAACCATTTGTGGAGCCATAAAAGGTTGTGGATTGGTTGGAGCTAATGGCTGTTCTTCACCCAAATTCCTTCTTTTTGACCTTGTGTTGGCTGCAACACCTTGAGAGACTGTTTGATTTATGCCACAAAAATCCTCTGCCTGCCAGTTCACAAGTGTGGTGTCATTTGGAGCTGATTGCTGCTGGAATGTTTCTTGTTGTTGGTTGTTTCCTTGACTTCCCTCACCCTCCACACCAGTAGTTGTCACCATTAATGCTTGATTCAAGGCACCGTTGAAACACATAGATTGGTTGTGAGGTTCATTGCATGGAAAACACCAATCATACTCCTGAGCAACGTTGTTTTGTGTTGGCACCAATGCCTTAGAGGCAGATATAGCATTTGGATTATAGGGCTGAAATGGTCTGTTGGCAGGAGGCCTTGCTTGATTTAGATTTGCAGCTGGATTGGGTGGTCTATGAGGTTGATATGGTTTCCTGTTAGGCTAAGCTTGAGGCTGGAAGGAAGGTCTAAAACTTTGGGCTTGTTGCCTCTTGAGAGTAACCAGCTCATTACCTAAATTTTGTAATTGCTTCATGACTTCTTGAAGTTCATTTGAGGCACTAGAAGATGAAGTGGAAGCTTCACTTGAATTCTGATTTCTAGGAGTGGGAGAAGGAGCCAAATTAGGTGCTTGATTAGTGTTTGGGCTCTCTAAACTTGGAAACAATGGCATGGGAGGTCTAGGGGCTAGTTTGCTAGCTTGGATCAAACAATTTTCAGCTCTAATGGCAATGCTATAAGCAATGGGGATAGTTGTGCCTCCCATGGACTGAATTAACATAGAAATATCAGAATTTAGAGCTTTGAGATAGTAAAGAAAAGCACCTTCTGTTGTTGGCCTGACTGCCACTGGAATTCTCTCCCAAGTCCTTTGAAATCTGAAGTTGAAATCAGTCAGCTACTCATTGGGAGCTCTCTTGATGGTTGTCAGCTGCTCCAAAAGAGACAAGTTGTCTCCCTTCTCTCCAAATTGCTCATGAAGTGCTACACATAGCTGGTTCCAATTTTGAATAGAACCTGAGGCAAGGCTTCTAAACCATTGCAAAGCCTTCCCCTTGAATGAAGATGCCAGCAATTTGACAGCAACTTGCATCTCATTGATTTCATGAATTGCACAAAGGTTGGCAATGTCTTTAACATGATCACCAGGAGTAGTTTGATTCTCTCCAGTGAAGTATGGAATGTTCTTCAAGGCTGCAATTAGAATTGGATTTTGTGCATTGAGAGCAAGTGGGTTGTTGCCAGTGAAATTGACATAGGGGTTGTTTTGTGCCATTCTAATTGGCCTTAGAACCCTTGTTGATTGAATGAAAGGCCTACCAAGTGGAGGAGTTGAGAGAGTTCTGTTTGGTGGAGATGGAGACCTTTGGATTCTCCTCCCACTTTTCCTTACTCTTGGAGATAACTACAGATATTCAAATAGCACCTCTTCTTCTCCGGCTCTGGACCTTGTAGTGATTCTTCTCATGAGTTTTCAGAGTGCACTTGCTAAAACCAGTGATTCTTCTTCCTTGGAGTTGCCAGATGTGCAAATTATAGATCTTTTAAGCAAGAAAATTACAGCAGATGCACATCAACTTTGTTGCAATGAAAATGAGACCTCTAAGGTCCCACCGGGTGTGCCAAAACTATTGTTGCAAATCAGCAGCACCCCTGGATGCAAATCAGGTTTCTAAGTTGATGTTTCAGGCATCTAGTGTGATTGCATAACATTGAAACCTCTCTCCAAGTGTGGGACTTGTAAAATGAGAGAGGATCTCAGATTAGAGGCTGGTTCCTCAAACTCCTCTGATCAGATCTGTTATTTGCACAATTGCAGAGGTTTGAATCCTAATCCTACTCTAGATTCCAAGGAGACAAAGATAGAGAGAGTAAAAGAAACTAAAACTAATGCTAAGGTGATGCACCAAAGGAGTTGTAGACACCTGACTACATGAAATACACAATCCATAAGGAAACACAACACAAAACATGCACAAAATGCTCAAAATGTAATGAAAGATCAAGAAATCAATGATAGATATATGAAAGGATTGAGGAATTTAATCACAGAACATATATCAACATTCAGATCCAATACAGTGCATTACAGTGATCCAGAGGCAAGAAAAAGTGTTGTATTACATGGAAAGGTAAAAATTTCTTCACAAATTCTGCCAAAGAAGGAAGAAAAGGAAGTTGTAGAGCTGAAAAGGTGTCTCTCCTTGCAAAATGAACTCATTCTAGCTTTTACAGTGCAAGCCACGACCCCCAGGAGAGAGAAACACGGGAAAATGTGCAAGCCATTCAACCATTGACCAAATTGCATTCAAAACAGCATGGGCGACCTGAAAAACCCATTCCTAGGCATTTTTAACCATGCTGGGAGAGAATGCGAGCCATTCTTCATTAAAATGGTGGTTGAAACGTCAGTTCTGTTCATGGCCATGTACCAGAGGTGTTTCTTGATTTTATCTCTCAAAACTCAATCAAAATGCAAAATTGACCTTGGAATCATGTAGATAATTTCACCAGATTTCCATTGATATAAAGAACGTGAAAAACCGAGCTCTGGATCGAAAGATATGGCGATTTGAAGTTTTAGGGCAAAAACAGGCCAAAATCGGATCGGCGGGCAAAAATTTTGAATTTTTACCCATTTGGTCTTTGGAACATTTTTAAATTTTCCCCATGCTCTGCCACTCCAGGTGCCATATGGCACATTCTGATTGGGCGCGGGCCCTTCCTGACCATTTTTTCCTTCAAGTCGCTTTACAGCTCCTGATTGGCTGCGGGCCTTCTAGGGAAAAATTTCCCACCAAAACTCTGTTGAGCCATAACTTGAAAAATACGTAGAGTTAGGAGGAAAAATTTACCTTTCTGGAAAGCTGAGAAAGAGATCTATCCAATGGTGCCATTTCAAAAAGGTTTTGAGTGCCTATAAAACAAAATATTCTGACTGAGGCACAAGAGAAGGAAAGATGTATAGGAGTTAGCCACAAAATGAGTAGGGGGCACATTTGGGATAATGATTAGGATTGTGGAGTTTAATTTCTTCACAGATAACATGATTTACACCTTCTTGGTTTACATGAAACTATCGCCGATTAGAATCATTGTAATTATAACCGTCATTGGTTAGAATAAGGGTACTCATAACCGTCACTTGATCACATCGGGTAATCAGAATCACCACCGATTACATATGAATGAAATTTTATATTTAACTTACGGGAATTTAATCTATCTTTTTTTTTTAAAGATGATTTGAAGGTTTTAAATGCATGGCTATCATACCCTAAGTTTGTCTAAGATTATATAAGATAGAAAACAAGGGTTAGAGGTGTTAGATGAGAAAAGAGAAGAATTGAGCTATCCTTGGTTGAAAGGATGAAGAAGAGGAAGAAGAAGAAAAAAGTAGATCGTGCATGAAGACAAAATTTTTCATGGAGAGAAGTCTGAATAGAAGGAAATTGTAGGTACACGTTGATGAGAAGATGGTATTATCTTCTATTGTATTTCCTTTATATTATTTAGTCTCATGTAATGGCTTACATAATATGCAAAGCACTTAGTGTTTCATATTGTTAGATCCATAGGTTATTATGAGATCTTGTTATTGCTCATTCTTGTAGATCCACATATTGTGAGATCTTGTATTACAGATCCATGAGATCATGATGTATTGTTGATCCATATGAATCTAGTATTATAGAGGAATTTGTCTTCATGTTTGCATAGGTTGATGCAATGATGGAGGAGAGACTTACTTCTTGGTGCATGGTTACGGTTACACATTGGTAGATCCTTCTAGAGGTCTTGTTTACAGATTCACAATATAGTGAGAGCTTGGTTACACAATGGAAGATGTAGGGTAGCTTCAAGTATGTGAGATCTGGTGGTGTTTTAGAGGCACAATTGTAGTGCACTCAAGTAGATCCAGTTAGAGATCTGGAGGAGACACATGTGGTGGTATGGAGGCATGGTTTAGTGTACTCAAGAAGATCTGATCGGAGATATGAGAGGAGGAGATAATATTGTAGATATACATGTACTCTTGTGCAAAAGAGTTGGTTTGTAATCTCTTATTATATTATATATATGAGATATTTATCTTTAGTGGACGTAGCCCACATTGGGTGAACCACGGTACATGTTTTGTTATGTGTGTGTACTTTTGTGTGATTTGGATTATTCTTGTTTATACTTCCACTGTTGTAGATTTTTTTGGGGATTGCTAGATCTGTATTTGCATGTTTTGGATTTGATGGTCTATAGTTGCAAATGTTTTGCATAGACCCATCCCCAACAACATAAACTACAGAAAATGCATCCACATGTGGATCTTTTGGTTAAAGAAGAAATATTATAGTTATTAGTAGTGGGATTTATCAAACCTATTGATTAATCTGAATGGATCTCCAACATAGTACTTGTTTAGAAGAAACCTTTTGGTATAAGGATTTGCACATATTTCAGGGACATCAACAAATCATGTCCTAAATATGACTTTCCTCTTTGAAACATCGACATGATTTTCTATTCTACTACTGGCCACAAAATGTTATCCCTTATAGATGGATTCTCGAGCTATAATAAAATTAATATTACAGAAGAGTACCAACATAAAACTACCTTTATTACTCATTAGGGCACCTTTTTTCTATCATGTCATGCCTTTTGTCCCCAAGAATATAGGTGCAACATATAAGAGAGCTATGACTGTCATATTCCATGACATGTTACAAGAAATTGTAGAGGATTATGGAGATGATATCATAAAAAAATCTAAGACTAGATTAGAACACCTAGTGATCCTTTGCCATATATTATAATGGCTCCTAGATTACAAGGTTCATTTAAATCCCAAGAAGTGTGTATTTAGAATAATTTTAGTAAAATTATTGGTATTTATTGTGTCTCACCATGGAATTGAAGTATATCCCATCAAACTAACTATTATCATTGATATGAATCCTCTTATGTGTAGCTCGTTAGGAAAAATTCAAGCCATCCGAAGATTCATCTTGCAGCTTACAAACAAGAACCACCCCTTCACCCATCTGCTAAAGAAATATATTGATTTCCACTAGGGTCTGGATTTCCAAACATCCTTTATTCAAATCAAACAATATTTGGAAAAACTTCATATTCGTATACCACCGACCCCAGGTGAATCTTTGTTGTTATACATATCTGCTACCCAATTTACTATTGGCACACTCTTATCATTGGATGATACCCAACACAAGGAAAGATTCGTCTATTACCTTGGCCACACCTTAATTACATACGAGCTCAACTATCCATATATTGAAAAATCATGCTTAGTTGTTGTCTTCCCTTTTCAAAAACTCCTCCATTACCTTTTGAACAACCATACTAGGCTAATATATAAAGTTGACCCCTGAAATATATTTAGTCAAAACCTACACTTACATGAATGATCACTAACTGGATTATTTTTCTAAGTGAGTTTGAAATTAATTATGTCAATAAAAATTAGTCAAATGATAAGTGCTTGCTAACCAACTGGATGAAGAACAACTTCGGTGGAACCCTTAAGTCTGGATCTATTAGATGATTCCATTTTATATATTGAATAATCATCAACCTGGAAGGTATATTTTAATGGTTCATTCACATTTAATGGTTTAGGAGAAGGAGTGATCCTTATTACCCCACATGATATATCATCCCACAAGCATTCATATTTGGCTTCTTATGTATAAAAAAAATTCCAAATATAAATATCACATTGTAGGACTTAAATTCATTATCATATGGAACATCAAACAAGTTGAGGTTATCGATGAATCATAACTTATCATTAAACAAGTGAATGATGAATATAAAGTAAAAGATGAGAACATTATCCCATACAAATACATGATAGAGGTCCTGAAATAGAATTTTGTTCATATTTCCTTCCATCAAATTCCACGCATGTAGAACTGATCAGTGGATGCTATGGGTACCATTGGATCCTTCCTATGCTTATCACTATATACTAGAGATTTTCAATTCCTCGTCGATCATGTAATGGTAACATCCTATAACATGCTAGAATCATGTTTGGTATGTGAAGTTTTTGTCCCTTTCCCATTGGTGCATCAATATTTATAACTACATGCAAGATGGTAACTTCCCACCGACATCTCCCACTCCAAAAATGAACCCTTATCCAGTGTATAGCTTGTTACATCCTATTTGGGGAAACTCTCTATCATTGAGGTTACAATGGGTATGTATTACGTTGCCTTAATTCTGAATAAGCTATCCAATCAACCAAAGAGGCACACGAAGGCATTTTTGGTGCTAATATAAGTGGCATAGTCCTCGCAAAGAAAATTTTACACGTGGATACTACTGGCCTACTATGGAAATAGATTGTTGTCAATATGTGAAGAAATGTGTCATATGTTAAAAACACACAAATTCGATCCATGCACCATCTCATTCCTTGTAGTCTATCACAACACCATGTTTGTTTAGAAAATGGGGCTCGATCTTATAGGAAAAATCACCCCCACCTCATCTAATGGCCACAAACACATTATCACTACCACTGAGTACTTTACCAAATGAGTGAAGGTTGTTCCTCTCACCTATTTCACTGGTGCTAAGATTTATAATTTCATCATGAACCATATCATTATCTGCTACGACATCCCTTATACCATTGTATTTGACAATGGAAAATCATTCAAGAAAAAGCAAGTGAAGGCTCTCTACCAATGCTTTAAAATTCACCAAAAGTGGTCTACACCTTATTACCCTCAAGGTAATGGGAAAGTTGAGGCCACCAATAAAATTATTATTTGGATTATGGAGAAAATGGTTGGTAAAATAGGCCATAATTGGCATCTCCAAATCCATCATGTCCTTTGGGCCTATCACAATTCCATTCACACACATACTGGTACAACCCCCTATTCTTTGGTATTTGGAAGGCAAGCCATTATACACCTAGATATTGAGCTCCCCTCTTTTATAATCTCCTTGCAAAATTATTTGGATAAAGAAGAGGACTATAGAGTAACTAGGCTATTAGAGCTTGAACTTCTAGATGAAAAATGCCTTCATGTCTTGGACCATCTTAAAGTGTATCAGAATCAAATCTGTGAAGGATACAATAAATGTATCATCCCTTGGGAATTTTAGGTAGGTGATCTTGTGCTTAAGGAAAACCAATTTAACACTACCAAAGAATGTGAAAAGAAAGACAAATTTGAGCCTAACTGGTTAGGGCCATACATTTTGGTGGCTAAATTTGGTTCCAAGCCTATAAACTTACATATCCTGATGGTGAGGAGCTCCATGAACCTATGAACATCATGCATCTCAAGTGTTTCTATTCCGATCTGGTAGGCATTCAAAAAAGCAAAAAAATCAAAAATAGTAAAGAGAAATAAATTCATTCAAATGTGAAAACCACACAATTGTGGAACTTTAGACAAGTCCTTTGGTGAAAATTAGTTTTTGCGCCATAGGATGATTCATTATTCACAATAATCTCACACCTGGGGCACAATTTCTTCTTCTGAGATAGTCTTTTATCTATTTTGAAATCCTTTTGAGCCTATCCTTTGTGGCCTTGATTTGGTTGACCCTATTCTTTTATATCTTCATATAATTTTCCCTTGTATATTCTCACCTATCACTGGGGAAATATTTTCATCTTCATTTTCCTATACATAGTTTGGAAAACTTTCAAAAAACCCTAAATTTTTCACAAAATCTTAGAAAATTAAAAAAATAGGTAAAACTTCCAAAATGTTAAAACATCAAAAGCCAAAAATTAAAAATCCTAAAATTTGATAACAATCCTTAGAAACATCCTACTAAATTATTTGTTTGTTCTAGAACATGACATGCGAGATCATCTTGTGATCTTCCTTCATCGACAAAGGTTGGTTTCTTGTTATGTCTGTCTTCCCAACATATATCATTTTCTCGAGGCAATTTCATAGCACACATTTCCTATCATGATACTTCTATGTCCTCCATCTATTCCCTTGCATGTATCCTTACGTTGGGCATCATATTAACCATTTTCGTATAACTCGAACATTAAGGAACTACATCTTGATAACAAAAACATTAGTACAACTTTATTGAAAATTGTTTGTTTGTACTTGTTTGTTTACTTTCTTGCTTATTTAGTTTCACATATTGCATTTATTAGGTATTTTTATTTGATTCAGTGCTTTAGTGAAGAACAAAAAATATTATTATGGCTCTTTATGTCATTTGACCCTTTATTTGTATGTTTATATCAAATGAAAAGGTACTTCCGAGCCAAGATTGTACGTATGTTATGTCACAATATTTATAGTCACCATCTATCTTATTTTCCATTCCAACTAACTTTCTACATATCATTTTACATTTCATTTCTTCCCTTCCCCCATATCTTGCTTCTCCCACTTGAGGCACATGGTCCAATTCAACATTTTTGATTCAAATAATGGACAACCAATCCAACTTCGAATCCCTTCCACCACTATAAGTTTTTATTCCACATGATGTGTTAATAAAATCATATATTACATGATCTTTCTTATCTTTTTTTTGAGCGTCAATCGACCTCTTCTATTACCCCATCAACACTTGAGGGGCATCTTCAATCATACTAATTTTTCTTCTACTCTTTCAAATTGTCTAAAATTGTCTACTATCTTTGAAATGGCATCGATTGTGCTACACCACGTCAAAGAGGGGAAAATGTAGACACCTAAATATGACTACACAGTTCTAATACTAAAATTTCACTAATTATCCTCTTTCGTCATTTCATTATAATTAGTGTTTTCCCACTAATTAGCTAGCTTTCCCCTTCATCTTCGATGTCAATTAACGTCGCTTCATTAGTTTTAATCCTATTTGAGTTAATTAATTAACCATTATTAAATAATTAACATTTTTAATCTTATATTTAATCAATAAACCCTATTATTGGTTAAATCCCCCTTTCAAACCCTTCAAATTATACTAATCTCCCCTTAAATCATCTCCAAATGTATTCTATAAGTTAAACTTGGTCTCGTTAATTAATCCTACTTGATTAATTAAATCACCCCCAACTCCCATGAGTTGCTAATATTTAATTAATATCTTCTAATCATACTTATCCCTTTCTAATTCTACTTTACCTTTATCCCACATTCACTAGGATGTAAGCTTCTCCAAAAATAGAAAGCTATATAAATAACCTAGTACACCATGTCCAAGTGTGATTCTCGGTTAAAACAACCCACTTGAGACCCAAGAAATAACCTAGGGTTAGTTAGAAAATTATGGAATAATTTTCTTTTGATTAGAAGAGTTCACAACCAAGTCAGTAAAGGCAACAATTGACACTATCAAGTTCCGGAACAAATCTAAAATACTAGAACATAATTTTCATTTATTAACAATTATCAAAGGTCACAAGGTTCACATTTTAGGGTTAGAAGTTTCAGTTAGGTTCAGGGGGTAAAATATCATCATACCCACTCTCTAACAGGATCAGAGTTTCAACTTGATTTTTCTCATACTTAACATATTAAAATTTTCCCTAAATAATTCCCATTGGATAGAAAAATTTCTCACCTTTATGGTGATATAAAGAAGTCCTCCTAACTCCTTGTATAACTCAAGTTATGAGAAAGCGGACTTTAGGGATCAAAATTTCCATGAGGGGACATGTGTCAAGAAGAGGTGAAGAGCAAATTTGGGTTGGCGGGTCGCGGGGCGGCGTTTGGAATTTTTCCTTACAGAAGAGACAATTCCCATTTATGCCCGTGCCTTTGTGGGTCCTAGGGACGGTGGCGGCCTCGAGTCATCGCCGTGGGAAAAAGGGGAGGGCAAAGCGGTGGAAGAATTTGGGGCATTTCACCCAAAAGGGAGAGAAAAAAAAACAACGCCCACGTGCCCGTGGGTCTGCTAGGGACACATGGTGCTCCAATGGCCATTGCGGGGGTGAAGGAGAGGGAAAGGCGTGGCGGCGGAGTTTTTGGAACAACTTCGCCAAAGGGGAGGGTGAAAGGGGTAATTGTTCGCACGGTGTCACGCGTCTGTAGAAGGAGGTTTTCCCAAGGTAGGGTGGGAGTGCGGGGTTGCGGGAGTAAACAATTTTTTTTACCAAATCAAATTTTCTAAAGGAAAATGGGTCGTGAGGGTTCTACCCCTCACCAACACCCAAAGATGCCACGTGGCAACTGTTATAGGCCGTGGGTTGGGTGGGAGAAATGAATTTTTTTTTTCAAAATTTGTAAAAGGTCTTAGGGCAAAAAGATGCCGCATCTCCCTTTGCTACCCCATGAGGACACGTGGTAGCCTCGATTGGCTATGGGCGGTGGATGAAAATTTAAAAATTTTCCCAAGCCAAAATTTTCAAAATTTTTCTAAGGATTTTTGATGGGAAAATTTCGGGACGCATGAGCTGCTAGGGAAAATTTTCCCAAATTTTCCCGCCAAGGAAGAAAAACTTTAGAGGGCCTTAACTTGAGCAAGAAAGCTCGGTTTTGGAAAACATGGACTTTATGGAAAGCTCTCGATGCCCTCTTTGCACAGGAATCATAAATTTTAATTTTTGATAAAGTTTAAAGGGTAAATTTTACAAAAATGATATGCGGGCTTTTAAAAAGCTAAATTTCTAAATTTGATTAAATTGGATCTCCTCCTTCACTCAATATGCCAAAAAAACATGGAGTATTGCTCTAGGGAGGGTTTAAAGTGTTTTAGAAAAGTTAATTTTTTCAAATTATTCCAATTTGAATTTTGTCCAACAATTGATAAAAGCAGATGAGAGAAAGGATTGGCTCAATTTTAAATTAATTTAACTTGTCTTCTTAAGTGTTCTTTTTCAATTTGAGTTCCTTAATATCTTAACATGCTAAATTAATCAATTCCATGTTGATTGTTAAGTGCGAGTCCGAATGTGCATTTTATTTAAATTTACCGATTTTAAAATTTAAGAGAGATTCACTTCAAGGAAAATTCTGTATATCCAATTTATCATTTAAGTAAAATATCCTTTTTCTAATATGGTCTATACATTTATTTGTATGTAACCAATTAATTTCAAAGCTAGATGGTAAAGTCGATTTCCAATTTCATATATTTCTAAAAGAACAAGCAATAAAATTCCTTCATACGCATTTTCTTTCCTTTGCAAATAAACAAAGATTCCAATCACAATTTGATATTCCAACTCAACCCAACAATGAAATGAGAGATGAACTTGCAATTCTTTATTGATTTCAACATAATATACATCTATCAAAAATTGACTGTAACAACAAAATTCTATTTCTTTCTTTCCAATAACCGAAAAAATATAAATGTCTTTCACAATTCAAATATATAACTTCATAATCAATTTCAACATCATTTCTTTACCAATATACATTACAATTTCATCCACAACAAGTGGGAAAGGATTACAAATAAATATGTTTTCACAAGGGACTGTCAAACTACATTTTTCCTTTGCTCCAGGACAACAACATGCACATTTTCTCTTTCTCCAAGTTGATCACAACAAAAGAGGGGGAAAGGAAATGCTCTCCACCCAACTAAGACATCCAATGAAAGGATAAGCCTTCCTTCATCATTGGCCCTCGAGCCCCAACCAAAACACAATAAAAGGTGTGATTCAACCCATGAAGAACAACTAGCTTCCACAAACACACAAAATTCTTTCACATGCATAATTCAATATAAAACATAGTTAAACACAAAACAATGGTTTACAACTGTAATAGAAAACATTCAAATCAAAACTCAGGCTTGATCATGCAAGCCAAAGGAGAAAGGTCTATGGGGGAAGCTACTTATTCCTCCCAATTGGGAATTGGGCATCCACCAATAACAAACCACCAAAATAATTCATCACACACATATCCTTATGCCCCCCACAAAGTAAGAAATGCAAGCTATTTCTTTTCCATGGTGGATCCCAAACCCAAACTCCCTCCACAAAATTCTGATGCCAATGGAATTCCTTATGTCCCCGCATGGATTCCCCATAGCCTTCTCCTACACCATCCCTAAGGCAATCTACCCAACCAGCCAACAAATAAAACAAAACATGCACCATTCACACAACACAACAAGAAAATAACAGCATAAAAGGAGAGTTAAATTCCTACCTCTCCATGGTTACTTTTGTTTCCTAATAGCAAGCTTCAAATGCCAAAACACAGTCTAAAAAAAAATCTCCCAAGCATGTAAATATTTCTCCAAACTTCCTCCAAAAATAAGAGCTCCAACACAAGAAAATGCACCCCCAAAGAAGTTGCAAAATGATTCAACAACCCTAAAACAAGCAAGGAGTTTGAATGTTATATAAGAGGAAAGAAGAGAGGATGATGTGGATCCATGTAGGATGCCACATCACAAATCCTCAAATTCAAACACAAAAGACAAATTCCATTCACCCAAGCACAATAAAGAGGTGACTAAAATATGACAAGTTACTTGCACACTCCAAAAAGCCCACACCTCAAGGGACAACAAAATAAATAAAATGTAAGAAAGTGAAATTAAAAACATGCAACATGATTAATAAAATTCATTATAAAAGTCACAATCACTTCTCCAACCATAAGTATGGTTGGTAAATTAAATTTAGAGGTATGAGACAAGTTTTACTTTTCCCATAAGCCTCCTAAAATAGCCCCCAAGGAAAATTTCAAATTTTTCATGGAGGTGGAGTATTTCATACTCCAAAACTGACTTACACAAGCTCTTACACAACTTACACATCCCTTAAAGATTTTATACAAACATCTAACAACTCTTATAATTACTTTCCCACATCCCAATTTAATTTATTTAAATTTTAACCATATGATTCCTCACATTAATCTACCACATTTAATTAATTAAAAGAAGGGAAAACTTCACTAATAAAATACATACAACAATAATAAAAGAAACACATTAATAAAATACACAAACCCTTGGTCACATGTAAATGAAATCCCCCATGGGAATCCCTAACAGAAATACAATACACACATACAAAACAAGTTGCCATGGCGACCTTGTTGAATTCATCTAAAATTCCATTGCGGTTGGTCTCGATCCCCCGATGTTGTTGTGATATTTTAAACCTACAAAATACAAATACCTCCTTCAGCCTCGTGGCCATATAAGAACATCTAATATGATACAAATAAAATCACAAAATCATCTAAGTAAGTGAATCACAAAAACATCGAAGTAACAACTACATCAATTGCATTTTTAATCAACAACTATATCATCATCAAATAATATCTATTTTCTAGATCAACTCATAATATCCAAATCACATGTCTAAATAACATCCATAAAACATCCATGTCAAATAATATATCATCATCCACATATAAGGTGTCTCTAATAATCATCATGCATCATAATCAAATCAAGATCAACAATAATCCATGATCAATGTCTAACAACATACTAAATCAAAACATAATAATGTCTATAATGTAATCACATTATCAAAATAGGTATCAAAGGTGTCAAAGGGAAGTGGGCACCGCATGCCTCTCCCCTTAGACTCAAATTTCTCCTTGAAGTCACCTGGAACAAATGTTAAAATTGAACTCGTAATGGAGTAGCATCCTCCCATGTAGCTGTAGTATCATCATATCTATCCCATTCGCACCAACCCGGTCAACCTTTCTACCTCGAAGGCCCGGTGGTTCTATGATCTAAGATGTGAATGGGCTCCACCATCACCTACCCCTGATCCTACACATGCAATGATGTCCAATCTAACACATGAGAAGGATCTGTAATATATCTCTTGAGAATTGAAACATGAAAAACATCATGTACGTGAGACAAGCTGGGTGGCAATGCTAGACGGTAGGCCAAAGGGCTGATACGCTCCAAGATCTCAAAAGGACCAATGAATCTAGGAGATAACTTAGAACCTTTTCCATAATGGATAGGGCTCTTGTGTGGCCTAACATGAAGGAACACCTTCATGCCCACATCGAAACTATGGTCGATCCTATGCTGATCTACATACTTCTTCTACCTGTCCTGTGCCTCCTGGAATCTCTGTTTGATCAACACCACCCTCCATGCTCCATGTACCGTAGAAGAGCTAGTCCAAGAGATACTCTATCCTCTAACCTATCCCAGCTAAGAGGTGTCCTGCACTCTCTACCATACAAATCCTGAAAAGGAGCCATGCCTATAGAACTTTGAAAACTATTATTGTAGGTAAACTCCACTAAATATAGGTACTCCTCCCACTTAGACTGCTGATCCATCACATACATCCTGAGCATATCCTCTAAAATAAAATTCACCCACTTAGTCTGTCCATTTGTCTCTGGGGTGATATGTCTTTGAAGTTGATCCTCATCTCGAGAACATACTACATGGTAGTCCATAAATGTGAAGTATACAAGGGATAGCGGTCACAAATGATCTTCCGCAATTTCGTGTAACTTGAAAATCTCATCCAAATATACCCAAGCCACTACTCTAGCTGTATAAGTAGTCTTCACTAGAGAAAAGTGAGCCACTTTTGTCAATTTATCAATCATGACCATGATGGCGTCATAGTGATATCTCGACATCGGTAGCCCAACAATGAAATCCATGGAAATGGTGTCCCACTTCCATTCCAGTATGGCATGAGGATAAAGAAGGCTTGCTAGATGCTGATGCTCAGCCTTAATTCTCTGGCACTCTAAACATCATGACATAAAATACGCCATGTCTCTATAAAGTCCTCTCCAATGATACAACTATCGCAAGGTGGCGTGCATCTTCTTTACCCCAGGATGGGTGAATAGGGTGTACTATGTGCATCTACCAAGATGTCCTACCTCAAGCCTCCATCTCTGGGAACATATATCTAGCCTTTGTGCTTGAGAAGACCATCTGTCTCTAAGGAAAAACCATCAAAATTCCCCTCAAGGGGTCTCTGTGAGTCAATCTCTACTCGTACTGCAATATATAAGGTGTCAAGAGAAAGCTGCTAAATAATCCTGATCTGTAAATCTATGCTCACTGAAGTGGCCATAACCACATGTCTCCATCTACTGAGAGCATCTGCTACCACATTCTCTTTCCCCTTCACATGCTTTATCTCCATGTGATACTCACATAGCAAATCCATCCAATACCGCTGACGAGTGTTGAGATTGGGCTGCATGAAGAGGTGGCGAAGACTCAAATGATCTATCCTACGTTTGAATCTCGACCAAGAAGAAAATGCCTCCATATAACCAAAGCATGCACAACTTCCGTAAGCTCAAGATCATGGGTCAAATAATTAAGCTCGTGATCTTTGAGTTTGTGAGACTCAAAAGCCACTACTCTACCCTCCTGCATCAACACACCTCCAAGTCCCTGCTAAAGAAGCATCCGTGCAAACAAAAAAATCACCATGTGGATCCAAAACTAAAAGAATGGGTGCTGTAGTGAGGCACTCCTTCAGTGTCCTAAAGGCCTACTCACTTCCATCTGACAAAACAAACTTCTTCCCTTTCATATGAAGGGAAGTGATAGGGTGTATAATCTAAGAGAATTCTGAACAAATCTCCGGTGGTAAACTACTAATCCAATGAAGCTGCGCACCTCGGTCACTATAGTGGGTGCTAACCAATTCATAATGGCTCTAATTTTGGAAGGATTTACTATGATACCTTCCCCAGAAATAATATGACCCAAATACTGCACCTCTTTCTAAAATAATGCACACTTCCCCAAGCTCCCGTAAAGCTGTTGCTCCCAAAGACACTGAATAACCTGACGAAGGTGCTCCTCATGCTCCTCATGTGTACATGAGTATATCAAAATGTCATCTAGGAAGATGAGCATGAAGAAATCTAAAAAGGTCCTGAATACCCCATTCATCAAACTCATGAATACTGCTGGGGAATTAGTCAAACCAAAAGGTACCACTGTGAACTCATAGTGCCCATATATCATGTGGAAGGTGGTCTTATGAATGTATTCCTCCAAAATCCTCGGTTGATGGTACCCGACTTAAGATCAATCTTAGAGAAAATTGTGGCTCCCTTCATCCGATCAAACAAGTCATGTCAATACGAGGAATCAGATAACGATTCTTGATCGTTACCTTGTTCAGCTAGCGGTAATCAATACAAAACCACAAGGATCCATCCTTCTTCTTCATAAAGATCACTGGTGCACCCCTAGGGGATAAACTAGGACAGATAAGGCCCTTCTCCAAAAGGCCCTCAAGCTATAACTTGAGCACACAGAGCTCTAGGGTGGTCATCCGATAAGGTGCCTAAGACATAGGCTCTACTCCGGGGACTAAATCTATATGAAAATCAATCTCACATGGGGGTGGTAACCCCGGTAGTTCCCCTAGAAAGACATCAGAAAAATATCTCAAAATGGGATGATCATGTAGTGATGGTCCACTAGACCCATCCTATGATCTGTCACTAACTGTAACAACATACATCTGACAAACCCGTCGCACACACCACTTAAGCTGCATAGTAGAGATGGTGTGAATAGAAATGAGTCTTCTAACCCCTCAAATCATCGAATTAACTCCCAAATCATCTACACAAGATATAGTCTTGTGATAACAATCCATCCTGGCCCTGTGTGCGAGATAACCATTCCATACCCAAAATGACTCCATACGAGCCCAAAAAAAGGATACAAAGATCTCGAGGTAGTGGTGAAAGGTTCCAAATCCACTACACACTACTTAACTAAGGAGTCTCACAGAGATCTTGGCTCTAGAAGCCATCTCGACATCCTAACTATGACCCTACCTAACTGCCACTAGATTGTATTTCTCTACTAAGGCCGGTGCAATGAAAGAATCGGAAGAACTAGAATAAAAAATACAGAGGTAGGAATACCACCAATGCTACCTGTGGTCTCAATGACTGTGCTTTGGTGCTCTTCTTGGCGGTTCTCAACCATTGCATAAATCATGTGCCTACGTCCCATATCACCAACAGTCGGCTCTAAAATATGTGCCTTACCCTTGTTGTTATGGTTCTATGGGCAATCTCTCCAAAAGTGTCCAACAACTCCACAACCAAAACATCCTCCCTAATGAGTAGCACTTCTAGTAGGTGCCCTAGAAGTCTGTGGTGTGGATCCACGATGATTCGATTCTGATCTGCTGAGAGGTCTCGCTAGTGAGCTCGCCTGATCGAGCTCTAGGTCCACCCTATGTCCTAATGGGACCCCTAGGAGGAGGCCCCATACTCCAACCTCTCTATGCATCAACTCTCTATGGAGGTCTATGAGGTGGGTGGGATTGCTCTGCTCTTGCTACGGCCTAAAGGATGATCTGTCTTTGTACCTAGCCACCACGAGGAAGGGGTACTAACCCCTCAATCTACCATATTGCATTTTTGTATGTGGGTTCAGACTTGGTCTCTAGCCTATAGGGACTTTCCCGAGTCTCCTCTGTAATATAGGCCTTCTCGATGGCCTTAGCTAAAGTCTGCGGGTAGTAGATCCATACAACACCTCTAATATCTAAATTCAAGCCTCAGATGAACATGTGAATCCGCACCTACTCATCCTGTATATACTTAACATACTGGAGTAGATCTAGAAATTTACTCTCATACTCTGCTACAGAAAGAGATGCCTGTCAGAGGTCATGGAACTCATTGATATCTTTCTTTGTATGAACCTCATGACAAATACCTTCTCCTGAACCTCTCCTCAAATAACTCCCAGGTCACTGTCTCTAAATCTACATAGAGCTTCTCCTCCTCTGTCCTCCACCATACTCCTACTCCATCCCTCAGTAGATGGATTGCAACACGAGATTTCGTGTTGCTAGAACAAGACAAAGCTTGAAGTAACCGCTCAAGCTCCATAGCCAGGACATTTTCTTGAAATCCACCCATGTTACCTAAGTAATGTGATGGCCAAAGCTTTAGGATCTCCCTGATGTGATCTGCAGCTATGGTCTGACGGCCTCTAGGTCTCTTTGCACGCTCATCCCTAAGCCTAGGGCTCCGAGACCTCTCTCTACACTCTAGAACTCTGTCACCCTATCCCCTAAGTGGTGATTCTACTCTAGCTAACTCCACATGGGAGTTCTCTCCTCTATGCTCCTCATTGGGTCAAGGAGATACCTAACCCTCGATAGAAGGGGCTCTGTCATGACTAGCTACATCTCCTCCTAATCCTCTGCGTAGAGCGACATTAACATCCTGAAGGGTCTATAGAATATGAGGTAGGATAGCTACGCATCTTGATCGGTGGTGGTGGTGGTGGTGGTAAGTCTGAGTCTCTGTGAAGGTTCCTCTCACTCCGTCTGAGCCTCTTGCATAGAACAAAGTGAGAGTTAATTTATTTTACTAAGTTTTACACAACTTCCATGTTTACTAAAATATAAATTTTTTAGCTAAGTTGTTTTCTAGGTTTACAAGTGTGCTAGGTTTAAGTTTCATATCCCAAGTTTTCTAGTGTACCCAATGGTCCAAGCTTTTGAACCACTACTCTGATACCAAGTGTGATGCCCAGTTAAAACAACCCACTTGAGACCCAAGAAACAACCTAGGGTTAGTTAGAAAATTATGGAATATTTTTTTGATTAGAAGTGTTCACAACCAAGTTGTCAAGGCAACAATTGACACTATCAGGTTTTGGAACAAATCTAAAATAATAGAACATAATTTTCATTTATTAACAATTATCAGAGGTCACAAGGTTTACATTTTAGGGTTAGAAGTTTCAATTAGGTTCAGGGGGTAAAATATCATCATACCCACTCTCTAACAGGATCAAAGTTTCAACTTGATTTTTCTCATACTTAACATATTCAAAATTTCCTAAATCATTCCCATTGGATAGGAAATTTTCTCACCTTTCCGGTGATATAAAGAAGTCCTAACTCCTTGTAGAACTCAAGTTATGAGCAAGTGGACTTTAGGGATCAAATTTTCCCCAAGGGGACACGTGTCAAGTAGGGGTGAAGAGAAAATTTGGGTAAGTGGGTTGGGCGGCATTTGAAATTTTTCCTTGCACGGGAGAAAATTCCCATTTGTGCCCACGCCTTCGTGGGTCCTCCAAGGACATGTGGCGGCCTCAGAGTCATCACGGGGAAAAAGGGAAGGGCGGAGTGGTGGAAGAATTTGGGGCATTTCACCCAAGAGGGAGAAAAAAAAACAACACCCATGCACCCACGGGTACGCTAGGGACATATGGCACTCCACAGACCATCATAGGGGTGAAGGAAAGGGAAAGGCACGGTGGCAGATTTTTTGGAACAACTTCACCAAAGGGGAGGGTGAAAGGGGTAATTGCATGCATGGGTCCGCGCGTCCGCGGAAGGAGGTTTTCCCAAGGCAGGGTGGGAGTATGGGGCTGCGGGAGGAAATAATTTTTTTTACCAAATCCAAGTTTCAAAAGGAAAAGGGGTCATAAGTGTTCTGCCCCCTCCGTAAACACCCAAAGCTGCCACGTGGCAGCCTGTGATAGGCCGCGGGCCGGCGGGGAGAAATGGATTTTTTTCAAAATTTTTAAAAGGTCTAAGGGCAAAAAGATGCCGCGCCTCTACCGTTGCCCTGTGAGGACATGTTGTAGCATTTTATTGGCTGTGGGTTGATGGAGGAAAATTCAAAATTTTTCCCGAGCCAAAATTTTCAAAATTTTTCTAAGGATTTTCTGACGGGAAATTTTTGGGCCGCGGGCCTGCCAGGAAAAATTTCCCAAATTTTCCCGCCAAGGTAGAAAAACTTCAGAGGGCCATAACTTGAGCTAGAAAGATTGGTTTTGGGAAAACAAGGACTTTTTGGAAAGCTCTCGATGCCCTCTTTGCACAAGAATCATAAATTTTAATTTTTGATAAAGTTTAAAGGGTAAATTTTACAAAAATGATCTACAGGATTTTAAAAAGCCAACTGGTAATTTCCAACTTCTAAATTTGATTAAATTGGATCTCCTCCTTCACTCAACATGCCAAAAAAACATGGAGGATTTCTCTAGGGAGGGTTTAAAGTGTTTTAGGAAAGTTAATTTTCTCAAATTATTCCAATTTGAATTTTGTCCAACAATTGATAGAAAACGGCTGAGGAAAGGATTGGCTTGATTTTAAATTAATTTAACTTGTCTTCTTAAGTGTTCTTTGTCAATTTGAGTTCCTTAATATCTTAGCATGCTAAATTATATCAATTCCAAGTTGATTGTTAAGTGCAGGTCTGAATTGTGCATTTTATTTAAATTTACCAGTTTTAAAATTTGTAGCAGAGATTCACTTCAAGGAAAATTCTGTATATCCAATTTATCATTTAAGTGTAATATCTTATTTCTAATCTGGTCTAATACATTTAGTTGTATGTAACCAATTAATTTCAAAGCTAGATGGTAAAGTTTGATTTCCAATTTCATATATTTCCAAAAGAAACAAGCAATAAAATTCCTTCATACGTATTTTCTTTCCTTTGCAACTAAACAAAGATTCCAATCACAATTTGATATTCCAACTCAACCCAACAATGCAATGAGAGATGAACTTGCAATTCTTTATTGATTTCAACAGAATATACATCTTTCAAAGTTTGACTATAACAACAGAATTCTATTTCTTTCTTTCCAATAACCGAACAAAATATAAATGTCTTTCACAATTCAAATATATAACTTCATAATCAATTTCAACATCATTTCTTTACCAATATACATTACAATTTCATCCACAATAAGTGGGAAAGGATTACAAATAAATATGTTTTCACAAGGGATCAAACTGCATTTTTCTTTTTTACTACAAGACAACAACATGCACATTTTCTCTTTCTCCAAGTTGATCACAACAAAAGAGGGGGAAAGGAAACACTCTCCACCCAACCAAGACATCCAATGAAAGGAGAAGCCTTCCTTCATCATTGGCCCCGAGCCCCAACCAAAACACAATAAGAGGTGTGATTCAACCCATGGCAACAACTGGCTTCCACAACACACAACATTCTTTCACATGCATAATTCAATATAAAACATAGTTCAACACAAAACAATAGTTTACAACTGCAATAGAAAACATTCAAATCAAAACTCAGGCTTGATCATGCAAGCCAAAGGAGAAAGGTCTATGGAGGAATCTACTTATTCCTCCCAATTGGGAATTGGGCATCCACCAAGTAACAAACCGCAAAAATAATTCATCAAAACATATCCTTATGCCCCTACAAATCCCTCCTTATGCCCCCACAGCATTTCCTTGTGGCCCCCACAAAGTAGAAATGCAAGCTATTTCTTTTCCATGGTGAATCCCAAACCCAAACTCCCTCCACAAAATTCTGATGCCAATAGCATTCCTTATACCTCCCCACATGGATTCCCCATATCCTTCTCCTACACCATCCCTAAGGCATTCTACCCAACCAGCCAACAAATAAAATAAAACATGCACCATTCACACAACACAACAAGAAAATAAAAACATAAAAGGAGAGTTAAATTCCTACCTCTCCATGGTTACTTTTTTTTCCAACAGCAAGCTTCAAATTCCAAAACACAGTCCAAGACAACAATCTCCCAAGCATGCAAATATTTCTCTAAAAACAAGAGCTCCAACACAAGAAAATGTGCCCCCAAAGAAGTTGCAAAATGATTCAACAACCCCAAAATAAGCAAGGAGTTTGAATTATATAGAAGAGGAAAGAAGAGAGAATGATGTGGATCCATGTAGGATGCCACATCACACATCCTCCAATTCAAACACAAAAGAAAAATCCATTCACCCAAGCACAATAAAGAGGTGGGTGAAAATATGACAAGTTACTTGCACACTCCAAAAAGCCCACACCTCAAGGGACAACAAAATAAATAAAATGTAAGAAAGTGCAATTAAAAACATGTAACATGATTAATAAAATTCATTATAAAAGTCACAAATCACTTCTCCAACCATAAGTATGGTTGGTAAATTAAATTTAGAGGTATGAGACAAGTTTTACTTGTCCCACAAGCCTCCTAAAATAGCCCCCAAGGACAAATTCAAATTTTTCATGGAGGTGGAGTATTTCATACTCCAAAACTAACTTACACAAGCTCTTACACAACTTACACATCCCTTACAAATTTAATACAAATAGCCAACAACTCTTATAATTACTTTCCCATATCCCAATTTAATTTATTTAAATTTTAACCATATGATTCCTCACATTAATCTACCACATTTAATTAATTAAAAGAAGGGAACACATTACTAATAAAATACATACAACAATAATAAAAGAAACACATTAATAAAATACACAAACCCATGGTCACATGTAAAGGAAATCCCCCACGGGAATCCCTAACAAAAATACAACACACACACACACATACACAAAAAGTTGCCATGATGACCTTGTTGAATTCACCTAAAATTCCATTGTGGTTGGTCTCCAATCCCCCGATGTTTTGTTGTGATATTTTTAACCTACAAAATACAAATACCTCCTTTGGCCTCATGGCCATATCAGAACATCCAATATGATACAAATAAAATCACAAAATCATCTAAATAAGTGAATCACAACAACATCGAAGTAACAACTACATCAATTGCATTTTTAATCAACAACTATATCATCATCAAATAATATCTATTTTCTAGATCAACTCATAATATCCAAATCACATGTCTAAACAACATCCATAAAACATCCATGTCAAATAATATATCGTAATCCACATATAAGGTGTCTCTAATAATCATCATGCATCATAATCAAATCAAGATCAACAATAATCCATGATCAATGTCTAACAACATACTAAATCAAAACATAATAATGTCTATAATGTAATCACAATATCAAAATAGGTATCCAAAAGGTGTCAAATGGAAGTGGGCACTACACCAAGTAAGACATTTTCAATTGATAAGAGAGTTTTAATTTTATTTAGAATTATTTGTTCAAACCCCCTTTATACTGGCCAAAAGTAATAAGAGAAGAACAAAAATGGCAATCAAGCCAAATTGGTAAGATCTCTTCCTCTTCCTTGGAGAAATTCCTTGATCATGCATGGTTGCATTTAGTTCACATAGGAAATTCTTACAATCTAAAAGCACTTCCAAAACTTAAAGGTGGTTTGCATTTGATGTTTAATTTAATGTTCTATGAAAAATTAGTTAAACTTTCCTTTATGCTTTATCATGATGTTTTTTTAGATTAGATAAATCTAGAATCTACATGGTGTTAGGTTCATTCCATGGCTTAGTTTCAATCTAATGCATGCATACAAAAGGTTTACAACTTTCTAGATTCTAAGATTCACCTAAAGTAGATGCTACTCACTATAGGAATCTTATTGGTAGTACCATTTACTTTACTTCCACCATACCAGACCTATACTTTGTTGTTAGCTATCCTTCTAGATTTAAGCAGGAGCCAAAGAAATGTCACTAGGTAGAAACAAAACATGTTTTGAGATATGTCCTAAGCACAATTTATTATGGTCTAGAATATGAGACGAACTATCAGTTCTTCTTATAGGTATAACTAACTCAGACTATGTTGGATATGTGATTATAAGAAATCAACTTCAGGATATGTTTTTTATCTCGTATCTGAACCTATCTTGTGGATTATTAGAAAACAAACTATTTTTCTCTCTCCTCTATGAGGCAAAGTATCACACCGCATAAGGAGATGGGTTTGAAGCAATTTTGTTATGTTACATTCTATATTATATGGAAATTATTGAAGAAAATCCACCTATCATTCATTAAGACAATTAGGGTGTGATGAAGCTTGTGAAGAGTTCATTTTTTCATGAACTAAAAAAGCACATTGAGGTTGAATTTCATCATATTCGAGAACAAGTATAGAACCACCACATTCAGTGCCAGTACTTCCCAAAATTTTTAAAGTAGTTGATATACTCACCAAGTCTCTTGACAAGGTGAAATTTTATTTGTTTCAAGGGTACATTTGTAAAAACAATGTAATAAGGGGGAATTTCAGTTTATTCAATTGTCTATTTGTCTCCAATCGATCGGTGACCTTCTAGGTCAAGGAATGTCTGTTTGTTTCTCTTCCTTCTTTTTACATGTATATATTCACCTTGTTGGTCATTGAATAATCACATAGTAGATTTAATTTATCTTCTTTGAAACCATTCTCTCACACAGATCTCTCTTTTTCAAAATTCTTGTAGCCTTCTAAAAAATTGATCTTATAACTTTTGGGGAAAATGTTTCCTTAAGCTTTAACACCAACCTATTCCATGTCTTAATCTTCTACTTTCTATGTTACACTCGGTTGGTCTGAACATGTTCCCATCAAATATATTTATTTATTTTTAGGAAAAGTTCTTTTTACATCATTACTATAGTTATTTTTCATTATACTAATTTAGTGATCATTAAGATCACATCCATATTCCTCTCTCTTTAGCACTCTAATTCCTTGCTAATAATTGAACTAGTTTCCCAAGGTAAATATATCTATTTATATACTTGTTTGTGCCACCTCTTAAGACTCTTAATTCTACAATATTAAAATGAAAGGATAAAAGTATCCAATAAAAAACCCAAATGCAACCAATTGGAATTATCTGAAACTTGTGCCTCCAAACATTCAATTATTCCAAGTTCACATCTAAATCAGGATTGCATGGACAATGAAACACACTAGATGATTATAAAAAGACTAGACATTGTGAAGAGGAAATTTTCACTCCATTAATATTGCATAATTGATTTATGCATTCAACATAATACAATATTGTATTAAATGGTTTTCCAGTAACACAATTATTTAGTGTGTGATCCATATAATACTTTATACACGTAGACAAAATGTAAGCATCGCTTGAATCCATTTGTTCAACTATACTAGTTGATACATTATTTCCTATACACCTGGATGCTCCTACATCATGAACCTAAGAATAAAAATAGTGATATAGAAAAGAGATGTTATACCATGCTATTAATCTCACAAGTTTTAGCTTGAAGGGATGGATAGTAAGGTTCTCCTTAATTTAATTTTTTAGGAGGAAATTTATAATGAAACTAGTATCGATGGTGACAATCAAACAAAAATTTCCAAACCAACCTTTCATAGTAAGTAACAAATTTATTTGGATAATATACATTTTTTTCCTAAAGATGGAAGTCTTATAATTTAGACTCTGGAGGGAAGTTTCAAAACATATATTTTAATAGAAATTTTCTTAGGAAATTAAATCTCACATATTTTATTTGATTACAAGAAAGGATATCAAGAAACCTAATGGAGATTACTAAGAGGAGCACAAAATAGTTCTATCTAGTCTACACAGACTAATTATACTATCCACGTGAAATTTAAGCATACATGTGATGTTTTCTTACATGTGTTATGTTATTCTTATTCTTTAAAATCACAAAACAAATAATTTAGTGATTATGAAGAAAGGCTATGTGTATATGTGATTCATGCCATGAAGATTCAATTTTTTCATTATTATTTTCCTTTTTATCTTTATTAATTGGGTCTAATGAGAGGGGTTTAAAAAGAAAATGTACATTATTTATTAATGTATGTAGGTTTCTACACTTTATTAATGCATATGTTAATGTTATCTTCCATATATATTGGAAACAATTAGTTTTGTGATGTTTTTGGTGTGTAGGCATTCCCAAAAACATGTGAACAAGAATATATGCCACTATTAAAAGAGAGGAGAATTAGTTCTTATAGATCCCAACATTTAGCAATGGAAGAAAAATGTTATTTGACACAACTGCAAATTTACCTAAAGTGGGGGATGTAATTTATTTCAACCTATAAGAGTTTTGAGGAAGGATATGTCTTCATCTATGAACATACCGATACCAATAAAAACACATTCATACTTAAAAGTCCATATTTTCCTAGCCCATGTCAACACGGGAACTATAAAAAAGGTACAAACATCAATCAAAATGAAATTACAATTAGATATTGGTCATATGTCATAGTTGTGAATATCCTAAAAACATGTATGTAAAATATGGAAGCATACATAAGGCATGTGGATTGTTTGACAAAATACCTCAATGGTCTAATAGAATATGATGAGTTTCATAAATGCACAAAAGTGATGTTCTTGAATTTTTGTTTAATGCTTCTTCCGGCTAGATATTTGGATATAAATATATCATCACCCTTGTAATACCAAAGTGTTTGGTATAAATTTCAGGAATTTAAATACCTAAAAATACATAATGGGCATCTTGTATACAAAAAAATCATGTGGTTATCATGTTTTTATGGATATATAAATAATATACTAGGCTTACTTAAATCCATTTGATTTATTAGGTGGCATTATATGCACATATTGTAAGAGCTTATTTTTGACAATAAGGATAAAAATAAATTTATATTATTTTAGTCACAAAATCACACACTTAGGTATATTTCTAGGTCCTAAAAGCATACTAACATTTGCATGATTCCTAAGCAAGAAAACTAGTAATTAAAGCTATATTTGTCCTCTTTTCTATCTTTTTTATTTCTATTTGGTCTTACACACCCTATAGCCCAGTTAGAACTTTACTTTGTTATCTTTTATGAATTTAGACACCAACGTCTAGGCGCAATCATCTCCTTTGGGTGCCCTGACCTCTTTCTACCTTACTCACTCTTTTTGGGCCTCTTTTACCTTTTGGGAATCTTATTTTCTTATGGGTTGGCCTTCCAGTTGTTAATTACAAAATTCAACCAAGGGAATCATATAAATACACACACACACACACACACACACACACACACACACACACACACACACACACACACGTGATCGAATAAAGGACCAAGCTCTAAGCATAATATCTATCACCTTAACTTGTACATCCAAAGGCATCCAAAGCACTAAAAGGCATCCATCTAACATCCATACAAGGGACAAAGGACTACATTTTCTACATACACAACATAGGAAGGGGAATTCTATTCTATTCATTACATATATTTCATCTTTTAGAAAATTTAACCCGAGATCTAATGCATCTTGCACAAGGGAATCCAAGGGCACTATTTTCACACACTCACAAGAACTACATGGAGTCTGAGATGTAGTGTAATTCTCAGTCATAAGTTCACTCTATTGGGTGATAGTTGGGGTCGTAAGACTCCCCATTTTGCATCTTTCTTTTTTGGATTTGATGTGGTATTATGGGTTTTGTAGGTAAATCTTTGTTTTGTAGGTTATACATATTTCAATGATCATATAATGACATATAGGTGACCAACAATGTATATCAAAGACACTCCAAAAATAATATTATGAGATTTTACGTAGTCTTTATTTTTTATTAGAGGTAAAATAAGGGTTGAGGGGACCCTACCCCATACATAAAGTTACTATTTCCATACAAAAGACCAAGGGATAAACTTGAAGCCCAACCACAAAACCAAAACAATTTAAGACCGGTAACAAGGAAATACAAACATAAAGGAAAGATACCAAATGACACATAAACTTATAAAAAAAAAAGTACAACCAAGAGAATAACAAAAAATAGCTTGGAACTAAGAGAAACCATATAGCATCCCGAGATAAGCATTTACTCTTTTATCAGGTCCCCTACTAAATTCATGCATCCGTTCCATTCTTTAACAAGGGATTCAATGGTGGCTTTCCACACCTTGTAGTTTGGTTCAAGGACCTCCACTTTGGGTCCTTTACCATCTTTCTCCCTTTCCTTAGCAAGATCCATGGAGTGGATCATCTCAGATAATAGCTTGAGATGGTGGATGGTACTCTTGACGTTGAGAAGATGGGCGTCTCTAATATGGAACAAAACTTCTTTCATTTTCAGCATGTCCTTGGCCATTTCTAGGCTTCTCTCATTGGCGTTCTTGAGCTGTTCACTAAGGACCACCGAGAAAATCTTTTCCACTTTATTAGTTAAATATTTCAAATCCATGGAGACCATACTAATCATGTGCGTGCTAATGTCGGTATCAAGCCTACAATTCTCGAAATCATGCATGAAATAATGGGACTTGACAATTTGAGTATTAAGTCGAACAATTTAGATCGGGCTACTTCTTGAGTGTGTAAGCCCTCTATGGCATCCTAAATTTTTAGGAGCATTTATCATCGCTTAAACCGACTCTTTCTCACTCTCCCCCTCATCACTATTATCCCCATCAGCATAGTGGCCTTGTCCATACTGGAACCTGACAAATCTGGATTCCCATCATTATTTTCCCCGAATCTAAAATCTCCACTTCCTTCACCTGTTTAGGCTCCTCCTCAGTCCTGCTACGTTTGTTGATAACACCGTGGCTCAGATTGGATCTAGTACGCTTAGCCACCAGTTTGCCAAGTGGGTCTTCACTAAGATTTTCCTCCTTGGGCACTGATCCTTCAATGACAGAGGCACCAAATTTGTCATTTTTCCCCAAAAGGGGAGTACCTAGCCTAAGCAAGGCTTTAATGAGGCCTTGATGCAGAGGAAGGGAGAAAGTCCCTTTTCCACCATACCAATAGATTTCACCAAGGAGGTGTATAGATAGAAAGGGAAATTGTAGGCCTTAGCATTGTGCACATGATTCAACATGGGAAAATGGTAACCATAAATCACTTTATATCTACCTTCTAAGGTGATGTATGACATAAATGTTGAGAAATTTCCTCATAAGGGTGGGGCAGATTTCCATGAGCATATCCATTGTGAAGAGAAATAGGCGTACCCTTACCTTGCATGAAACACTCTATCTCTAGACTGTAATCAAATTTTGTCTTGTAGATACATCTTCCTTCCAGAGGTAAACCCTATATTTTACGTAGTCATAGGTGCCCAGTAGAGGTCTTTGACACCCAGGTTACCTTATTACCCAGTCTAGGTTCGCTAGTCTAGCCTTGTCCAAAACCTCTTAATTTTATAGTGTACAATAATGACACAATTCACCTTCTATTCAACAATTTTTATAATCTATACTAGTCCTAGATCAGGCATAAATCAACTCATTGCTTCTTTCTCTCTTGCACATAGGGTTTCATGTTTACTTGTTTATTGTTTATGCCATAATGTATTTAACATATGTATATCATAGTGTAAATTCAATTACTCTAAAATTAGGGTTTAACAATAAATGTATTTTTGTTAAATCATTTGGTGAACCCATCGTTTGAACCCAACCTTACTTCTAGGTATTTTTTCATTGCTAAAAATCATGCACCCTTTACTGATGAAGACCTTCATGATCTCAATGCTCATCTTTCTAAACATCTACATGATCTAGATCTATTATTATTTTTGCTACTTTTGAGGAGGCCACCAATCTAGTTGAGCTTATTGTTCTTGCATCCACTACCACTTCTATTCGTATTGTTACTCAACCTCCTAATTCCACCATTCCACCTACTTCCAATGTTCATGTTTCTATGCCTACCCCTACCAATCATTTTACTCATCCTATCACTTCCCACACGTGGCAAGTCTCTTCCTCTAACACTCAAGATAAAGCCTCTCTCTATCAAGACCTCCAAGTTCAAATCCATCAACTCCAAAGTAAGGTTACTTTGCATGCATTTCCATTTCATGATTCCACTCTACTCCTTCACACTCCTTTTGCACCCCCTATTCCCACTTATGCACTTCCTCCAAACTTCATCACTCCTAACTTGCACACCTTCAATGGCCATGGTGACCCTGAAGAGCATCTCATATATTTTCATGTGGCGAATCTCGATTATGTGGATGATAATACTTTACTAGCCAAGATATTTCTGGGATCTTACAAGATTATGAAATACATTGGTTTTATTATCTACTTTTTCATTCAGTAACCTCATTTACACCTTTAGCCGATGATTTTCTTGCACATTTTTCAATCAATATTGGTTCTAAAATATCCTATGCTCAATTTTCACAAATAGCTTACTCATCAAAAAAAAGTACCTAATGAGAATCTATCGAACTATGTATTATGATATAAGAAAAATCTCACTAAGATGAATAATGTTCTCATTGATTTTGAATTGCAAGATATTTTTTTACAAAGTATTTTATCTCCATTGCAAGAGAGTGTTATATTTGAAATCTCTCCATCATTTGATCAATTATGCCATATGCTTAAGTTACATGAAAGCAAACTCTTATTTATGGGAAAGCTTAAATATCATAATCAAGATTCATTTTCTAATTGGTTTCAAAGAAAATCTACTTCCAAGCCATCTCCAAATTCCACTGAAGAAAAATATACTATTAACGCTATATCTACTCCTAAAAAGATTCAATGACAACCTCTAAAGCATACATTTACAAAATTACCTTATGTTCCTCATCTTCTATTGTCATAACTTATTGAAAGTAATCTTATTATGTTTCCACCACTGTTGAATCTTGATCCATATTGCCCTAAAGGATGCAATTATGAAAAAATCTAGATGTCATTATCTTCAATGTATTGGGCATTCGACTGATCGATGTTTCAAACTTAATCACCTTATTCAATATCTTATCTACAATAATTCAATCGATCTCCCCGAGCCTTCAAAATATAAGCCATTCAATGAAAATAAAAAGAAAAAACTTTAAAGATCCATTTCCTAAGAATGAAAAGTAAGCCATGGATTCTTTTTCTAATCATACATATCACGTTGTGCCTCCTTCATCGGGGCCTCTTAATTTTTTAGTTGCTAATACAAATGCATCTCCACCACTCATCACATTCTCTGATCATGCTTATCATGCTAAATTTTCTTCTAATACACTACACATCAATGCTTCTATCGGTTATAGTTGGGCCTCTCACCATGCTTGTGTCATTCGATGTGGCACCTTTAATCAAAGGTTTGTGACATGTTCTTAGGTCTTCCTTGGCTCTGCACCACTCAAGATATATTTTCCATGAACCACTTGTGTCTCAAATTCATTCAAAATAAGCAAGTTTTCACTCTCAAAGGTGTTCCACCATCCACACCGTTGCCTCACCTCCTCTTGAGGATGTCCTTTCACTAGTTAGAGCATCTAGGCCCCCTGGGCCTCTCAAATCTAAGGCATATTCTGCACCTAACTCTCATATTTGCACACGACCTACTCATTCTCATCAATTTACTAGTCCATATCCTTAACTTAATTCCCCTACTTGGGAATCCCATTCACACAGGAGTTCACCACCTCCTTCACCTCCTAGGTATACTTCACATAGGTGTTCATCACCTCATAGGTGTACATCACATAGATTCTCATAACCTCCTAGGCATCCTTCACATAGGTGTTCATGACCTTGGCTTCTATCGCATGCACATCTCAACTTAAATGTAGACACAACAATGCTCGTGATTAACACAATTAACTCACGACTTATAAAATTTATCAACAAGGGAAAGTTTCATTCACAGTCTCAATTCTTGTCAATGGTTCTACACTCACAACCATCTTGACATGATTCGATTAGAAGGCTAAGGAAGTTAATAGGTTTCTCAGATAAGTTCTTGGAAAATGGTTTCTCTTAGTTTACGCTTTTCTATAAAAAAATTTTAAGAAAATTTTAACCCCCCTATGCGAGAGTATTCTCATCACATTTATACAATTTCACTCACTCACTCAATCTCTTTTTCCGTAAAAACATGAATCTCAAAGAGAATATTCTTCTCTATTTTTCCAGGTGGAATTTTTTTGAGCCATTCACATTTTTACTTCCATCAGACATGATTAGGGCACCATGTCACTACCTTTTGACAATTGTCTTAATAATTTATTTCCTATTGGTGTGCAAGAAATATTTTATTAATAATTCCCAAGCAGTTCCATATGGCTTGATGTGACATGCAATCCTTTTCACCTTCTAAAAATCTACCTCAAGCAATACATACTTGTGTTCGTCCCTTTGAGAACTGAGTTTATTTGCGTGGATTATATCACATCAAACAAACGCCTTCAGTTGTATAATGGCAATCTTTCTCAAATTTATTCCCTTTGTGTGAGCTGAGTAAAAATAATTTTTCATCTAATGGCAATGATTTTACTCGTCTCGACCTGTCTACGCCATCCTAATTATCAATTCAAATATTATTTCTTACCAATATGTATCCCTTTTCCAGCCTTAAAAGTGAAGACTTTTTATAGAGTTTTTATCAGCAAGAAATGGAAAGTGTGGTTGTAGTGAACAATTTGAAAGATATTTCTTTAGAAGATTTAAACCAAATCTTTGACCTACATGGTCCAAAATTAATCCTTTTCGGGGATCTATTTGATATTATAGACCTAGGGGATACTTAAGGGCCTCTAAAATATTGGCAAGTTCATTTCTCACTCCTCCTAAGATCGATCAAGTTCAATTCTATCTTCTCATCATTCCAATCCATATATTACCATCTTTTTTGGTGGGAAAATTAGAAAGATCTAGAAGATTTGAAGAAATTATGGATCGAAAAGACTCTGCCATGACATAGGTGAATGATTATAAGTTTCCCTTCTTATGAGATGATAAATTCATGGTCATGGAGATTCCCAAATAATCCTACATGCTATATGACAAGTATTCCATTGATACTATGTTTTTCATTTCTCATAAAATGGATGAACCGGAGAAAATACTCATTTATCTCGGAAAAGGTCAAGTAGAACCTATGCCATCACAACCATCCACCACACGAGCACCATCTTCAAGAAAGAATAGGGGGGAATTAAGCTCCCAACCCCCAATTATCATTTTGGATGAGGAAGGACAACCTTCATCTCCCCATCATTCCAAAGAATCATTATTTGCCACTAGGGAAGGTAGGGAAAGACCAATTTCCAACCTTTCATTCATTCAATGTGACAAGATTATCGATGGAGAAAACATAATCAGGACCTTGACCTATTCCTCTACTAAGAGAGTGTCCTCATTTCATGAGAAGTCACCGGGGTGAGTCTAGTTCAAAATCCCTTATTCCACCAGGTACCGTGGATGTAATACTCACCCTTCCAGCCTACTCTAGATCTTCCCTTGACTCTACTCCTTATAATTATATTCCTTACAAGGTGAAAGGGAAGATGTTGTTTTCTAGAGGTGGTTTGGATCTTTTTGATTGGGTATCTTCTTATTAGAAGAAGATCGAGATGGAGATTATCATGGATGGTCCTAGGAATGACCCTTGATTCATTGATGGATATGGGGATGTCCAGGATTTGGTGGGGTTATTTGTATTTGTTTAGATAGCTCAAGGCTTAAATGAATTCACTTTGAGGAAGAACAGGCTATTGAACAAGATTCCTCCTCTTGGAGGAAATTTCAAAGTAGGAGTAAAGGATAATTGAGTATTATTTATCTTCTTGTGTCCTTACTTCCAAATATGTATACAAATTTATTCATCATGGGCTAGGGATCCTATAGAACCCCAATTTTGATTTATGTCTAATTTTTTTAATTTTATCTTCCATTATATGAGCTTGTATGGTGTTTGAAAATTTAAGGTTTGCATATTCGATCACCCGCCTAGCCCATCTTTTTAATACGCCTCCGGGCTTTGATTGTAACTCTATAATTTCTCCAGTCTCATCAATGGTGCCCATGATTTTTTAACCCACCTCTTTTATATCTTCATTTGATAGCCTCAATTTTAATTTTTAGCCATGCCTTCAATTTGCATGACTCAAGACCCAAAACTCGCATTAAGTTTTCCAAACAATGAGTCCTCTACCTATTTGTTTGGTTCTCTCACCGATGGTGGATGCTTCACATGACACAAGGATACCTCGCACATCTTTAGGGATTCCTTATCTCTTTCTTCTTCTAAATTTGTGCCTCGATGACATGTGGAAGCCTGCGAGACCTCCTTCTCTACTTTGAGTTTTCAGCTGTCTAGTATACCATGCTTTGCACTTTTGCCACGTTGTCAATCCTCACTTATTGAGAGTCTCCAATTATTTACACCTTTCTAAAGATACACTGAAGGTACATGCGGATACCTTCTACATCTAATTCCACACTTAGGTAAAATTAAGCCCCACAAAACACAAAATAACACCAAAGGGACATAGGGCCAATTTTCACATGGATTTTTAGGGGTAACATAACTATTACATTCCTCAAATGAAAAATAGGATTCACACCCTAAACACAAGACTCACATTTACATCCAACACGGTATTATCTTTGAGCCTACATTTTCTCACATGAGAAAACCATTCAGAGTGATTTTTTGAAGGAAAACACTAAATAAGAAGGTGAGATCAAAACGAGCACTAACAATGGCTTTGATTCGGGATGTGCACCCCCATAGGTGCCACAAGAACCAAATAAATCAAAAAATGAATAGACAAAGTGCCTACATCCATTGGGTTATGGATTCAATTTGAAACATGCACAAGGTCAAAAAAAAAAACCTTGAAACCGAGGCAACTGGTCACTGTAGACGAAGAAAACAAAAGGGAAACAAAAAAACAAAACAAAAGGGACAAACAAAAGAAAATATTATACATTGAACAATGATTTTCACCTTGTTTGGATCAATCTAAAAGTGTTTAAAGATGCCTACCATTAATAGGTAATTCATTCAGTTCTCCATCTAGGTCCTTTAGGAAAAAGGTGTGCTCACCAATTCTTATGTCAATGGAATAAGGAACCATCCACAAAGCATCAAATTTACCATGCTTCCCCTTATCCTCATACCTACTATCCCACAATAAGACAAGGTCTTGAACACTTTGAAGGTTCTAGGGGTTACCTTTTTATCAAATAGCTTCTTGATTTTCTCTTTGAACCTTAGGTGTCTTTGGTGAGACTCCCTTCTTTCTTCATCCAACTCAACTATAGTTAATCTCCGACCTTTATAGGGGTTAACTTATTCATCCTCAAGCTATCATATGAACTGATAGGAGGATAGTTGCATATGCAAGGGTAGAAGATCCAGGACTCCATAAAATATTTCAAATGGGATCTTTCCATTGGATCTTTTGGCAGTGACTGTATCTACCCATAAAGCAAACTTCAAATGCTCACCCCATTTCCTTTTGTTAACCTCCAATGTTTTTTCTAATGATTTTAATAAAATTTTTATTGCTTGATTCATCTTGACCATTCCCTTGAGGATTGTATTTTGATGCATATATCAGATTTATCCCATATTCTTGGCACATATTTACCAATGGATTAACACTAAAACTCATTGACTTGTCAACAACTATTTTTGTAGGTACTCCAAACCTATAAATTACATAATTTAGGATAAAATCCATGACAATTTGATGATTTGTTTTTTACTAGGGATATCCTCAACCCATTTGGTAAAATAATCACTAGAAACTAGTATCCATTTGTGCCCTACACTTAAGGGATCTGAGATATCTCTAATAAAATCCATGCCCCATTGTTTAAAAGGATCTTCTATTAACACTGATTACAAAGGAAGAGCACCTGAAGCTTTCATTATTCCTGAGAACCTCTGACAACTTTCACATTTCTTAACCAACAAGGTTGCATCCTTGAAAAGTGTGGGCCACCAATAACCTACCCTTAAGATCTTATGGGTTGTCACTCTTCCAAAAAAATTACCTCCACACACTCCCCCATGAAAATATGAAATCAACTTGGGAGCCTCTTCCTCTATGATGCATCTCAAAAGAACCCCCTCAGGATTCTTCCAAGCCAATCCATAATCAATGATAATATACTTCTAGGAAGCTAGTTTGAGTGAACTTTTTGATTATTATCTAGATGCCCTGGACACTCCAAATTCCTAAGATAGAATATTATGTCTTTATACCATGTGGAACTGATTAACTTCTCATGGACATCCATATTTACTTCCTTAATCTCATTAACTTCCATTGCTTGCAGGTTTCTCTCTGCCATCAATCTTGTAAGGTTAGGACCTCTAATCAACTTGGTGGTTTGTATGTCCATATCGTATTCTTATAACGTGTTCACCCAATGACATCTTTTGTTGGAAATCTCCATTTCTAATAAAATGTCTTTGACCATAGTGTGGGGAATATAGGATACAATATTAGAACTCAAGATATAAGGCTTGAAAATATTAGTTTCTCTTACCAAAGAAAATACCTTCTTCTCCATGATGGTATACTTTAATTCGGCCTTGTGCAAGGATTTACTAAAAAATGCAATGGGCCTTTCATTTCCTTCCTCGTCCTTTTGCAATAATACAGATGCAATAGTATTTTCAGATGCAAAGGAGAATATCTGAAAAGCCTTTTTATAATCAGGGGCTGCTCACTCTAGAGAATTTTTTAATGCCTCTTTGAATCTAGTGAAATTTTGGAGAGCCTTTTCCTCCCATTTGATAATCTAGTCCTTCTTTAGTATGCTTGTAATAGGGATAGTCATTTCAGCAAAGTTAGAAATGAATATCCTAATAAAATTTATGTGGAGAAAGAAAGATTGGATCCCTTTCCTATTTTTTGGGATAGGAACTTTACTAATTGCTTGCACTCTTTGAGGGTCAATCATGACCCCTTCTTTTGACTCAATATGCCCGAGCAATTTTTCCTTCTGAAACCTAAAATGACACTTTTTTGGATTCAATGAGATCTCATATTCCCTGCATCTAATCAACATCTTCTCTACATGACTCAAGTGATCACTTCTTTTCTGATAGAATATTGTCATATTGTCCTAATAAATTGGAATGAATTCATTGATGTCACCTGAGAATGCAAAATCCATTGCTCTTTGAAATTTAGCCCCAACATTCATCAAACAAAATGACATTCTCACATATACATAGGTACCCCATCGAGTAGTGAAAGATGTTTTGATTATTTCTGATTGCTTTACAAACACCTAGTTATACCATGAGGATCCATCTAATGTGGACAACAACTCGGACCCAGTGACCAATTATAGCATGTTATCCATATTAGGCAATGTATAGCTATATTTGATTAAGGCTTTGTTCAAGTTCCTAAAATTGACACATAGCCTTATGTCTCCATTTTTATTTCTAACTAGCACCAAATTTTCCATCCATGAAGAATATATTGTTGGTTTTATGATCCCTCCATCCCTTAAATTTTTCAATTCTTCCTGCATCTTGAGAGAAAGGAGTGGGTTAATTGCCCTCTACTTTTGTCTATTTGGTTTAGTATTAGGTTCCAAAGGTATATCATGTTAAAATAGATCCTCTATATATGCTTTCAATTCGAGTAAGACCATGCTAAGAAATTTTGGTACTTCTTCAACAACTAAATGTAGGATTGATTTTCCTCCTTACTCAAATTACTATCTAGCCATACTTTCCTAGATTTTTCTTTAGTTCCTAGACTATTCACTTCCACATCGCTTGAGGCTAAAATATATATGTGAACCACCCTATCTGCATTATAAAAGTTGGATTCTAAAGTCACCAAACCTCGAGGATCGTGTTTTTTTTAATTGGATTATGTCCTTACAAAATAGGGTCTCTTTACCATCACATATCTTTGTTACCATTATTTTTTAATCAATGCACCGATCAGTAAATTATCCTTCATTCTACAAGAACATCTCGAACTGTATCATTCTCAAATACTTTCCAGTGTTTCACATTATTAGGAACAAATGGTCTTGACAATACTTCAATATCATAATCATAGTAAGGAGAGGCAATACAAATTTTAAACCTAGATCCAAGCACTGCCAAACTATCTGATACAACATTCTGATTTCTATCTTGATATAATATGTTAAAGGAGTAAAACATTTTGATAAAATCCCATACTGCATGCTTATACTATTTCATCCTTTGATTTTTTGTAGCATACACTTTTCTAACTTGTTTGACTACCAAATTCAAGTCTCCTTTAACAAATATGTCCTTGATGTATTATCTCCATGTAATCCTCAAACCCAAGAGTAGTGCCTCGTAATCTATAATATTATTTGTGCATTCAAATTCAAGCTTGAAGGAAAAATTAAAGATTTCTTGACTTGGAGACAAGGAAAATTCTAGCGCAATTTCCCAAGTTGGAGAAAGCTCCATAAAACATTAAATTCCATGGGATACCAACTTGTTCAAGACATTCACTCTTAATAATACCATGTTCCTCAAAATATGCATAGCCAAAAAGTTGTTAACATCTACATATAAATATAAGACTTCATAAGAAGCATTGTTAGGGTCCTCAATTAGATGCAACATATTTTTCTCACCATACAAATTGAAAAGGTTTCCTTCTACTTGGTATGACGAAATATGACATATCCATCGCACACTTCCACCCACACTAACAGCCCACTTTTTTGATAGTAACATACCCCATTTAATGGGGCAATCAATAATGACTGCATTCATGGTTAGAAACTTACCAGGATAAGCTACCAACTGCACCACTAGACATTTCACATATCCAACCACTCGTACTTCCCTTGAATCCATAGTTGTGAATTTTCAAAAGGTTGTTGTTACCTTGATGTTCAATTCATTCATTACTTTAAGAGGCATCACATTACACGAAGCCCCTGAATCAAACATACAATTGTGCACAAGTTTGTCCTTAATGATTAAGGTAGTATAAAAGGGATCAAAATCAAGTTGGGATTAAACAAAATAAGTACCCAAATACACTTCATGAGACTCACCCAAGTCTTCTAATGGTTTTGACACCTCCAAGTCTATAATTGTAGGGGGAGGGTCCACACTATTTACATCCTTACCTGGGGGTACTACTTCCTCCTTGAATCCCAAATACTAAAATTCCCTTTTCCTATGCTCAGGGATCCTAAAAAATTCAACAATAGGTACAATGACTTTAACTTGACTCAAAATTCAGACAATATCACAGGGGATATATTTGGGTAATAATTTATTAGGAGGGATGGTAATTGCTCCTTCTTTTGGTATGACACTCTTCATGACTTGGTCATGGACATGGGTATAAGATTGGTTGGGAATAGATGGATCCCTGTTAGGCGTATCCTTCTTAAGAGGATCTTTTGGGATATTACTGAGAAGGGGATTTTTTGGTTTAGGTTGTGGCCCTCCTCCTTTGATAGTTATACTTCTGAGATTGTATTATTTTTCTAGAGATACTACCACATTCATCAGAAGCTATCAGTCCTCTTGGAAGGAATTATTCCATCACACTTCTTAATAATCAGAGTCCTTAAGTACTCAAAGTCATGATTAGGAAACTTGAAATCCTGAACCATATCAATCTCAACATCACCAGTAGAAGGAAGAGGAGTGACCCGGTGTATGCAATCCCAAAAATCCTCAATAGTCTGAGAACTTATCAATTCATTGGACAAAACCCCACACTATGAATAATCAGGAAACTCCATCATACAAACATATCCAAAAGTGGGGTCATCTTCAGGATCTTCACCCCCTTCACTTGGATCACACGGAGGATGGGGTAAGAAGCATCTGTCACACCAGTCAATGACATGTGCCTCTTCAACCATAGATACTCTTGCAGTCAATGGATCAGGGACAATTTTATTTTCTCTTTGAGGCTATTATTTACTTCCTGACCCCACATGTCCCTTTCCTCTATCTTCATTTCTAAGCTCACCTCTTGGATGACCACCAAATCTATTCATCCTTGAGGATGATTACGCCATATTCCCTTCTTCACCCTAGAAATTTTGTATGAAATTTATTTTACGCCCTCGCCAAGGTTTTAACAACTTCTTCTAAATCCAAAACCTTCCTTTCCAAGGCTTCTCAGATTGATCAATTTAACACCCTCCCTCTTAGGAGGCTTTCTTGCAGCCCTAATATTATTTTCAATTTGTATTTCCATTGTGAAGGCTTGCCTCAAGTTTGTAGGGTCCTTCTCCCTTAGATAATATGTTGCCTTCTTATCAAAGGCATTATAATATTTAATTAAGAAAGAATCATCAATTGATGCAACCTATAATTTACATTAAATGACCCTGGCGTGTTGGCACATCACTCAGCTAGAGATGAGCACTCAACCGAAACATGTAAAGGTACCATGTCCCTCTTTAGAGTTGCTTATATAGAATGTTAGCATGTTGGTGCATATAGATATCTAAATTCATTATCAATAGTAAACAACACACAATGCATAAACCAGATCTAGTTCTTAGAATAGATATAGAATGAACTAAACAATGACTATAACAAGATTTACCATGCAAGAACCAAATTCAGTCATGTTCAACACCATTATCCAGCCAATATTATCCATTGTATTGAATACTATAAAACACAAAAGCTTCTTACATTACATAAGTATCTTCATGAGTCATGCGCACGACAAAACCAACAACATAACTCTACCATATTTTTTCACACTCACTAACCCATGCAAATCAATACATATATATAGGGGTGGGGACTTGCCCTTCACCACCCATGTGCTTCTCAAAATAGGTCACATGATAATAATAGCCACACACCTTTACAATAAGATGCACACATGCAAGTGCTCTAACAATAAACTTCCTATAGTTAACTTTGAGTAGAAATCCTATTATTAGCTAAAACTATACATGACACTCAACCTGTCACTTGTTCCCAAAATACCATTGTGTGGACTACAAGTCTTCATGTATTTTTGTGCTCCATGCACTATCTCCCAAAATATCCCTTATCCACAAAATGACTAAGTCTTGAATTCAAAGTGTTCTAGTGTGCGCTCATTCTACTATTCTTCCATGCCCTCAAATGCGCCTTGCTCCAACGCGTGCATCCTTAGAGAAATATATTATCTTCTCAACATTACCCCACACTAAAGTACATTACCACCCTAGTAATGGGAATTCCTTCTTAGGTATCCAACAATAAAGAATAAGGAATGAAATAATGAATGAAGCACTATACAAAAGAATGAAGTTTACTCTGCAAAGTACCCTCTTCCTCAGGAAGGACTAACTTTGGATATTCATTTTTGAGTTCAACCTCCAAGGTCTGCCAGACACTTAGCGTGTTTCCTATCTTCTCTGGGATATCTGTTATGATGGTATCCATTTCATCCTGAGTGATATTTTCCTTCTCATTTTTCAGTACTTGGACAACATGCGCCATACTTGAGACCATTCCCTCCATGGAGTCCATTTTCTACACTATAAGTTTCCCAAGTTCATCAATCTGTCTTTGTGTGGATCTTGGGCTATTGTAAGGGCCTCACACTTTTGTTTTACTAGGGCTAACCTCTCTGCACACCCAAGTGTTTCATCATTCATTTCCTTCAACACTTCATTATCCTCTACTATAGTCCTGATTCTTATTATGGTGTCCGATGCTATACACATGTAAAAAGCTTGATCTGCTTTCTTCATCTCATCTTTCAATGTTTTGAACAAGGCCTCAAAACTTAAAATTTTCCTAATAATGGCAGTCCTTACTCTTGTTGTTTCTTCCCCAAGATATTTTAGTGCGGCCATAACAACGAGTGCTTCATTTAAAACTAGAGCCACTAGAGTGCGCAAATAATGCATTGCAGAAGGAAACTTATGAGGAACTTTAGACTCCAAATGAGGCCTTACCTTAAGAATATGATCACCAATTTCCTCAGCCATGCTAAAAAAGGCCTCATTATTTGCCTCTTATTGTTCCTTCTCTTCTTGTAAGTGCCTTATTTTTGTAGTCTTATCCTTGGTATCTTCAAGTAGTGCTCCAATAGTAGTGGTCTTATAAATGTTTCTCGGTGCCACTTCATCGGATACTTTCACTAAGGCATTACTTACTTGTTCATTAGACATTACTGGAGGCTTGAAAGTCATGTGCCTAATGTGTTATTTCTTTTTTATTTTACGAGAGACACATGACTCCTCACACACATCAAAATCTGGTTCATCTATGTGTGTCTTCCTGGACCAAGACAAATATTTTCTAGTCCACACAATGGCCTTTTATGGGTCCATAAACTCCCAGCCATATAAATCCTTTGGCCACACTATGCTCTTATGGAACCGACAAAAATGATCTTGCTAGTTTCCTCTATGTACCCCATAGCCGGAATCACATAGTCCTCACCTACTTTTCCTTTCCTTTCCTTTTTTCCCTTGGGAATATGGGCACTAGAATCTGTAGTGGGTCCTTCACCTTCTTGTGTAGAGGAAGGCATGCACTAGATGGCCTACCCATCTCCTCTTCTGTCTCCTTGACCCCATATTCATCATATTTCATCTTCTCATCATAAATCTCCTCTGTATTTTCGGTGCTACACCGGGGTTCTGGTGCACTTTCACAAGACTCATCCTCTCTCGAGCTTTAAATTTCTTTTCCTCTTCTTCTCACGTACTTCATTTTGAGGGGAGATTTGAGGTGATATGTGTGGAGGTTTTGATGGCCTTATGCTACGAGTCCTTGTCCTTTTGAAAAACCCTTTAAATTGATGTTCCTCATTTATTGGGTCTGCATCTAAGGGCAACATGTTTGTTTTTAAGTCTTCCTCCTCTTGTTGCTTTCTGGGAGGAGTAAGCTCACGCTTATTTTCCTTAGTGTCGAGGGTGACTCTATCCCTTGCATACTAAACCACAAATTTTCTCCTCTTCATCTTCTTCTTCTACTACTCATGAAGTGGGATTTTCACTGCCAAGCTCCCAATCGTATGTTTCCCCTTTGGTAGGCATGGTACTATACATTCATTTTTGACATACCATTTTAAATCCTAAGATTAAGTTAGATATAAATTAGCATGAGACCCTTTGTCACCAATGGCCAAACTAATAGGCCTCATGGTTATATCATCTAATATGAACCTCTCAATATAAGCAGATTTACATGTGTATGTGTAAGTATTCCTTAAGGTATGGTAGTCACAGTCTACCTTGTCTACATTGTAGATCAACTGCGTGCATTGAAAAACTTGTGAACTACCACCTGGAAGAACCACATTGTCAATATGTAAGGGAATTTACACCAAGGAATCCATTTTCCATCCTTCATTACAAAATGTGCAATGTAAAAGTGTTGGTACATAGCAAATTGTACCTTCTTCCCAACTACTGATGGCAGCTCCTTAGGAATACCACATCTCATTCCTTTTCCTGAACGGGACACTCATATATCCCTCACATAAATACTTCTGAAACCTCTCTGCTAGAAACTTGTTCTCTTCAAGATACTCCCAAATCTTGTTCTTTGGCCCATCAGGCACTCCAATTTCAACAAAAACAAGAGATAGAAAAATGGTGCCAAAGTTTATCTTCTCACCTTTGCATGCTTCTTCAATGATGGTATCTTATGTATCCCACCAAGTTGTAAACTTCCCCCTATGATATCTTCTTAGCAATGTGTAGCCACATGGTGTTCACTTGTGACCATCTCTCTTGATCATTCAACTTGGTGAGTAAGTGTGTGGCTGCCTATACCACATGGTACTTCCTTAACTTGTAAATATCCATTCCGCATGGATCATTTGAGTAACCTAGCTCCTTGTGGGTAGCCAAAATAGCTTCTTTTTTAGATAATTCACTGGTAATCTATGTCCTTATTCCCTTCAAACCTTTTAGGCTTGTAATTAAGGGTGTGGTGATCCTCATACGTCACCCAACAAAATAAAAGAAGTCCTCATGGACTCTACTCATAAGCCATTGGTATAGTTTCTCTAGTTTTCCAAAGTAAGGGAGTTCATATAGCTACAAGACCCCTACCTTCTTCAACAATTTCTCTCCAAAGCATCATCATAAACATGCATGTCATCGATTGTGTGCTTGTTTGTCTTTCTGCTTAACAATGTATCCAAATCTTCCTTGTTGTCAGTCGTGTGATGATTGTAGTCTCTTACCTTGCTCTTACAAATGTGAGAATCCTAGTCACATCCCATGATTATGTCCTTTGGGTACTACATTTTTGAGAACCTACTTTTGGGGGCATCCTCGATCTCACCTCGTTTCTACCTTCTTCTTCCCCTTTGTTCTGCTCTAGGTGCTTTCCTTGGTGCCATGGTAAAACAAGGTTGTGTCTTTTTACCTTTGTCGAGAAAAATCTCGTGCCCTAGCTCAAAACTACGTGCCCTAACTTGAAATCACGTGCCCTATCTTCTTCTCAAACCTTGGTGCCCTATTCCTCCTCTCTGCATGCCTCTACTTTGCTCAAACCCTTCTCCAATGGGGATGCAAGCCAACTTCGTGCACAAATCCACTCTCCTCACCTGGTTTTAAAGATCTTTGCACCTTGACACATCTTGTATAGCTCAATCACAAACAACTCACTCAAAAACTCATAATCACAAAGGTAAAAATGAACCCACATCATGTTCTTGTTAGGAAATAAGTGATAAAATATGTGGAATAATCCCTCACAGAATCGCAATAGTAGAAACTAATATGCAGAAAATATTACAGATCTCAAATAAAAGTATAGAATAAAATAACACAACAAAAAGAGATAGTATTTAACGTGGTTCACCCAATTTGGGCTACATCCACCAAGAATCACTTGCTCAAATTTTATTACAAGCCACCACTCTCTCAATACAATACCCATATCTGTTTGGAGCTATGCTAAAAAAACTCTACAAAATTCACACCCAAATTCAAAACACATCTGCAATGTTACATAATCCGCCATATGCATAAAATCATATAAGTAGACCTACTTAAGCAGTTTTACAAAAATGTGGGTATCAAAACAATGGGCAAAAACCATCCCATAAACCTATGGGTCAAAATCCCACCCATATGAGAAAATCCCATTTCCCGGTATATCGGGCATGTTGTAAGGCCCAATTTTTTTATTAGGGCTGCGCCTGGACCCCTTACTACAGGGGGCTTCCACCCCGGACCCTTCTATCGTGGCCTGACACTGACCCCGAACCCCTGGTGAGACAACTGTGGAAAGTGTATAATACTCTTAGTGTACTATCTTCAACACTTTCACACATGAAAATAGGCTCCACAACATAACAGTTCTTAAATAGACTTTGAAAAAGTAATCACATTTATTTATCCTCTAGCTACCACCAATCCTCTCATTAATTAAACATTTTACCACATTTCCATGCAATACACGTGTGTGCGACAACCATAATCTTCCACCGTGCCTTTCTACCTTTTAACCACAAACATTCTTTTACACACTTCCATGCACCAAAGAACCTCGCCAATGTGCCTTCCCTTAAGTAGTTTCCACAAATACAACTTACCTCGCATTATACAAGGCATTTAAAAAAACCATGATCTTCTTTTAGGAGCAATTTTCTTTCTAGCAGTACCTTTCCATACCGTCTGTAATTTCCAACAAGAGAAACCACCTACACTAGTATTTCATTATGCATACCCATCTTTAAATGACAACCACCCCACACTAAGGGTATGTGCAGTCCACGCACATAAAAAAAAGTTAGATTGTAATCATCTTCTAGCGTATAAACATGCTTATTACACGAAACACAGAACTTAATTGAAAAATAATAACGATGAAGAAGGAAACCTATTAAAGGAAATACAATAAGGTAAATCTAATCTAAATGGAAATACTACTTTATTAAAAAAACCAAGAATGATTATTTATAGTAGGGCCAAGTGCCCGACTCAAGTGTATGAGTGATACCATATAGTCCTAACAAAAGCACCTTAAGCTTTCCTAGGTGGCATAAAAATTTGAATCATAAAGGAGTACCATATGCCCAATGTCAAGCTTCTTGTCCTTGATGTGCCTGTCTGTCATGCCTTATACCTCACTTTTTCTTGCTCCCGACTCCAATGTTCTATGGAGAACCTCTCATCCAAATGTAAAAACTTGTCAATTCTTTCTTCTAATGCTTTATCATTAGCTAGACCTCCTGTGCATGTGATATACAAAGAATGTAACATGAATTCCGTGGGAAGAATTGCTTCGTGGTATACACAAACCTGAAAGGGTGTTGCCTTATTCAACCATTTATAGGTTGTTCTATATGCCCAAAGTACAACAAAAACTTTATCATCCTTGTATTTCCTTCCAACATCACAAATATTTGTCAAAGTTTGGCTCAATATCTTGTTGAAAGCCTTAATAGTCCCATTTTCCTGAGGATGATACGGTGTTGTCTTGTGGTGTACAATCATAAATTCATCCAATAATATCCTGATTGTTGCATTCAGGAAATGAGTTCCCCTATCACTTGTCAAACTCAAAGGACATCCATACCTAGTAATAATTTTTTCCCATAAGAACATTATTATTGTAGATGCTTTGTATAATAATTTGTAGGTGCTACTTCCTCCCACCTTGTAAGATAATATGTACAAGTGATGATGTAGCGTGATCAAGTTCTACACGCGGTTGGGGAAATAGGACCCAAAAATTCTCTTTCCTATTTGTCAAAAGGATTACACTAGTAATGGGCCTCAAAGGCATTTCATCTCTCTGCTCAGGTTTTCCAAGGCATTGATAGTGATCACATGCCTTACAATACTCCTTGCAATCCTTATACATGGTTTCCCACTATAAACCAATGAGTAAAATCTTACGCGTGGTGGCATCACTTGCATAGTTTCCACCTGCAATACTTCCATGAGCCTCCCCAATGATTTCCATGTACTCATGTTCCAAGACACACTTTGGTGTAATACTTGATCTCGACCTAGTTTGTATAAGTCACCACTGATCAACATGAAATGTGTGGTACAAATTGTAAGTTGTTTCTTTTCCAAGGATTTCATTCCTTCTGGCGCCATACCTATGCGTAAAAAGATAACAATATCCTCTAATTTTGAGGGTGCATAATTTAACCTATATAACTATGCATCTGGCATTGTATCTTCAATACTCTGCGCATCCTCTCTTGATTGAATCCTTGATAAGTGGTCTAGGCTATAATTTCTTTTACCTGGCTTTACCACAATTGTAAAGTCAAAATCTTGGAATAATAGAACCCATCGACATATGTGCCCCTATAAAATGAGCTTATTTACCAAGTATTTCAATTCCATGTGATCTGTATAGAACACAAAAGGTGTTGCTAGTAAGTATTGTTTGAACTTATGGATAGTGTAGATCATTGAAAAAGCTTCGCGCTTTATAGTTGTATAATTCTGTTCTATAGGAGTCAAATTTCTACTAGTAAAACATATAGGATGATCTACAATACCTTCTCTAGGATGAGCTAGAACTATTCCAATTATCATGGTAGAGGTGTCCACATGTACGTGAAAGGGAGATTCTAGGAAGGAAAATGTAAAATAGGCGTTGTAGTAATTCTCTCCTTCAAGACTTCGAATGCATGTTCTTTGCAGTTCTCCTAATATAACTTCCCTTTATCTTTTAATAAATCCTCTAAGGGTGCAACAATCTTAGCATATCCCTTGATAAATTTTCTGTAATACCCTGTGTGGCCTAAGAATCCACGAACCTCACTCTGACTGGTGGGTTCCTCCAAGCCTAAAATGACTGCAACCTTAGCTGAATCTACTAAAAAGCCTCCTTACAGATGATATGCCCTAGAAGAGTTCCAAAAGGTGTAGCAAATACACACTTCTTGATATTTAAAGAGATGCTTAACTGTCTACACCTCTCAAACATTAATTACAAATTGTCATAATGATCCTTGATAAGCCCATACATGGTCCAATCATCCAAGTAAACCTACAAGAATTTGTGAATAAAATCCTAGAATGATTGAATCACAATGCACGAAAATTTCTGCAGCACGTTCTTTAATCCAAAGGGCATCACTGTGTATGAAAAACTTCCCCATACAGCGGTGAAAGTTGTCTTCTCTTAATCCTCCTTATCAATTCTTACCTAATGATACCCAGAGAATCCATCTATAAATGAGTAAATTTCACGTCCTGCAACACCTTCCAATATTTCCTTAGTGAATGGTTTAGAGAAAGGCTCAATCACACATGCAACATTTACCTCCCTATAGTCGACACAAATACAGATTCTTACATATTTCTTTATGCTGATTACCATAGGGCTAACCAACCTGATTCCTCTATGGGCTTGATAATGCCATATTCCAACATCTTCTCTATTTCCTCTTTAAATTTTACATGTAAGCTAGGGTTTATCCTATAAGGTCTCTTCTAACCAAAGCACACCTTCCTTTAAATTACTTTTAATCTCATCCAAAGATTCATGCACCCCTTTCAACTCATGGTATCCCCTAGGAAAAAATTCCGGAAATCACGTAGTAACTCAATTATCTTAGCCACTTTAGAGTCAAACCAATAATCTCTAATTATGGCCTCCTTAGGTTCAACATCCGTGCCAATGTTCACTTTCGTTGTCTTCATAGGTTCATGGTAGGCACGTGCCTTCTCATCCGCATTATCTAAGACCTTGCATGTACCCTCTGAATGATCTATGTCTAACTATTCCACTTCTTCATCATCCACCATATAGACCATCTTTCCTTTCTCCTTCTCTAGGAAAGCACGCTCAAGCAATTCTACATTTGTCTCATCTACTTCGTCAAAACACACTTCTAGATCTGACTCACCAAATAACTCTGAATGAGTTCTTTAGCCTTTGCACTATCTCCCATGGTCAATCACTTCATAACCTGTAATGCCTCTTTCACCGGAGGTTTAGTGGAGAAGTAGTAAAATTTTTGGAACATTCATGCGTCAAGTCTTTCCAATTTCTAGTCTCCCTATGCAGCTCCACATAAACATACCAAGCGCGTGTAACCTTGCAAGGTGAAATAAAGTTTGTGCACCCATAATGAAGGTGGTAAAGCTTCCTACCCCTCTGTCTAGAGTCTCTCACACTACTAAATGTGGTGCTAAACAGGATTATTACCATGATATTCATATATTTGAGTAGGTGCATTACTCTTGAAAAACTGGGTGATAGAGTGATTCTCACTTCTCTCCATTCTATGAGATTATCCCTATAAACCATCCACCAATGCATTGTTTTAGCACGTAGGGTATACACTAACATATTCCTTCTGTCCACTTGATCCTTCCACTATACTTCCATGGCTCATAAGAATACCTCAGGGTTTCCTTTGCCAGTGTACTAGGGTACAAGGTTGTTTCCTAACCTCCTAACACAATGCAGCCTACTTACATGTACAACTGTGCTTCTTACTCCATGCCCAACCATCTCATAAGTTCCATGTGCCCAATTTTCATAGGTGATACTTATAGTATCACTGATGGAGTGTGCATCATCCCACTAGATAATTCCTTCCTTAGATGGCTCAAGAGCTTCAGGATCTCAAATGGTCTATTCATAAATTATGTTCAAGTCTTCTTCACTTAAGGGAGAAACATAAGGTGCAAATTTTTCATCTCGTCAAAGGGATAATAAATCATTCTTCCATGTTCTCAAAACTGATATATCCCTTATTGAACCATAGATCATAATTATTTGCATAGCACCAAGGAGCCCAAGTAGAGTGGGAAGTTGTCTACTTCTACAAGCGGTAATACCTCAAAGTCTCCCATGAACTTGGCCCCCTATATAGTAATAGATGCATCCTTAAATACTCTAATTGGAATGGACTTAGTTTGATTTTCCATATACGATACATTTGAAGATGGCTGCAATAGAGGTCTACCCATCTGAACCCATGCATCTAAGGTAAGCACATTCATTTCCGCACCTATGTCAATCTATGGAGAGGGAGATTAGCATATACAATCTACCATCTGGTCTCAATACCAGTGCGTGGAGTGTTTCCTTTCAACCATATCCCTAGTAATGGAATAATGTTCTCCTGACGCAACATATTACATACCTCCTTCAGATCATCAACATCCGACTGGAAATTCTCAACTGCCTTCTTCTGCTCTAACTTCCGCGACTATTTCTGTAAACACTATATTTCACCTTGTAGATTTAAGAGTACCTCCATGTTTTCCTGATAAACCTCCTTCTGATGTGTAGGGTCTTGGTATTTTACATGTAAAACCTCCTCCTTAATGATGTTAGGATTTTATTTTAGCACTTCTCTCAGTGTGCGCGTAGCCTTAACACGTGTAGTAATCTTCATAGGTACTACGTCAGGATCCTGTGCTAACTTCAACATCCATTGGTTTTTCACAATGTGTTGTATCCTAACCATCCCTGTGCCTCTTGTAAACTTGAATGTGCCTCTTGCTCATATGTTCATATAAGTTTGGACACTCTTCATAGTTATGATTCTTTCTATAAAAAGAACAATTAAAGTTCTGAGGAAATTCGTGCTTGTAATGGTCAAGGGATCCACATGTATAACATGTTCCATGAGAGAACTCACCTCATCCATTGCCATGTCCTCAACCTCTAAATCTACCACGGTATCCTTGACATCTACCATGGACTCCTTGAAGCACCCTTCATTTTGATCATAGTGTCCTTGAGTATGTTCATGATCATGTCGCTCATCTTTATCCTTAGAGTTACTCAAAACATCCATCTGTCATACACCACTATTAATGTCATCATGGATATGGTCAATCAACGTAGAATATTTTGTATTACGATTCGTGGACTAGAAAATTTTACAGTAGTAGGACATATTCTTTCTTACCGCATGTTGCAATAATGGTCAATGGATTTCATCATGGTCCAAATGACATATCTCCAATTGTATTAACAAGGAGTGCACCAATATGTGAGGAAAAATATCCTTAGTATGCCCCTTTACTTCACAATCTGTGTACCAAATTCCACTGCATGTCTCATGTGTTAAATTGGCCAATAGTTTCTCCATCTACTTTTCCATTACTACTATTTGATTTTCCAAGAATGGGATCACTCCAGTGTCTATGCTCCCAACTACCACAACACGCAGAGATGATTTAAGTGCCTCATGTGGGTCTGTACAAGTCTTATGTGAGAGTTGTAAAAGATGTAATCAGGCCTCCGCTGAACCACTTTGTGTATGCTAACTTGCACGGATATCATGTGATAGTTTAGACAAGAGTGTTTTGAAACAAGAATCATACTCCTAGACACTCTTAGTAGTGCCCTGCTTGATATCCTCAAGTGTGCTTATACTTTTCAACTCAAACTCAGGTATATAAAATTCCTTAATAAAAGCATCCCATAACGTTGTATAATCCACACAAGTCTCGATCGGGGTTGAAATTTCTCTACCAATCTGTGTGCACACGCCCCTGCAACATAGTTGTAAACTATTTGGCCTTGCATTATGAAGTTTTTATTCCTTTCATGCACCATAATATCTCACACATATTCACATGCTCAACAACATCTTATATTCCCTATACTACTGTGAGATGAAGTAACATCTCCACGTAAATATTTTGGGGGTGGTGAGAACCATGCCCACCAGATCCGGAACCTCCCGTGTTACATCCGCCTCCAAATCCATTAGATCCATCGGATCCCTAACTACCTATTCTACCCGATCCTCCACTGTAGCAAGAATTGGACTAGAGGATGCATTGCCCTATGTCCCAAAAAGTTGTGCTAAAATGAACTCCTACGATCAGCAAAGTTATGTTTCTCCTCGGTGTGAGTCCAAAGTTCTACGTGCCTCTATTTTGTGTCAATGACACGCCCTGAAAATGTTCCTCCAACAAATCATCGAAATAACATGGAAGATGTCGCTGGACCATAAATGCACTTGCTATATGATTCATTCCTGAACTTGTTGATAAGTCAACTCTACCTCTTGTTAATCTACTTCCCAAACTAGCTTACTGACTACTGGTTGTACTAGAAACTAGAAAACCAAGTGCAAGGGCTAGGTTGCTAGGTAGATTTAGATGCACACCTGTGGCCCAAGTTGTCTCTGTGGCTGCAAAATCTCATAAGAGGCTGATGAGGGTTCCCTATCATGCTTACCAAAATGGGGAAGTTTTAGATTCTCTAGCTCCACATCCTGTGTGTGAGATCCAAATCCTTTGCGATCCATCTCTCTCCTTAACACCATCTATTCTACAATCTTGTACTACTTATGAAATCCATCTCGTGTTCCCTGATTGTACTTAAGCTTCCTTTCTTCTCTTTTCCTCTCTATCGATAGTCTGCCATCCTTAACCAAACCTACTCCTTCCCCGTGCGTGGTGGGGTTTAGCTAGCCATCGACTTATATTCCAAATTTAGGGTTACAAAAAGATTTTTATTTACAAAGTGGAATGCCTTGAGATAGGTTCCCTTGGGATAACGTAAAAATTTAAATCATCTACCTTCGGGAAAGAATAAGTGGAAATTGAGTACTAAAAATATAGTTATTAAGAACACCATGGAACTAGGTTTCTATAGCGCGTGTCTAAATTAGATCAACATTGTAGAGGGCCTAAAATTCTTCTTACGTCTAGACAAGTGTGTAAAACCTCCAATTTATTTTAGATGCATAAGCGACCAGCCACTCGTATAGCTCTATTAGGAAGATAGAAAAAAAGCTCTCATATAAGAAGGCATACAAATTTTGCTCCACCCACGCGCGTGTATCAAACCCAAATCTAGTGCTGAATCTCTGAGCATACTCTTCTTCCAGATCTAGTATCCACTCCTCAACACTTAACAAGGTCAACCAGTACGTCTTCATCACGCAACATCCTGAAAATAGCTTAAAAAGAGGTCTCGACAATGAAACCAATGATGTAGCATAGAATTTACTATAAATGACCTAGGCACTCTGACACATCACTCAACTAGAGATGAACGCTCACCTAAAGCATGAAAAGGCACCAGGTCCCTCTTTAGAGTTGCTTGTACAAAATTTTAGCATGTTGGTGCATATAGATATCCAGATTCATTATCAATAGTAAACAACACACCATACATAAACCAGATCTAGTTCTTAGAATAGATATGGATTGAACTAAACAATGATTATAACAAGATTTACCATGTAAGAACCAGATTAAGTCATGTTTAATACCATTATCCAAAAAATATTATCCATTATATTAAATACTATAAAACACAAAATCTTCTTACATTACATAAGTATCTTTATGAGTCATGCACATAACAAAACCAACAACATAACTCTACCATAGTTTTTCACACTCACTAACCCATGCAAATACATACATACATACATACATACATACATACATACATACATACATACATACATACATACATACATACATACATACATACATACATATATATATATATATATATATATATATATATATATATATATATATATATATATATATATATAGGGGTGAGGAATTTCCCTTCACCACCCATGTGCTTCTCAAAATAGGTCACATGCTAATAATAGCCATGCGCCTTTACAATAAGATGCACACATGTAAGTTCTCTAAAAATAGACTTCCTATAGTTAACTTTGAGTAGAAATCCTATTATTAGCTCAAACTATGCATGGCGCTCAACTGTCACTTGTTCCCAAAATACCATTGCGTGGACCACAAGTCTTCATGTCTTTGTGTTCTCCACGTGCTATCTCCCAAAATAGCCCTTATCCTCAAAAAAATCTAAGTCTTGAATTCAAAGTGTTCTGGAAAGTGCTCATTCTACTATTCTTCCATGCCCTCAAATGTGCCTTGCTCCAGCGTACACATCCTTAGAACAATATATTATCTTATCAACATCACTTGGCCCTTAAAGTTTTGTTGAACATGATGTTAAAGTCTTGAACATGATCATTAGGGGTTTTCTTAATATTCTCAGATTCAGATGAAAGAAACCTTGGATCATTTTTATCACCATATTATGCCTTAAAAGCAATTTTTAACGTGATCTAGGAATTAATAGAATAATCCAAAATATATTTATACCAATCTTGGGAATCTTATTATAAAATATGGATAAACATTTTTACATAGACATCCTCATGTTCGATCTTAAAATCTTCCTTTATATTAACAAAAAGCCTAAGATGTTGGTCACCGCTAATAGCATTGTTTCCCTAAAACTTTGGTAACCTATTTCTTAGATCATTTGGTATTGCATTTGGATATCCCACCATCCCCTGAAAATTTATGAGCCGATATATATTTACAACAAAGGGGGGCATAGGTGGAGGTTGATCCATGTTATTGATGGGGATACTGACAACAACGAGGTTGACAATGTTGGTAGTAGCTACTAGCTTTTGGAATAATGGAGTAGGATCTCACGTGGATAAATCCCTTAGTAAATCCCTCTCATAGTGAATCTTATTATCTTCAAATAATAGAATAGGGGTTGAAAAATACCTTGATGATTTGTAGAGGAAGTACCCTCGCTAACAGGAGTATGCAAGTTACCTCTTGGGCTATGCGTTCTAGAATAATTAGACACGCTAGAGTAATCTTCAACTAATGGTGACCCAAATCAGGAGTAGGGATTAATTTTCTTTCTATCTCTTGACCATGTAGTGGTTTCCATATTTTTCTTCTTACTTGACTTGTTTTCCCCAATTCTGGAAACAATTCTCTTATTGGATCCGACTTTAAGAAAGACCTTCTTCCTTCCAGTTCTACAAATTTTTAACAAATTCTTGGAAATAGAGACTTAATGTACTGGTATTTACCAAATTTCTTTGGGATGAATGGAGTCACCACTAAGATATTTTATCTTATATGTATAAACCACTTGGAATAACTAGCTAATTGAATTTGAACACTTATTTCAACAAAGTTTAATAAATTTCATCATCCTTCATCAACATTTACTCCTAGCCGAGTGAGATTTAATGGAAATCCTCCTCAAACCGGGAAAATATCAAGCAATTGAATTCTAATTTAGCTCATTTTTGTAAATCCGGATAAAATATTGAATATAGATCATAGATTTTGATTTAGATATACTTCACACATTACCTGAGGTTGATATTTATCTATATTTTCACAAATAGTCCTCGAAAATAGCACCGAGTAGTGTTGGTACCCAAATTGGTTCTCCATTTGAAGCCAAGCAACATCAACAGGTTGAGCATGATGCTTAGAGATAGATAGATCAGAATTTTAGTTGTTTTGTAGTAGGGGAAGGGTCTAACTGACTCTTTGTCACTTGAGCTTGGAGAAGTTAGATAACACCGTGCTAACGGTTTGACTTTCAACAAGGGTGTGAGGACCCGTTTTATAACCTGTATTTGTAAGGGAAATGGATGGATCAACAATATTTGACTCTCCTTTTTAGGACATTTGAGAAATAACCTTGAGAAGACATGGTCAATGCAACATAATCTAACTCTCACGAGTTGTCACCCTAGAAAATGCAGATGTCTCCTAGACAAGGTTCAGGTTACTAAAGACAACAATAGAACCGACTTTCTCCTTCATATTTTGAGTAAAGGATGGATAAATTCAATGAATCTTCTTAGCATTTATGGATAGGTAGTGTAAATAAGGGTAGTTCTTGTGGGATTCATTAGTTATGGATGTATTGTTTTGGGTAAGTAAGTAGCATAAAGTTGATTATACTAAATTTATAGGAAATTTTAACAAATGTTGGAAGATATCTAAACAAGATGATGAAAACACTTCAAATAACCAACAATAAACCTTTAACTAGAAGATGTGTACCCATGAAATCCTAAAGATACATGATTTCACACATTATTTGAGAATTTAAACATAAAATATCATTGTAAAGACTCAATTAAACATCAAGAATACCATATCTATCATGCCTAAGATAAACTCATAGAGTAACAAACAACTTGTATCAAAAAAATGGAAGTAAAGTGAATTTAAAATTGTTTATTGCACAATGAAATGAAAGCTCTTCTCACAACACAATTGCATTTACCAAAATAATACCATAAGGATAAGATCTTGTGTGATTCAAAGGAATTCATAACATAATATTGCAATAGAACATGAATAACTACTTGAAACATCTCAACTTAAAAGTAGACACAAAAATGCTCATGATTAACACAATTAACTCAGGGCTCATCAAATTTATCAACAAGGGAAAGTTTCATTCATAGTCTCAATGCTTGTCAATGGTTGTACACTTGCAACCATCTTGACATGATTCAATTTGAAGGCTAAGGAAATTAACAAGTTTCTCAGATAAGTTCTTGGAAAACAATTTCTCTCATTTTACATCTTTCTCGTAAAAAAATTTCAGAAAATTTTAACCCCCTTATGCAAGAGTATTCTCATTGCATTTATACAATTTCACTCGCTCACTCATTCTCTGTTTTCCCCCAAAAACATGAATCTCAAAGAGAATATTCTTCTCTATTTTTCCAGGTGGAAAATTTGTGAGCCATTCACATTTTTTACTTCCATTAGATATGATTGGGGCACCATGTCGCTGCCTTTTGATAGTTGTCTTAATCATTTCTTTCCTTTTGGTGTGTAATAAATCCTTTTTTAATAATTCCCAGGTAGTTCCATATGGCTTGATGTGACATGTAATCCTTTTCACCTTCGAAAATCTACCTCAAGAAATACACACATGTGTTCATGCCTTTGAACTAAGTGTCTTTATGTGGATTACATCACATCAATCAAATTCCTTCTGTCACATAATGCCAATCTTTCTCAAATTTATTCCCTTCGTGTGAGTTGAGTAAAAATATTATTTCATCTAATGGCAGTGATTTTACTTGACTCAACTTGTCTGTGCCATCCTCATTATAAATTCAAATATTATTTCTTACCAATATGCATCCCTTTTCCAACCTTAAAAGTGAATAATTTTTACAAAGCTTTTATCAGCACAATGGCGAGTGTGGTTGTAGTGAACAATTTGAAAGAGATTTCTTTAGAAGATTTAAAACAAATATTCAACCTACATGGTCCAGATGAATGCTTTATCAGGGATATGTTTAATATTCTAGACCCATGGGATACTAAATGGCTTGAACATATCGGAAAGTTTTTCTCGACTCCTCCCGAGATTGATCAAGATCAATCTTGTCTTCTCAACCTTCCAATCCATGTACCATCTTTTCGGTGGGAACATCGAAAGCTCTAAAATATTTGAAGAAATTTTAGATCAAAAGGAGGCCTGCCATGAAAAGAGAGAATGAGTATAATTGTCCCTTCTTGTGTGATGAAAAATTCTTGTTGATGGATATTCCTTAAGAATACTATGTGATATATGACAAGTATTCTATTGATAATGTGTCTGCCATTTCTCATAAAATGGATGAACTGGAGTAAAGAATAGTTTATTTGGAAAAAGGTCAAACAAGACAAGACTGTGCCATTAAAACCATCCACCGAACCAAAGCACAATATTTAAGAAATAAGAGAGGGTAATCAAGATCCCAACCCCCAATTATCATTTTTGATGAGGAGGAAGCAAATCCTTCATCTCCCCATTGTTCCAAAACATCATTATTTGCCATTAGGGAAGGAAGGGAAATTATAATTTCCAACCTTCCATTCATTAAGTGTGACCAGCTTTTCTAAAGAAGAGAACATTATTAGGACCTCGGCATGTTCCTCTACTAAGAGAGTGTCCTCCTTTTACAAGGAGTCATTGGGGTGAGTCTAGTTCAAAATCCCTTATTCTACTGGGTACCTAGGATGTAATACTTTCCCTTACAAATTTACTCCGGATGTTCCCAATAAGTCTACTCCTTATAAGGTGAAAGGGAAGACAAAATTTTCCATCAGTGGTTCAGATCTTTTGGACCGAGTATCTTCTTATCAGAAGAAGATCAAGCTAGAGAATATCATGGATGGTCCATAATGACCATTGATTCATTGATGGATATCAGGATGTCCTAGGATTTGGAGGGGTCAGTCGTATTTTTTTAGAAAAATCAAGGCTCAAATGACTTCATGACAAGGAAGAACATGCCATTAAATCAGATTCCTCCTCTTCGAGGAAATTTCAAAGTAGGAGTAAAGGATAACTGAGTATTGTTTCTCTTCTTGTGTCCTTACTTCTAAATATGTATACAAATTTCTTCATCACGGTGGGGCCCTTATATAACCCCGATTTTGATTTATGTCTTAAAGTGTTTCTTTTATCTTCCATTAAATGAGCTGTATGGTGTTTGAAAATTTGGGGATTACATATTCATATCACCCCACACTGGCCCATATTTTGTTTGCATTTATAGGGCTTTGATTGTAACTCTGTAATTTATCTAGTCTCATCAATGGTGCCCATGATTTTGTTAACCCACCAATTTTTGTCTTGAGTTAAGAGCCTAATTCTAACTTTTAACCATGCCTTGCTGGATGCCTCGTGACCCAAAACCGCATTCAATTTTTCCGAACACCGAGTCCTCTACCTATTTGTTTGGTTCTCTCACCAAGTGGTGGCTATTACGCACATTACGTGGAGACCTCATGCATATTTGGGGCTTCCCCACCCCTCTCTCTTCTTCTTAATATGCACCTCGGTGACATGTGGAAGCATGTGAGCCCTCCTTCTCTACTTTGAATTTTAAGCCTGCCTAGGTTGCCTTCTTTGCGCTTTTTCCATGTGGTCAATCCTCACTTCTTGAGAGTCTCCAATTCTTTGTGCCTTTCCAAATATGTGTCAAAGGGACATGTGGATACCTTCCACATCCAATTCCACACTTAGGAAAAATTAAGCCCCGAAACACAAAAGAACACCAGAAGGACATAGGGGCCAATTTTCATAGGGATTTTTAGGGGAAACATAACTATTACGTTCCTCGATTGAAAAAGAGGATTCACACCCTAAACAAAAGACTCACATTTTCATCCAACATGGTCTTATCTTTGAGCATACATTTTTCACATGAGAAAACTAGTCAGAGTGAGTTTTTTGAAGGCAAACACTAGATAAGAGGGTGAGATCAAAATGAACACTAACACCTATGACACACTCTAGTCCCATGGTTCATACTCGAGTGTTGAGGGTCTAAATATGAAATGAACCTCACCCCATTCACTCTTCATGCCCAAAGTGCTTCATGATATATCTTTCTAGCATATTTTTTCAAATAATTTCCCAATGATGAACTCTTGTTCTATGGTTCATTCTTGATTTATGCCGAGGGGTATTTTATAAATAAACCTCATCTCATACTCATACACATCCATTGGGGGGCACGCTGCTCCTACCATCATACTCACACATTACATACTATGCCATTCCACTCATTCACAACATACTGCATATATTGGTTTCACTTATTCTTACTTGTTTATACTTATATGTACACTTTGTTTCACATGCTAGACAAATACTTAGTATGTCAATATCTTTTATATATACACAATCTTGTTCACTTGGTCCTTATTTTTGAATGTATAATTTCTACATATAATTACACGTAATAATGATTCATGACACTATATCCTTTTCCATTCCTACCAAGGCTCCGGGGCATCTACCCTTTACTACTTCCACACATCACATCTATTATTGTTCCATTATATACTACTTCCTATTCTTACTATTACATCACTTTACATTAATACATATAGGTCTTGACATAATTTTTATATTTCTAACATGATAATGGGTGCTTCATATGTAGAATTTTCTTTTCGTACTATATGCCACCATGGTTATCTGATTTATCTTACTTTTTTATTAATTTTCATTGTATGTTATTGTTTGTGGGCTATGCCCTTTGTCTTGTATGCACAATGTATGCTTTTGGACACTTCAGCTCTGATTGTCTTGTGACATTATGAGCGATGTCTCATTTTTTAAACCCACTAAATTCATGGTCTATCTTGTCTTCTTTCTTGTTACATTTGCTTTTATTTCATGTTTTCTAGCTTTTATACTAACACATGTTACCAGTCATATTTTTTTCATGTGCCTTGGTTTCTACCATGCACATCCCCCCCCTACAATATATCCATTTTAGCACAATTTTAGGCCCTCTCCTTTGGACCGCATGCTCCTATCAGCATCCCATACACCCAAAATGAGGGGGGTATACATTGGGTGAATCATTCACCCCACACAACAACTTAGAGCTATAATTCAAATATGCACAATACAAAATATACACATGCTACATTTATAAAAACATGCTATAATCTAACTTAGGTCTCCATTTCAGCATGGACACCGGTGCTCGATTTAGACACTAGTGCTTGGGTGCTCCTGACCTCCCCTGGGTGCCTATGTCTTGGGGGCACACACGGTCAACTTATCGGATCAAGTATAGTTCGAACAATCTTTAGAGTAGTTTTTATAGTACATGCACAATCCTCTAACAACTAAATGATTTTTTTTCTCCATTTCAACTTGGAACAAATTCAAAACTAATATGAAACAAATCATAAAAAAAGCAGCACACACTATCTGCAGTGGTGTTTATAAGGAAACAAACGTGAAAGGAGAGTAACACTAGATCTCTCTCCCCAACACTCTTCTACCATGGCATGAGATCACCCAAAAAAATGGCTCTTAGCATGATATTCCCAAAAAAACTTGCACTTGATGTGAGATAGCCTAAAAAACTCAATCTTCTACAAAATTTTCAGGATATTTTCTATCCTTTACATTTCAAATGTAGACACAAAATCACATACTTGGGTACCTTTCTAGGTCCTAAAATCATACTAGCATTTGCATGATTCCTGAGCGAGAAAACTAGTAATTGATAGATATCTTCGACCTCTTTTATGTCTTTATATTTTCTATTTGGTCTTACACACCCTACAACAAAGCCATAACTTTTATAGCTTACCATTTATGACTTGAGACACCAACACACCCAAACTAGACGCCAACGCCTAGGTTCCCTCATTCCTATTGGGCACCCCGACCTCTTTTTACCTTGATTTTTTTGGGCCTATTTTATCTTTTGGGCATCTTATTTTCTTATGGGTCACCCTTCTAGTTTTCAATTATGAAATTCAACCAAAGGAGTCATATAAATACATAGTTATGTGATCAGAATAAAGGACCAATCTCTAAGCATATTATGTATGACCTAAGCTTGTACATCTAAAGGAATCTAACATCTATACAAGGAAAAAGGACTACATTTTCTACATACACAAAATAGGAAGGGGAATTTTATTCTATTACATACACACATTTGTATCTTTTAGAAAATATATCCCGCTATCTAGTGCATATTGCATAAGGGCATCCTAGGGCACTATTTTCACACACTCACAAGAACCACATGGATTCGATATGTAGTATAGTGTTTGCTCATAAGTTAACTCTATTGAGTGACCATCGAGGTCAGTCAAACTCCCCATTTTGCATATTTATTTTTTGGATTTGATGTGGTATTGTGGGTTTTTAGGTGAATATTTATTTTGTAGGTTACAAGTATTTCAATGATCATATTACAACTTGCAGGTGACCAACAATGAATATTAGTGACACTCTAGAAATCAGATTCGAGCTCGCATAGTCACAGTGCCCAGTGAGAGGTCTCGATGCCAAGGTTCCCTCACCCTAGTCCATCCTTATCTGACAACTCTAGATTTTATAGTGTGCAATAATGACATAGGTCACCTTCTATTTAGTAGTTTTCCTAGTTTGTATTAATCATAGATCGAGGCACAAATCAGCTAAGTCCTTCTCTCTCTCTCTTGCACTTAGGGTTTCATGTTTACTTGCTTATTTCTTGTGTCATATTGTATCTAACAGTTGTATATCATAGTGTACATTCAGTTACTCTGTAATTAGGTTTTTGCAATAAATATATTTTTGTTAAATCAATTATAATCCATTTTCTTTGGGTGAATATGTAGATGAAAAAAATCAAGTAGAGAGGATTTTAGACTTTGACATCATGATATTATTTTAATTGATGTTTTGGATTACTTTTATAATCTATATTTTGTCATATGTTGTTGTAAATAGTTATTTATAGATGTGTATGTGAAACATGGAAGTATATTCAAGCACCTAAATTGTTTAAATATCAAAATTGGAGTTATTCGAGGGTTCATGTCTTGCTTCTATTGCTCTCAAAACTATCATTTTTTCAACTTCTTAATAGAAACAAAAATGATGATAACTCCTTGTTTAGAGGGTAATTTATGTTTACTCTAAATGAAAGACTAATGTGGGAGCTTTGTTAAGTTTTTTTACCACTATTTAATGTTTGTTATATGTAATGCTCAAATTCAATGGCCCTACAATATCATTGCAATTTATGGTGTATATACAATATGTATATTATATCTTCCATGGCAAACACATTTTTCCAAAATTTGTAGGACAATTGAAAACCCTAAAATAACACTATGCCTATATTTATTTTGGGGCTACTCTCATATGAAATCAATCAATTTTTAAACAAGTAAGATAATTTTTTAATATAAAATTAAAATTAAATAATCAAATTAAATGATGGCCCAGGAAACTAGTAAAACTAGGTGTTCAGTCTCTTTATTTAAATACTAGCAATTATACGTGAAATGTATGATGAAAACTCCGAAAGAGATGCATTGAAGAAGTTAAAATGGAGGGAACAAAATAATAGGGGATAAAGCGAGAATATGAACAAGGGGATTGAGGGAGAAGAATACCAAGTGTGGGAAATGTGCTAGGGAAAACCATTGTGAAACTGTAATCTCCTATAGCTATATAAATAAATAAATAATTACACACACACACACACACACACACACAGCAGTGCATGCATATACATATGAGAAAATAGATGCAATCAAATACCGATATCTGCAACAAAATATACAACATATAACATAAGCCAATTATGAATACATATACATTATTGTATTAAATGCATTACAAATTTTGAATACATATAATCTATAAACACTCACATTTAAAAGTATTTGAATTTGAGCATGTATCTTTCTCAATATAAAGATAAAAGTAATTGACATAAAAACTAGATTAGATTCCCATGTTATTAAACTTGTGGATAATACGAGATATTATGTAAACAACAACGTATGCAAAAAAAGCGTATATATTGTTTTTTGGGGTTAGTAATCATCTACTTATTGTGGGCACTATCCGATTATTGCAAGATGACGTTATACCATTGAGAAGGTGACATATGAAGCCAAATATAATCTTAGTCTGATGCACATGCTGACATAACAAAAAAACATGCTACTTTGGCTGAAATGAATTATTTACATGTACGAGATACATGTAGCTATGCTAAAAAAGTGCCCTTTAATACCGTGTATAGAGATGATTCAAACTCTTGTAATATTAAATTCCCAATCACTCAAACCATCAATGTACAACAATGGAAAATGTAAGAAATGCAAAGTAAAACACAACAAAGGCATTTATAGGAGAGAACATAAATATTTAACCTGGAGTAATAAATGTGGGAAAAAATCTAGAAAATGGAAACATAAACAAGAAGCACTCTTGATGCATGAAAGCTATCTATAACACCTCTCAATTATGCAAAGTGTTGCAACCTCCTCAATATGCATGTGGAGGATGTTATGCACTTCCTCTCATCCATGGAAAGGATGTAATAATTTTTTTTTCTACATCTCAATTTTCTCTGCCCCTTATGTTTGGGAATGTGTGTGATCTATGGACCCTTGACATTCCAAATTGTAATTTTTTAATTACATAGGGACAACTATATTGTGACTGTCACTTCCCAAGTTTTATCTTAATGCACATGCTCCCATAAAATAAAAACATGCTACTTCAGCTGAAATGAATTATTTACATGGATGAGATACATGTAGCTATGCTAAAACAATGCCCTTTACCACCATGTATAGAGATGATTCAAACCCTTGCAATATTAAATTCCCAATCACTCAAACCATCAATGTACAACAATGGAAAATGTAATAAATGTGAAGTAAAACCAAACAAAGGCATTTAAAGGAGAGAACATAAAGATTTAATCTGGAGTAATAAATGTGGGAAAAATATAGCAAATGGAAACATAAAAAAATCTATCTATAACACCTCTCAATTATGCAAAGTGTTTTAACCTCTTCATTATGCCTATGGAGGATGTTATGCACTTTCTCTCATCCATGGAAAGGATGTAATACAATAATTTTATACGTCTCAATTTTCTCTTCCCCTTATGTTTGGGAATGGGTGTGATTTATGGACCCCCGACATTCCAAATTGTAATATTTTAATTACATAAGGACAACTATATTATGATTGTTGCTTCCCAAGTCTAATAACATTTCAGCTAAAGTAACATGTTTTTATTTTATGGGAACATGTGCACCAGGATAAGATTATATGTATATTTTCAATAGTGTAGATATGTATTTGAGGAATGAATGCATTGGAATCAGCTAGGGGTATGTATATGGTAGCATATAGTTGTGGTAAACATATAAATTTTCATATCTCTGTTGAATTTTAGTAGTTTTTTTATTGAATCAACAACATAATTTTATTACTAAAATCCTGCTCAAAAACATAATCCCCCTAATTCCATTAATATCACAGGTACTTATCAGGAGGTGTAAAATAATTCATATTGAGAGACTCAACTGTCACCTAGTCAATGGGAGATCATCATGTTTTAGTAATCAACTATTGCCCACATTGAGTAAAAGGAAAAATATATTTAAAATCCTCACCCCACTCTTACATGGGAGATGAAAGTTAAGTAAATTAATTGTCCCCTAAATGCAATCTAATTTTGTTTAAGACATTGTATTTATTCAAGAGACGAGATCATAGGGCCTTGTCACATGTTAGGTTTGGCCACTTGTCAGGTTTTTAATTACCTGAGATCAATGTTTTACAAAATAAATCCTTAAAAATAGAAATCAAAGAATCAAAAGGAATATAAGAAAAATACAAGAAGTCCATGTCAAACATGATGCACTAGTGCCAAATTCCAACCATTGAATTCTTTCACAACAAAGTGAATTTTTACCTTGGGAAGAGTCTCCCAGAAAACCTCTGGAACCTCCATTTCAGATAAAATCTGCTCATTAATATATTTTGCAGCTTTGAAGATATGGTTTATACAATCCATACATACCCTGTTGTACTGAATTTTGGTGATGTCCAATAAATTTTGTGGTATGCTTGAAAACTTGTTCTTTAGGTGGAGTAGTATGCTATCTTCCCTTTCCATGTAAAGCTCTTTTTTCACTAGTTCGGCTTCAGATTCTTTCACCAGTGACCATGAAGATCTAACACCAGTTTTTCCATCCTCAATTGAAATGCTTTTCCTACCTTGTATCCTTCTTTTTCATGTGTATAATATGGTTGAGTCCAATCATTTTTCCATTTCTAGAGCACTATGATCAGTTGATAAATCAAGCGATGCGAGAAAAATTTCAATACATGAACATATGGGGATCAGAAACATGCATAATGGAAAAATAGCTAAATGAATATTGGGCATAATAAAAACCGCAACAACAAGTATAAACCCGGTCTTTGACTCTTTAAAATTGGTGAAAACATATTAGTTGCATTTGAAATGGTCAATTAATTCCACATAAAGCTCTCACGTCCTTGTGAAATACCATAGGATTAGAAAATGAGGCAATTTAGGCATAAAATAAGTAGCCCTTAAAATGAAAATTACGATTACAAAACTAAAAATCAACTCAGACATGATCTAGATTAGACTTTACTGTCTTGTATATAGAGGCAAGATTTAATAAAAAATAAACACTACAAAATTTAAACTAATAAAAATATCCTGTAATCTTAAATCAAATAATAATTGATTGAGCCTTGCTAACTAATATGATCGCTATCTTGGTGTCTATGGTGTTATAAACTATTGTTTAGTGAACCATACATGAATTGGATAGTAAACTTTCCTACATGGTACATTGTGTTTGAAGACCGTGGATACCAATATATCCTTGAAAATTAATTGTTGGTAAGTGAGGCTCCAAGGTCTAGTGCTCGAGATTAATCCCACAAAGCATATTTTCCTAAAGTCCTATTGTTAATACCAAACATGGGCATGTGTATACAATGAAATGAACAACCTGACAATGAATAGTCTAGCATCATCCTAGAAACATATAAAATATTGGAAATTCATAATTACATCTCTACCTTTCTTGATAGTTGTTCCATACATATACACATTGTTTCTCTTGTATACATATTTGAGCTTTCCCTATTATTGAAAATATGATATTGCCCATCAGGTGCCAGGCATTTACCTTAGCCACCATTACAAAATTAAACCACATAAAAATAATCCCAAAACAACACTGAGATACTTTACAGTGCTCAGGTGCATGAGCTTTAACCATAGGTGCACTCTTTTTACAATTGCAAGACATCACATCTATACCCATGTACCTCATCCATAAGATCAAATGTAGATTCATTGAAAGAAAATTTCTCAGGAGAGATGATGTCAGCTTCAGAATAATTTTCTTTCTAGAAAAGTGTCCCCTCTAGGACTATAGCATGTATTCCCCCTATTTTTCACATTTAACAAATGAAAGGCATAAAGCATTAAACAAACCCATTGCATAGGGATATGGTTAATATGAGTCAATGCAACAAAACACATAGAAAATCCTGCTACACTAATACAATTTAGTAGTAACACTCTAACCAACAGCTCAACTTGTCGTTGATTTTGATCAACCACTCAAACATCTGCAATAACAATATCACCATGCATTATTTTCTGAACAAATTTCACTGCAACAACCCTTGTTGCATTAGCTGATTTGTTGGCAACATAAATAGCTTTATTCACTCTTTCATCAACTCAAGGAATTTCAAATGCTTTTTGTGCTACACACCTTGCTTCCTGAGATAACAACACCTAAGACATTAAAAAATGGACCTACAATGCATTGTTTCTTACCTGATGTTTATAGTCAAAACCTAACCCAATAAATGATATTTTAGTTCAAGACAATCAACCAGAGCTTGTAGAGATATTATTGAAATTGACATGAGGAAAAATAGTTTTCTCAAAGCAAGTAAATGCATTTACATTGATCCTACAAAATCACGGAAGAACATTAAAACTCAACTCATGAGAATAAAATAAGACATACCTGGAATTCATTGTTGGGGATGACATGAACCAAAATAGGGAACCCATTACGAACTGCAAGAGAAAAAATGGGATCATCCTTGCAAGAAACCCTTAAAATCTACTCAATTCGATGGAATGATAACTAAATATAAAAATTGAATAACATAAACCCAGATCATCTAAAACCATGTGTCCTAAAAAATAAAGGATTTTTTCTTGTTTCTTGTAAGCGGGAAAAAGGGAAATCTAGATAAAATATTAAAAAGAGACCCAAATCTAAAAAAGGGTTAAAAGGGAAGAGAACATACTCTTAGGGCTTGATGTTAGGAACCGTGAGATCCATAGTTTGAATCCCTAGAAATAATGAGAATAATGACACCGATGACAAAAAGAGCAATGTTAGAGTTGCCTAATATCAACACCATTATGGGTTAAATCAGACTTACAAATAGAGATAAATTTACAACCCTAATATCTTCTTGACATGTACAGATAGCGTAAACAGTCCACAGACAAAACCTATCTCCCATGCGGTAAGCCATATGTCCTCGATTCCAGTTAATTAAGGATCATTTGATTTCAACTCATGTAGTTGAAATATTTTTAGTGTTAATTTATTCAAATGTTTTAGAACCAACAGTCAAAGTTCCATTATAGCATGCCTTTTGGCGTAATTATACATCGTATTGCAATGCAAAACTAAAGACAATGAGAAAGAATCAAATATAAAAAAACTTGAATATATGGTGTTTTGATTTAGAACTTTAGAGTAGGAAAGCTTCTCATATTTTTTTATTGGAGTAATCATTGCACGTACTTTTGGTGAAGTCAGAGAAGTAGTCAACTATTTTACACGGATTCAATATTAGGGGGTGAGGAGAAGCACGTGGATGAAGAACAAAAGTGTCTTTTAGCATTAAATAAAATAAAAGTAAAATGTGGAGAGACAAAAAAAGATTGAAATCGTCAATGGATTTTGTAGCTCACAAATTTACAAGTGGGTGAGGAAAGGTGAAGAGAAAACAATAAAGTAACACTAGTACTGTAATCATAAGAGGAGATGATATGATATGGTTAGGATTCCCTCAACAATTGCGACTTGTGGGAACTAGTGGTTGGTGAGTGTAGAAGAAGTCAAGAATAGTTTGTGAGTAGAAGAGGAAAATGAAATACATTTGGAATGTGAAAGCAAAGTGGTGTGGATAATGGTGAACACAATACCAGAGTGGGTGGATGAAATAAAAGAGAGAGGAATACAATAACGGAGGGTGCTATACATGCATGAAGACAGTCTCAAACATCACATCTCTAAGAGACATTCGACATTGGTGTCAAGTTTCTACTCTTGAGTCATAATCTCCTTGATTCCTCCCACGTCTGTGCTAACCATCTATGTTGTGGTGGTTTCGGCATACAACACGAGATTTGGTGGTGCTCGTGCTTTGGTACTAGTTTCTTCCTACTCTTGCACACCTCCACCCTACCTTCCGAGCTGGTCGCGCCCGCTCTCGCTCTTCTCTTGGTCTTCCGCACTGAGGCTTCTTACTCTCACTATGATGAGGGTATAAATACATGGACCAATGTTATCTCCACCACTAAGGACTTTTCTCACCATGCTAACACCTAGATCGGGACTCATGTGACTCATACCCCCAACCTCATCAATTACATTATGGCCTTCCCCATGGCTCTCAATGTAATTCATTTAATTCTCACCTCCCTCCCTTTTAGGTAATTATAAACTTATTTTTCAGTTGATTAAGTAATTATTTGGTATGTCATGTGTGAGAAGTGCCACATAATTGATGGGTCAAATGTGGAGCAAGATTTAGGAAGGTTGCTTTCCAAACAGGATTAAGCACTTTGGTTCTCTCTTCCTATAGACACTAAAATTAGGTCACACTCCCCTTTGGTCCCTCAACGAACAAACACCCTTCATTACATTCACCTAGCCATGGCCCCCTTTACCCCACTAATATTAATTTAATTAATTCATTATCCTCACTATATCTATTATTTAAATATCTTATTTTAAATAATTTCACACACCTCTGATTCACTTAGATACTGACTCACCAAGTCAACTCAACCTAAGACCTATTCTTAGTAAGTTGCCATAACTAACTAAGACTTACCCAAACCCTAAAAATCAATGCCTACATTCCCTCTAACCACATTCCCGCATGCTCACAAGAAGCTCCTAGTCTAATCCGTGGGTTAATGACATGAGATCCGAGGAAATCAAGAGGATCTTCCTAGTTTAATAAACCTAGGAAATCCTACCTTAACTGAAAAGGTTACCCCTAACCGTCATTTGGTTAAGCCGAAACCGCCGTCGGTTACCCTTTTAACCCCAAAAAAACCTTATTCTCAAAGTTGGGAAAGGTTGGAAGTGGGGAAAAGTTGGAAGTGGGAAGCAAGATGCGGAAGGTGGTGAGAATTAAAACTTCTCGAGAAAGATAACACCTCTTCAAAGAGTGAATTCCAGGGAAAATCCACATGCAAGGAAGGAGATCAAGCATCTTTTCCTACACAACCATCCCAACCATGATCTTATCTAACCAAGCAAAGAAGAATGTACATGCAGCCGATGCAGAATATTTCCTTTAGTTAGTGATCACTTGTAGCCTTAAAACCCCTCATCAACACCTCCATCCCTCACTCACAGGCATTCAGGACAAGAATCCAAGTAAGTATAATGTCATAATTTTATGGTTTATTTCATTTCATCATCATTTTATCATCTATTGTTTACCTACCCACCTATTGAACTTCTCAAACATTTCCACCTCCATATACCCATTAAAAACCATGCCAAAGCTCATCTCAATCACCTAATACCTCATCCCGACCAACCAAAGTCCTTTGTGCAATCACAAAGGAGACCCAAAGCTTGTTTTGTGGCATTTCCATATTTCCACAGTAATCGACACCAATTACACCTGACCACCGTTGGTTACCCTTAACCGACATCGATCTCTGTATTTACCCATAAATCCGAGCATGAGACCTACCCACCAAATTTCATCTCACCCTCATCCACCTATGATCTACCCGAGACCTCTGTCAAACCTACAGAACCAGAACCAATCATTTGACCTTTGGATTCTATTCTAGCTTAGCCTGTTAGATTAGATCTATTTCTTATTGTGTTTTAAGTGAGATACCTAAATAATTTAAAATTATAATAGGATTTACTTTGTTTACAACATTAAATTGTTTAAAATAGTGGACTGACAGCCATCTAGGAAGTATCACACTTCTCGGATCTAGCATACACTAGGCAGTTCACTGCCCATATTGTTTAATTCCTTTTGGTGGTCTTGCTTTTCATTACAAGTAGTTCCTCCTAGCTAAAAGGAAGCTCTCATGATCAATTGTGGATTCGGAAGTCATACACGTGCAACAACCCATCAACTAGCATTTGAACAGGTATTCCTCCTACGCTCGTTACCCTATTTGTTTTGTCAACACTTCAAAGAAATGATCTAAGAAACAAGTGAAACATTTTGGCATGCCCAGTGGGACCCATCCGGGGTTCTTTGCATTTCATTCATTCCTAGGAAAAGTTGTGTGTTAATTTCCCTTCTGAAAAGCATACACACTAATTTTTTTCCTTGGTAACCCACCTCTTCTTTCTATTTGTTCTAAAGGAAACTTTTCTTTTGGTGTAATTAAAAAGAACCATTTCTTCATGTTTTCTGCATTATAGTGAAAGAGCATCCTTCTTCCTCTTCATCTTATTATGTCATCCAATTTCACATCTCGATTTGGGATTAAAAATAAGTGCATTGCATTCTGATTTATTGCATTAGCTCACATTAATTGAGGGCAACCTATATGCTGGAAGTCATGCCTAGCTGATGGTTGACAAACAAATCGTAGAAAAACACTTCTTTCCTTTTCTCTTTATCTGAGTCTTACCAAATCTCACAAATTTTCAAAATACACACATTCTTAAACAAAATCTTACCTGGAAGAAGCTATAGGTGATCACACGATCACAACACAGTGGGCGCCAACTCACCGATCAGCCGAGTCATACATCGAGTGAATCCCGCCCCCACCATAACATACCTGAAACCTCACCTTTTAGATCTCCTTCTTTGTAGGAAGCCATCCTCACCAAAAAACTCTATTTCAAAATTCTTGTGTCAGTCCCTAAATAGCATAAGCTAAAAAAACATAATAGAAAAGGAACTCCTAGGATCACATTTTTCTTAGTGTTTCTGCTTGGCTTGCGTTTTGAGGTGAGAGATCACGTTCTTCACTTTTTTGTTCATCCTTGCATGCTCCTCATCACAACTGGTGTATTCTAGCTTCACCTGAGTGTGCCTAGGCCATATCACCATCATTCTTAGAATTCTGGGTTTGATTCCACACCATATTTTAATTCACAACCACTTTTCTTTCATCACTATTTCAATTTCACAATAATCGTCGTCGGTTACCTTTGACCACCATCAGTTATACCCAACCGATGTCGGTTCCAGTCCTTTTGCTAACCTACTCAAAAGGACATTTTTATTCATTTTCTTCCACTTTTCATAGTCCCTGTCACTACCATCATACCCATTGATGTTGTAAACATCATCATATTTGGCATACCTATCAGATTTTACCTTCTGCCTGGGTTTTCACTCACTGTCCATTTTCTACAAGTGACTTAGGAAGCGATTACCCTGATCGGCATCATTTTTCCATAATCAGCATCAGTTATTTTGTTTCACATTCCAACCACCATTTGGTACCTAATCCACTTTTTACCGCTAGATTCACCTGTTCCTGCTATTCTCTGTGTCATTTACAGAGAAGTAGCCCTATATGATCAGTATTGTTTATCATGGTGCTGACCTAAAGACAAGCAAGCGCACTCGTATTTCATGCCAGTTGTCAACCACTCCCATCTAGTCCTTCACCACCTTCCATTTTATCACTAGCCATGGAGCCCATCCAACCTATTATGATTGCTACCGAAGATGAGGATTTCTCATGACTCCTTGACCAAAACCTTGCCACCTTGCAGTTTTACCTTTCCCACTCGTCCATTCGAGATGCCTTGGGTCGATTGATGTATGACATGCTTGTATCTATACCCCTAAATCTCACTCCCACTCCCGCATCAGCCCCATCTGGCTCCATGGGACCCGATCTCCTTTACCGCTAGTTATTTCGCAGCCTAGGTCCTATACCCACTATAATTGTCACATCTGCTACCTTCGTGGCACCTGCCACATCCACCATACCCACGAAAACTACCCCAAACACAATCTCATCTACCCCTAATGTCTCACACATACCCGTAGCTATGTTACCAGCTCCAGTGTTGGTGACCCCTACCCCATTTCAGAACATGGTCCTTTCCATTCCAAAATCATTAGCCCCTATTGCCACTAGGGTTACCATGACCCTTCCACCCCATATACATACTACCAACAACCTCTTGTTTCATCCATTATACACACCGGATACATACCCCTATTTCGCTGCCTTCTTCTCAATCAACCTACATGGCATCCCCATACACTAGAGTTCCACCCCTATTATATCCTCAAAACCAACCCTCTCATGCTATAGGAGGCACTCAATCATTGCAACCCACCAACGACCTAATTAAATTTATGTTGGAAAAGATGTAGACATTGGAGGCATTGGTTTCCAGCTCCTGCAACACTCTCACCTACGACGAGATATGCAACGAGCCCATCCACCCATCCATTCTTATCCACTCATACCCTGGGCATTAGGAAATGCCTAAATTCAATCATTTCAATAGCAAAGAAGACCTACAACAACATTTACAGCCATTCAAACATGGGTGTTATCTGATCGCTCATGATGATGCCTTACTCTTGAGAACCTTTCCCATGTCCCTCACTCAACCTGCATTAGATTGGTATAGTGGGTTACCTAGACACTCTATATTCTCATTCAATCAGGTAGCCCAAACATTCTTGGGTCATTTCTCTATCAATATCGTCAATAAGGTTACCATGACCAATCTATACTCCATGCTTCAATATGAGGATGAATCTATCGCAAATTTTTTCACTCGTTGGCGTAACTTGATCAACCAACTTACCTTCCAACTACCACAAACTGAACTCATCAAGCTTTTCACATGGGCTTGTGCTAGACATATCTCACCAACCTTGCAGGTCCAAACCTTCCGAACATTTGATGAAGCATTCACTATGGCACAAAAGTTAGAGATTCGGGCCATCAAAGAGAAGAAAATCCAATTATGCAATAAGAATTCGACATTCAAGTCAAATGATACCTCTTATTCTTCCAAACCATAAACCAATTATTCAAAAGCTAAGGGCACCACTAACATAGTGGTACTCAAGGCCGCCCAACACATCCATCAAATCAGGCTACCCCTTCATCTAATCTCTCACCTGTCCAGACTTTTCAATTTAGACGAGAGCAGCAGAAATATACCCCAATTGGGGAACCTTACTCTTCTGTCTTAGAAAATCTTATCAAAGCCGGAGCCATCACTCTTCCACCTATAAAACCACACACTGGTTTTGACCCTACTTGCCCCATGCCCGCATGGTATAAAGAACATGACTTCTGTAACTATCATCAAGTAAAGGGTCATAGTGATGACAACTACATCAATTTCAAAAATATTGTCCAAGAAATGCTCGAGAAAGGTGAGTTAACCATGGATAATCCTAATGCACCTGCCAACCAAAACCTACACATATTCAAGAAACCATTTCCCAACCATACCCCTTTGTCTGATCAAACTAGTGAGATCTCAACTCATGATACCCATACCCATGAGGTTCACACTATCTTTAATGACATACCTATCACCTCCCAATTACCCCATATTCCTTATATAGAGGAGATCCTAGCACGAAATCCTCCTTCCGCATCGAACCAACCTCCCTATTCCGTCACCCATGAGGAAAATCTTTCATCTCCTTCATCACCTATGGAGGAGTCTTCCGCTAACATCGAGACCATCTCACCCCTGGCTTCTCCACTTAGAGAAACTTTACCCATAATACCTCCTCCACCCATAGAGGAGCACCCATTACCTCCTCCACCCACAAAAGAGAACCCATGACCTCCTCCACCCAAAGAGGAGAACCTATCCATTATTCTACTTATAGAGGAGCTCCTATCATCTCCTTCACGCATCATAGACCCAGTTGAGATACCTTTGCCTCTTGGCGAGCATTCTCCATCGAGTTACCCAAAATCCTGTAGACCTACTTTTGGCTCTCTTACCCACTGTGAAGCTAGCCAATTCCCTATATCTAAGACACATTTTATAGGAATTTCTATTAGGTCCTCATCAACTCCACTTGCAGACGTGCCATTCTCACATTTGGCCGATCACTTATATTATGTGGATAGAGCCTTACTATGGGGATATCTTTTTCTTCATGTCTCAACACAAATGTAGAGGTCCCTTGTCGATACCTCCAATATCTACCCAAAGATATTTTGACCAATCAAACCAAACCCAACCACCTCTATCACAACTCCTTCCATGACACCTGTTATAGCTCAAACCGCACCCTTACGCATAACTCAACCTACACATAAACCCAAACACATACCTACAACATTTGCTCGGACTAAACCCATTACCACTTTAGGGGTCACCCCAACCACTAACCTTACTCATCCACCTATTAAAGCTGGATTTAGCCATATCCTCCAAAGTCAACACCATACCTACTCCTACATCCAAATAGAAGAACCAAACCCATAGGCCTCATACCCCAGCTGTGCCAATTGCACCTGCACCTATCTCATCCATCTTAGGATCTCAGCTTCCCACATGGTCAATAAACCTCCACCCATCAATAAACCAAACACAAAACAACCCATTCCTTCCTTAAAAACCTCTGACCTACCGGATGCCCAACCTGACTTACACCTACACTTGTAGCCTCTTTACCACCCATACCTCCAATACCCTTAGCTATTGCTTCACTACCCACTACACTTCAGTCACTGTCTCTCACACCCCAAGCACGACCCGCGTCATCTACCTTCACAGCACCCCCATTATCCCCATGGGTAACTCACCATCTTCCTCCATCTACTTTTCCTTCTAGACCTCATACACACCCACATCACCTTTACCCAAGAAGGTGTTACCCAAAAAAAAACTACACTACCCTACAATAAGGTAGTCAAAACATCTCGCACACCCTCTTACCCATTCACCTACTATACCCATACCTAAACAAACACGAACGACACCTAAAACCATGCCAAAGCACCTAAACCCATAGCTCAACCCCTCCTCTTCTAAAGACCATTCCTCAACAATCACCTACACCTACACCCAAACCCATGTTCACTTCCCATTGTGATCCACTAGTAGGGTCTTATGCCAAAATTTTAACCAACCTCCTTGAGACTTATGTCATCACATTACCGCCACTTAGACCTTATGACCCCCTCAAACCCAAGCCAAAAGGGTTTGATGATACTAAAATTTTCACATACCATCATGTGCCAGGCATGATGTGGAGAACTGCAAGGCCTTGAAAACCGTCCTTATCCAATTGTGTCCACCAGAAACCAACTTTGACGATGACCTTCTCGACGAGGATCTTGCTACACCAAAACCCATTCCCACACCGCCCACTCAACGACCACAACATCTACCCTCAAAACTCCTAGAGCCACCCCAAGATTTGAAATTAACATGGTTCACATCGAGAGAGCTTGCAATGCCACCACCTAAATGTCATTGTGCCCAACCGACCTCACAGGGTTTTCTCCTCTCCGGTAGGTTTTTCCCCTTCATGTCGTTATACTACTCATCCCATACCTTCTCCATTTTCCAACTCCCCTCAAATCAACATGATACACATCACTACACGTGAATAGAATGGAAAAGAAAAGGAAACTGACCCACCAACCAATCCTATGCCCTGCATACCATCTCGCACCCATACCTAAAATCACTATCCGCATGCCCCACATACCCCATTTCTAATGGCGTCACACATCACACAATGCTTAAACAATTACACCAATATCCCCTTAAAATGTCCCTATATGACCTCATCCAAACCTTAGAATCCCATCGTCAAGCTCTCATGGAGGTTCTTCAATTGATTGAGGTTTTACCCAATGACCCTAAACCCGTAAGCTCCATTATCACACCCCATCATGTAGCCTCTCTCACCAAATTACCACCTTCATCTTCACCCCACCCTATTCACCAAGTGGCCTCCCTTAGCTTCTCAGAGGAAGAGATCGCACCACACCAAAACGATGACCCGGACCTAGCCCTCTTCATCTCTGTCCACATTGATGACATACAGGTACACCGTGTGATGATTGATGGGGGTGCTAACATTAACATCATTTCATCCCATGCATTCACTCAAATGTGCATACCGACAATTATATGTATAAACACTGGTCATGTTACGTTCATTCAATGACGCTATCATCTCTACATTAGGCACTATCATCCTCCATGCTCGCATGGGTCCCTGCACTATCCTAGAATTGTTTTACATTTTGGAGGGGGAATTCCAATATAACCTATTGCTTGGAAGACCCTGGATTTGTGTCATGGGTTGCATTCCTTCCACTTTGCATCATTGTGTAAAGTTTGAACATGAAGGACACAATTATACAATTCCAATTGACCCATCACCTTTTAAAACATGTAACATGCTTTACCAACCCAATGATGTGCTCATACCTATCAAGCCATAAACCTCCGCAACCACTACTACTTCACTTACACCTCCACCTACCAATACAACCGCTACTTCTACCACACATACCTCCTCTATTCTTACTGCTGCCATAACCTCCATGGTTGACCCATCAGATTCCCAATCTGTTAACTCCACCTCTGCATCAACCTCTGACACATTATCCATACAAGTTACCTACATACCCACCACTGATCCCTTGGAAGGTGTTTTTCAACGCCTCACTCTTGGGGAGTTCCGCCTATATAGTGTTAACACATTTCTTACTCCATAATAGTATGGAAGTCTTCACCAAAACCCTCACTATGATCACCGTATATTAGAATGCCTCCTTTATGGTCCTCCTCATCTTCATACTAGTCTCACCTATGGGGGACTTGATACTACCACTTACACACCTAAACCACCATCACAAACCCACCCATTTTCTGCTGACTTCCAATCACTTACCAATCACCATTTCTCCCACACCTTCCTACACCTGATGTGCATGGAAGGGTTTTGGTTTTGGCTTTTACGAGCAAGGCCACCATACCATTATTCCATGTACCACATGCAAACATAACAACCATAGTGGTATTGGCTTTCTTGAACCACCTACCAAACAAGCCCGCATTGAACTCATTAATGACACTAGCTCTTCTCCACCTTCTTCACCCGCTCCATATTCATCACCATCCTCACCACGAAGTCAACGGATCTGAATCTATCCCTCCTAATTTTTTTTTTTCATAAACACCATTTCCTTGGGGCCTCTGACTTATCAACGTAAGGGCAAGGCCCCTTCCACTCTTCCCTTCCTATGTCCTAAGATGATTGATGACGACACACCTACAATTAATGTCGTTCAATGTCGGGATGATGAATCCATACTCACCTAAGCAGTGCAGAAGAATCATATATTCATTGGTCGTTATCCTCTCGAGACGCAAACCATGTTGAAAGAATTCACTATCAAGACAATCTTTAGATCTTTGTTGAATAGGAAGCCATCACTTCTTTTCGAGAGATCATAACCATTATTTTGATTGGTCTTTTGCAGACATGCCTGGTATTGACCCCACCATAGTGGTCCATAATATTGTAACCATTCCCAATGCCAAACCTATCAAACAAAAGCTGAGAAAAATGCACCCACGTATTGCTCTTCTCATCAAAGAAGAACTTCAGCGCCTTCTTTATGTTTCCTTCATCTTACCCATTGATTATCCTCATTGGATTTCTAGGGTTGTCCCTATCACTAAAGTGTGGGGGACTCTGCGCATTTACACGGACTTCCGTGACCTCAACCTAGACCTGCTCGAAAGATGACTTTCCTTACTCGATATTGATCAACTAGTTGACCTCACCACTGGTCACGAGATGCTATCACTCATGGATGGCTTCTCGAGGTTATAACCAATTTTTTCTTGCCTTAGAAGATCAACACAAGACCTCATTCATCATTCCACCTAAAGATGATCAACCTTTCTACTTATACATATCTCTCATCGATCATTCTTTGGGAGCCATGTTTGGTCATCGTGATGAACAAAACATGGAGCAGGAAGTTTATTACATTAGCATTTGTACTCTTTTGGACTATAAAACTTGATATACCCATTGTGAAAAACTTTGCTTAGCCTTAGTATTCATTTCCACCAAACTCCGTCATTACCTACTCAACCACAAAACCTATGTTGTGACCAACACTGACCCCTTACACTTCATGTACGCCAAAACTTATCAAAATCAACATGCCACATGATGGCTTATGCTTTTAGCTGATCTTGACCTTGAATTCATTCATCAAAAGTCCATCAAGGGCCAAGCTATTTCTAACCAATTGGCTGACGCACCTATTTCCGGGATCAACCCTCTAATTTTGACTTTCCAGATGAGTCGATTACTACCCTTTCCCTGGATGAACCTCCTTATCAAATGACACTCTTCTTTGATGGTTCCAAGTGTCAGTGTGGGGGCGGCGCTAGTATTATCCTCATTCCTCTCGATGGAGAACCCATGCCTTTTTCTTTCAAACTAGATTTTGAATGCACCAACAATATTGCCAAATACGAAGCGCTCGTACTAGGTCTTTGAGCCGCCTATGCCCTAGATGTCAAATCAATCAACATATTTGGTGATTCTCAATTGGTTGTGAACCAAGTCAATGGTATGTACCAATGTTGTAACGAGATACTTCAAAAGTATAAACATCATGTAGACATACTTTTGACCACATTTGATCGTTACACCCTTCAAACCATCCCACGTTCAACCAACAAATTTACAGATACCATGGCCTTCTTAGCTTCCCAAATACCCACTTCACCTATCGATTCTACAATCTTTGTCACCATATAACGAATCCAATCACCTTCTTATTTACCTCATGATGTTTACTCGATCAGAACCACTACCCTTGACCTGAGTGACCTTTGGTATAAACAATACTCGACTACCTTTCTCTCTCCATCTTACCTCCTGATCTCACCCATAATGGACAACGTGCCTTCCTTAAAAAGGTCTCTCGTTACGTCATTCTAGGGGGAATCCTCTATAAACATGGCTTTGATGGTATTCTCTTATGATGCCTCACAAGTTTTGAAATTCCTTATACCATTAAGGAGGTTCATGATGGCATATGTGGAGGACACTTAAGTGGCCTTACTGTTGCTAAGCGTATTCTTCGCCTAGGATATTACTGACCGAACCTTAACCATGATTGTTGTGACTACGTCAAATGTTGTGTAAAATTCCAAAAACATTCCAATCTTCATCATATACCTAGTCATGCCTTACAGGTCACTCATTACCTTTAACCCTTCTCTCAATGGGGTTTGGATCTTGTCGAGAAATCAATCCTCATTCGTCCCAATACCATCAATGGATCATCACTCGCTACCAAATACTATACAAAATGGGTGGAAGACATACCACTCATCTCTAAAAAAGCTGAGAAAATACGTGAGTTCACTAACCACCACATCATTTTTGCTTTGGTGTTTGGTGTTCCTCATCACCTCATCATCGACAATGGAAAAGAATTCAAAAGTAAAACATTACAAAAACCTTTTGCAACACCTTTGGAATTTAGCTTAGTTTCTCATCACCTTATTACCCCCAAACCAATGGACAAGCTGAATCTACTAATAAAACCCTCGAAAAATTCTCATGAAAGTGGTTAACGATCTTTGGGAAGGATGACATACGCACATTTCGTTCACCCTATGGGTGTACCACACTAGTATTCACACTTCCACTACTACCACACCTTTTCTCTCGGTCTGTCATGCAGGCTATTCTACCTCTCAAATTCTAGGTTCCATCACTTGGATTTCTCTCCGTGACATGCTTTTGATGATGACTTTCGTCAGAACCATTTAGCATAACTAGAGTTATTAGACGAATGTCATCTTAACGCTCTGGATCACCTTCAAGTTTACCAACAACGTATCAAACGTGCCTATGAAAAACATGTTCATGAACAAACCTTCCAAGTCGGTGACCTTGTCCTGAAAGAAAATCAACACGTAACCAAAGCAAAAAAAATTAAACGGGGAAAATTTTCTCCTAATTGGCTTGGACCATACATCATGACTCATACCTATGGATCAGGTGCTTATTGTTTATCTTCTCTTGATGGTAAACCTGAACTGAGCCCCTTAACGCCTTGCATCTTTGACCATTCTATTGTTGACTTGTTATCCTACCTCACCCTTTTTCTCTTTTCAGGCTCATCCCTTGAGCACTACCCACTCCATACACCTCCCTAACGATTAAACAAGAATCATGTGAGTACCCATCACTTGTTATCTTCTCTTGAATATGTGTACCACGGCGCTGCACATAGCATGATTCTCATGGATACTTTTCATCTACCTTTAGATGAGATCCCATGGTTGTTTCACCTTTCCTTTTGAACAAGAGTCCTATCTTTCACCTTGGTCTTGTCCATGACTACAAAGACCTCACAATGGGACCAAACTCCTTGAGTCAAAATTCTAATAAAAAGATGACTCCCTCAAAAGGATATCTTCTTCTCGACAATTGCTACTATAAATAGACTAAGTCCCAAACCTCCTTTCACACGTCGCGCGCGCTTATAAGCCTTTTTATTGCGCACTTTTTCCTTGCGCGTCATCTAGTAACCGGGATCCTGCGGGCCCTCACGCCTTTATACTCGGTCAATATTCTAGGTGCCCAACATCACCCCACACTATGCCTGTTCTCTATCCTTGGAAAAAAATTTCTTGACAAAGATGCAAGCTATTTTATGGAACCAAGATGTAGACTTATACTTTACAAAATGAATATGGAATGAATGAATAGGGAAAGAATGAAGAATGGGGGAAGGGCATTAATTCAATAGGCTGGGAAAGTTCTTTCATAGATCTCGCCTCCAGCTTGTTCCACACTTTGATCTCATCCTTAGAATTCTGGCATAGGTTGCCCACCAGGGTGCTTACTTCATCAAAGTTTAGACCAATTCCCTGGGCACCCAAAGTGTCCATAATTTGCTCCAATTCCTTACCCAAGTCGTGAGTTTATCCATTCTTCTGGTAAGTTCCTTCAATTTGGGCCTTAACCGAGCTCCGTAAAGCCTCAATTACCTCTAATTTATTTTCTACCTTAGCCAGAACCTTGTCCCTCTCTACCCTTTTCCCTTTATTCTTTTCTTAGAACTCTTTCAGTTCTACTTCAAGTGTGGCGACTAAGGAGCTTGCCACCTTATCTCTATCCACGCATGTGTCATATGCAGCTTCTGCAGACTAGACGGAAACCTTAACCTCTACGAGTACTTAGCTGTACTCGGCAACAATTGCTACTACCTTCAATTGGTCTTCCTCTTTCAATCACGCGGCCACTTCTTCTCTGATTCTAGTACCAAGGGTGCCTCTCCATAATGAGGACACGAGTTAGGTATTCTAAGCATTCCAAGGTTGATGCGTACCTCGAGGGATTGGTGTTAGGTTTGGGTGCTTTAATATGATGACACTCTTGATCAAATCCACCTTCTTGTAGACCTCCTGCACCTTTACCTTTTCTTCCCTTAACTCGTGCCTTAAATGCACGTTGATTAATTCCTCTTGTTTTAAACTCCTAGCCTTCTTCACTGGTTCTTCCTCCTTCTTCCCCAACTTCACCTCCAATGCTTTGATTCTGTCATTTCACGTGAACAACCTAGCCTCGGTCTCAATGCAAGTGAATTTTTTTAGAGCATTGCATACATGTTCATCTGAAAGTTCTGAGCATTTACTAAGGGGTTGTCTCCCTTAGATTCTGGTAATGAGATGAGCACTTTTTGGTAGACTTCAAAGTCTGGCTTGTCAATGTGTGACTCGAACACCCAAGAAAGCATCTTCTTGGTCCTGGGGTATGTGTCATCCTTCTCAAAATACCCCATGGCTATAAGCCTTTCAGTGGGTACGGTGCTTTGGAACCGTGCACATAACACCTTCCTTGTGTCATCCACATATCCCATTATTTGTCTCTGGTCTGTATCCAGAGTTCTCCTACCCGAGCATGTGCCTTTGGGGAAGCTAACTGTTAGAGCGGGGCCTCCTAGGCTATCATTTTCCTTCCCAACGCTCTCCTCCTTCCATTCCTTAAGTACTATGTCCGTGCTTCACTCTAACTCTTGGTCTACAAGGACTTCAAGCATATTTTTCACTTCTTGCTCTGCTAATTTAGTAATATGCTCTTTTGTAAGGCTTATGGCTCCCTGCTCCTTAGCATCCTTCTCATCCGCCCTCGTGTCTTCGATGCCTTCCTCATCTTGTGTGCCCTTGCACCATGTAAATACAAACTCTTGCTTCTCCTCTCCACTCTCTTCCTCTAAGTCATAGACACTAAACACATGTGGCTCTTTGTCCTTTTAGGCTCTTCTTCCTCGTCTCCATCTCCTTCACTCTCATCATCTCCTCCTAAGTACTTCTCTAAGCTGTTGGTCACCTCCGATTCAACTTCTTCATCCACCCTCTACTTCTTCCCGAGAGGTGGCTTCGATCGGAGATTCAGATTTCTCTTCTTCCTTCAACATGATTCTTCCATGGTGGTGGGTTGTTTGGGTGCCTATACTTCTGGTGTCTTCTCCTTTCCTGGAGACTTCTTTCTCCATATGTAGGTGCTTGGCTTAGTGCTTGTAGATGGCATGCTCATGTCGAGAAGTCAGCACACTTGGTGCTACTTCCTCTCATCTACCTCTCTTCTTTGACATTGGCTTCTTCTTCCCCAAGGGGTCTTCAGGTATGGAGATTTTGTTCTCCAAATACGTGCCCTTTTCGAACTTCGGCCTTATGCGCATGTACGCGCGTTGTGGATCCTCTAGTGATGGGAAGCGTTATCGGCCTAGTCATTTGGATTTCATGCGACACGTACTTCTCTATGTATGCGTGCTTACCCCGCAGGGTAATTCAGCTTCTTCCTCATCTCCTTGTGTTCTCGGTCTAACCTTCCTAGTTCTAGCCTTAACTTCTTTGATTCTTTAAATATGTTTACTCCCACTTGGAAGTATTGGGTAGTGAACGTGAAAGGAAGCTTGCACTAAGGGCTCCATGATTCATCAATAAGCTTGAATCTACCCAAGCAGTAGTGCTGGTACACCGTGAACTCAACTTCTCCCTCAGTGGCTACTGGGAGTTGTTAGGGATCCTCCACTCTACCTTGAATGCATTCCTCAAGTGTGTATACCACTTTTCCAACTGCGCTTTGTGGGGAGCCATCATTGTATCACAAGCATACTTCTCAAACCTCTTCGCGGGTGAAGGGTCTTCAGTTGGGTACTCCCACATGAACTTGTCTGAGGCATCTGGCACTCCAATTTCTCTGAAACACTATGGTGAGAAAGACATTTCCAAAGAGGATCTTGTCCCCTTCCTTCACACACTTAACAATCTCCTTTGCAATGTACATGGATAAGTTATATATCATCCCCTCTACAATCTTCCTATAGACATGTAGCCAAGGTTTGTTGACCTACGTCCATCTTTCTTGGCCATTCAGCTTAGTCACCAAGATGTGTGGCCATCTTCATAATAAGGTCCTTGATGTCTGAAATATCATAGTACCATGACCCTTTCTTGCATGCATACTCAGTGATGGTCTCTTGAATAGCCTCCTTGTCACCAAGGTCATCTTCTAGGCTATCTCCCTCACATATGAGGCCTGTAAATTGTGAAATCAACTGGGGAGTCATGCGCATCTTGCACCCAACAAAGTGGAAATAGTCTTTGTGCACTGAGACATCAACCATTGGTACAAGCGATCTGGCTTCCCAAAATAAGGCAACTCGTAGAGTTGTAACAGCCCTGCCTTCACCAATTTTACCTTAACGTCATCATCATATATGGGCAAACCTTTAGGTGTTCGCTTGTTGGTGGGGCATACCAATTCCAACGCCATTTCTTTCTCTATGGTGTTTGTGTGGTGATTATAGTCACTAATGGTATGCTTCTCAAGTGGGATTCCCATTCCTTTCCCATCATCACCCCATCTAGGTATTGCATCTCTGCATACCATTCTTCATTTGTGTCTACTTTGGGTTTTGGTTGTTTAGCCTTAGCTTTTCCCTTTCCTTTCTTGGGTGCCATGGTCGAGGTATTTTTATCACTCCTACCCTCTCTTTGTTACTTTGTCTTTCTTCTCCCAACCTTCGATCTCAGATCCGTGATATAACTCTTCTAAACCCGTGCCCTAGTTTGTCGAACCCTAACTTGGATAAACTCTTCACAAACAACGGCCTTTTCAACTCCTTCCATGCCCGTGTAATTCCTTCTGGTCCGCAATCTCAAACTGGCTCTTCATGTTTTAATCACATAGATCTTCCACTCGATCGAATCTGAAAACCCTAGTTTATAACACTTGCTTATATCTCCAACTCTTCATTTTTGTAAAGTAAAAATGAGAGTGCCCGACCCTTTATTTATAGTTTTTCCTTTTTTGATCATTAAATGCTACTTTACCTACCCCATACTTTGTTCATTTAATGCAGATTTTTAAAACAAATCCCATCTTTGCACCTTCACTTGTGTGCCCTTCTTGCACGAAAACTTCTCCAACCTTCTGGTGTGTAACCAAACCAACCTGACAGGAGACTCTTGTGCAACTTAACCTGCGTCGAAGGCACTTCTTCTATCAGATTCTTGCTTTCACCTACCTCATGTTGCTTTAATTAATGCTTCCTTTTCCTTTGTACGTGGGATCTACAAGTAGCTTTATCCTGGCACCAACCATTCTATCTTTTCTCTTCATCTACCTCTTTCAACTGGGCTACATAATAAGGCTCTTCAACACAACTTCCTTGGTACTTTAATCATGCACTTCTTCACTTTTCTCCACCCCACACTTAAATGATGCATGGTCCTCTACACACTCACAAATTCTCCAAAAATAGCAATAAGGTTACCGGTGCCCAAGGTGCAAAAAAAAAACAACAACGCAAAAAGGAAACACAAGAAAGGAAAATACATAAAGGAAACTTCTAAACTAACTAGAAAAAATACCTTATTTACAAACACCAAGAAGACTTATTTATAGTAGGGCTTTAGCCTATTGCCATTGAAGTGTCCAAGAAACTTCATCCCATCCAAGCACTTGTAACTAGCACGTGCCCAAATCAAGGATGTACGAAATTGTGTAGGGACCCAACCAATGGACTTTCAACTTTCTAGGATGGCGCAGAAACTTGGAATCATATAGTAACACCATCTTCCCAACCTCAAACTTCTTGTTTCTAATATGGTGATCATGCCAAGCCTTTTGTTTTGCCTTTTCCGTTGTTTGGAATCGGCAAGTGATCATCTCTCATCTAGTTTCATTAGCTCATCAATCTTTCTTCCAGTGCTTGTTCATTGGCTAATCCTCCTGCGCGTGCTATTCACAGAGAAGGTAACATAAATTCAACAGAAAAATGGCTTCCATGCCAAACACCAATTGAAAAGGTGTGGCTTTATTTAGTCTTTTATACGTAGTCTGTAAGCCCATAACACTGCCGATACTTTGTCATCCCAATCTTGTCTTCCAACATCACAGATTTTGGTCAAGGTATGACTCAGTATTTTGTTGAATGCTTCCACGGTTCCATTTTCTTGTGGGTGATAGGGCGTAGTCTTGTGATGAGCCACCATGAACTCTGATAATAGGATCCTCATGGTCTCATTTAGAAAATGTGTACCCCTATCACTGGTCAAACTCAATGGACATCCATACCTTGTGATAATGTTCTCCCATAAGAACCTTGCCATTATTGCTGCCATGTAATCTTTAGTTGGGGCTACCTCTACCCACCTTGTGAGATAATCCATGCAAGTGATGACATAACGTGACCCAGTCCTATGCGCTGCTGGTGTAATAGGTCCCACAAAATCTATCGCCCATTTTTCAAAAGGCTCCATGCTAGGGATAGGACGCAAAGGCATTTCATCTCTCCTTCCTAGTTTTTCCAATGCATTGACAGTGGTCACATGCTTTACAATAATCTCTACAATCCTGTACAAGGTTTCCCACCATAATCCTACCATTAATATCTTGTGCGTGGTGGCATCACCTATGTAATGCCCACCCACACTTCCTTCGTGTGCTTCCTCCATGATGGCCAGGTGCTCATGCTCTAATACACACCATGCAAAACTTCATCTCGTCCCAACTTGTATAAGTCTCCACTAATCAACATGTAGGGCATGACGCGTATGGCCAACTGCTTCTTTTCCAATGCCTTCATTCCATCTAGCACCACACCTTCTTTTAAAAATACTGCAATCTCCTCCAAATTTGAGGGGCATGCGCCGTAATCTAAATAGTTGGGCATCTGGCATTGCTTCCTCAATACTTTGCACATCCTCTCCTAAATCAATCCTTGATAGATGATCAGGCCCACAGTTGCTTTTTCTAGGCTTCACTACAATGGTGAATTCAAACTCTTGAAACAACAACACCCATCGACATATGTGCCCTTGAAGAACATGGGCTTGTTCACCAAATACTTTAATGCCATGTGGTCGGTGTAGAATACAAAGGGTGTTACCAGAGATACTATCTAAACTTGAAGAGTGCATAGATCATGACAATGCCTCGTGCTCGGTAGTGGTATAATTTTTCTCTTTGGTGTTAACTTCCTACTCACAAAATAGAGAGGATGATCAACAATCCCTCACCTAGTTGTGCAAGCACTACTCCAATGGTGGTTCTGAGGCATCTACATGGACATGGAAGGGCTTGTCCCAAGAGGGAAAATGTAAAATAGGTGTGGTAATAAGCCTATCTTTTAATGTATCAAATGCCCTCTGTTGCGCCTCTCCCCAATGGAAGGCACTTTTGTGTCTAAGAAAGCTCCTCTAAAGGTGTGGTGATCTTGGCATATCCCTTAATGAATTTCCTATAATAGCTCCATGTATGCCCAAGGAATCCACACACTACGCTCTAGCTAGTAGGTTCCCTTAACCCCACAATAACTACAACCTTAGCGGGATCTACCAGCAAGCCCTCCTTACATATGATATGCCCCAATAGAGTCCCAAAGGGAGTAGCAAACACACATTTCTTAATGTTGAGGGATATCCTCAACTGCCTACACCTTTCAAACATTAATCTCAAGTTGTCACAATGGTCCTTAACCAGACCATATACTATCCAATCATCCAAATAGACCTGAAGAAATTTATGGATGAAGTCTGGAATGCTTGCACCACTATGCATGTGAAAAAAAATAGGTGCATTCTTCAACCCAAAGGGCATGACCGTATATGCAAAACTTCCCCACTCGGTGGTGAAAGTTGTCTTCTCTGGTCCTCCTTTGCAATCTGGACTTGGTGGTATCCTGAAAATCCATCCGTAAAGGAATAGATTTGCCCAGTGACTCCTTCCAAAATTTCTTCAGTGAAGGGGTTGGAAATGGATCAATGACACAAACTGCATTCAATTCCCTATAGTCCACACAAATCCTAATCACCCATCCTTCTTGATGTTGATTACCATCGAGACTTATCCATTTCGATTCTTCCACTACCTCAATGATCCCAAAAGCTATCATCTTGTCTATCTCCTCCTTAACCTTCATGCGTAAATTGGGATTCATCGGTAGGGCCTTTTTCTAACCAGGTGTGCACCATCATCCTTAGTTTTATCTTCATCTCCCCAAGGAATGGTGAACATGCCTTTGAGCTCATGGTACCCGCGTGGGAATAAATCCTCAAATTCATGCAGCGTAGATCAATGATCTTTGATACTTCCTTCTCTATCTAGTAATCCCCAATAATAGCTTCCTTAGGTTCTTCTTTGAACCGATGTTAACTTTCTTCATCTTTAAAGGCTCATGGTAGGCATGCGCGCATGAGCATCTGCACTATCCACTACCTCGCGCATTCCTAGAATGGCTAACATCTAAGCTTTTGATTCCTCTCCATCAATCACATATACTAACTTTCCCTTCTCTTTTTCCAAACATGTGCACTCAAGTTGTAACTCTTTTGCTTCCTCAATTTCTTCAAAGCGCACCTCCAATCCTAGTTCACCTAGTAATTCCAATAGCCTATCTTCCATTCTAGCACTATCCCCCATGGTAAGGTGCTTGATACCCTACAAGGCCTTATCAATCGATGGCTTGGTACTCCGATACTCAAAGGTTTGAATAAGGTTAGCCGTGAGCTCTTTCCAATTCCTTATCTAGTGGCGTGTGTCTCCGAATGAATGTACCATGCATGCACACAACCTGTAGTGTAGAATACAACTTGTGCACCAGAGGGATGGTGGAAAAGCTTCCATGCCTTCTCTCTAGACCCATTCACACTCTGGATATGGAAAGAGGTGGGCTCCTTCCCATGGTACTCCTTGATGATGGTGGGTACATTACTTCTAGAAAATATGAGAGAGCAATCCTTACCTCGCGCCACTCTAAAAGGCTCTCTTGATGTGTGGCCCACCAATGAGCTGTTGTGCCAAGAAAGACATAACTTAACATCTCCCTCTTCATTCCTTCTCATTCTTCCACTGAGCTTCTACCTCCTGTAGAAAGATCTTAGGGAAGGCTCCTCCTGAATACTTGGGTAGTTCTTTTCCTCCAAGGTGCCTAATAGTGCGTGCCTTTGTTACCTTGGTCACCGACCCTCTCAACTACCATCCCATTAATTCGTAAGTTCCATGCACCCAATTGTCACATGCCTAGGCTAGTGGTATCACTTACTGATTGAGCATCTTCAAACTGGATAACTCCGTTAGTAGGGTGTACCATCTCAGGGTCTCTGATTGAGTGCACATAAATCTTGTCAGAACTTCTTCTCCCAATGGTTCAATATAGGGTGTCGACTTCCCATCAACCAGGGGTATAATGACCCATTCCTCTTTGTTCTCAAAGCTGATGTACCCTTTGTTGAACCGAAGGTCCGCATTATTCTTGTAACACCAAGGTGCCCAAGTAGTGCGTTGGGAAATTGTCCACCTCGGTGAGTGCCAAGACTTCGAAGTCCCAGTAAACTTGGCTCCCTGAATAGTAATAGTTGCATCCTTCAAGACACCGATGGGCATTGCCTTAGTTTTGTTTTCCATATACAACACATTCGAAGATGGCTGTAATGTAGGTCTCCCATCTGATGCCATGCATCCAAAGTTAGAACATTAACCTCCGTGCCAGTGTCAATGAGTATATTGTTGAGGAGCCATCCATCTACAACTGCATTCAATGTAATCTCCTTGTCATAGTCGAGGCTGTGAGGGGGAAGGTTCGCATGCAAGACCTGTCTCTCATGCTCTTCTCTAGTGTGTGGTACCTTCTCTCTCAACCAAGATCCTAGCAAAGGAATGATGTTCTCCTGCCTTAGCATTTTACACACCTCCTTGACCTCATCTAGGTCATCCTTTTTGCCTCGACTCTCCTTCCTTGTTCCTCCTTTTGGATTTCTCCTTTAGACATTGGATCTCCCCTTGTAAGCTTTGAATAACATCCATGGTGTCTTGATATATCTCCTTCTGATGCGTGGGGTCTGGATACTTTCCATGAATGACCTCCTCCCTCGTAACCAAGGTCTTTTGTCTTGGTACCTCTCTTATGTGCATAGCTTTTACCCTTGTTGTTACAAGACAGGCTCCAAACCTTCATCCCATGTTACCCGAGGCATCCACTATATGTCTTCCTTCTTGATGTTGACCATCGCAGCGCCCTTGTCTTTCGGTGTTGTTGATTCATATGCTCAAATAACTCTGGGAACTCCTCATACTTATGCTTCTTTCCACACCACGAGCACTGCAACAAGTCCAGGCACTCACGCTTGTAATGTTCTGTAGATCCATAGTTGAAACATGTTCCACGTGGGAACTCACTCCTTCCTCTGTGGTTACCTCATCCATGGAATCCTCCTGAAAACCTCTTCCATGCATGCCCCCATCTGCATGCTCCTCATAATGGTGATCATCATTTTTAGAACCACTGGCAATGTTGGTTTGGCATACCCCATGATCAATGGCCTCATGGATCTGATCAATGAGCCTACAGTCCTTCATATCATGGGTTGTGGAGGTGTAAATTTTGCAATAACAAGATACATTCTTCCTGATCATGTGCTGCAGCAAGGGACATCTACTTGCATCATGGTCCCCATGACAAATCTCACAATCTACTATCATCACATGTGTACCATCCTCTGGGGGAAATTATCCTTAACGTGCCCCTCTATTTCACAATCCATGCACCATAAACCACTGTGAGTCTCATGGACTGAGTTTGTAGACAATTTTTCCAACTGTTTGGCCATAACAACAATCTGAGCCTCTAAGAATGGGCTAACACCAGTATCAATACTACCAACAGCCTCGGCATGCAAGGTAGCTTCAATGCTTCACATGGATCTGTAAAAGTTTTATGAGACAAGGCCCTTCTAAAAGGGGTGATCAATCCTCCAAAAACCACTGTGCATGTTGTGAAGGGTGAATATCATATGATAATTTAGACAAGAGAGTTTTAAAACATGCATCATACTCCACACACTCTCTGCCATTCCTTGTTGAATCTCCTTCAAAGCATTGATGCTTTTTCACTGAACTCAGGAATGTGGAACTCTACCAAGAATGCATTCTTTAAAGTAGTGTAGTCCACCACCATTTGATGAGGGTCATACTTTCTATACCAGCTATGCGTGTGCCCTTGCAATGTGGTTACAAATTGACTAGCCTTTCATTTTGGGGTTGTGATACCCTTTGCGCGTGCCATAGTAGTTCACACTTGTGAACATGTTCCAGCATCCTCAATGCCCCTATAATCTGGAAAATGTAGAGACATTTCAAAGAATACTTGAGGTGGTGGTTGGGGTCCTTGTCCTGAACTAGAGCCTTGGTTCCCTCGGTGTTTCTTCCACCACTGATCCACCAGGTCCACTAGGTCCTATACCTCCAGAGCCACCAGATCCACAGAACCATTGGGTCCAATAGGGCCTATAGGAGCTATGCCAAGCACCCCCATGGTCCCACTGAACTATGCATTGATGGTCTATGATAGCACGCCCCACTACCACTACTTTGTCCCGTGCCACTCCCTGATGTGAGACCAAAAGCTTGTACACTTGCCCCTTGTCAAAAACTCCTCCGAATACTAGAATATGTGCAGCCATAGAAGAAGGGAATGAAAAATTGTATCTCCTAGGCATGGATCTATCTCTTCCACTAGTTTCAACTGGATCAATACTTCTTCTGGTTGGGAAAACCAAGTGCTAGGGCTCGGTCACTGGGTGGGTTTAGATATGTGCCAATGACTCTCCTTTCTCCATGTGACGAGCTCTCACAGAAGTCGAAGGGGTCTCCCTTACACGCTTGCCAAGATGGGGTAGCATAGACTGCTTAGGTTCCACATCCTCTCGCGTGAACCTCAACTCCTTCCCACAATGTCTGTCTCCATAGATCCATCACACTAGTAGCCTCACGTCATCTAGCAATCTCCCTTTCACATGCTTTCACTATACTTGAGCCATCTTTCTTCCCTCTCCTTCTCTATTGTATCATCTGCCATCTTCCTCCACCCGAGCTTCCTTACCTAGTGCTCAGAATGGTTTAGCCGGCCATTGGGAGTGCCTCTAAACTCATGGTAACCATCAATATCTTCATAGCTAGAGGAATAACACGTAGAAATGTTCCTCTAGGTTCTCAAGAAATTCAAACTCAACAACCTCTGGGCAAGAATACGTAGAAATGGCATATTCAGAGTGTAGCTAGCTAGTACTCCTCTCCACCAATGATCTACAACACGGGTCCACATCAGATCTGCATCCTGCAACCTCTGGTAGTCTTCTTTGGTCCATATCCATGATCCATAATGCCAACTTGATCTAGATGCATAGGTTGAAAGCCATCCATATAACTCTACTGGGAAGTAGTAGAAAAAAGTCTCATATCAGATCATGGTAGAGGTTCTCTTCTACCCATCTACATGTGTATTAAACTCAGGTCCAGTGTTGAATCTCTGAGAAAATTCATCCTCTGTGCTCTTGAACCATGATTCAACATTTTCCAATGTTAACCGATCCATCATTACTCTTTACACAGATCATGATGCATGTTATATCCCACTACAACTTTGAAAAGAGGTCCCAGAAATGGAACCAAGATGTAGTCATTTTTACTCCTATCACAAAAGGAAGAACCCCATGCGCATGCCGGCCTATCACCCAGTAGAAGTTGAGCGCTCACCGAGGCATGCGTGGGTGCCGAGTCTCTCTTTTATGTGAGTTTAGTGGGAAGCATTATCTATGATTAGTGTAAGAGTATTTAGGAAAGAAGTTGAGACATACAAGAACCATAGGGCTTAGAATGGCCTCCAGATCCTTGCAGTCACTTCAGACCAAGTGCTTTAATAGATTCCAGAACATATACTATAATGAAAGAAAGATACAACCATTCATTCATATCATGAAAGGAAAGAGAACTCATATGAATGAAATATACATTAAACCCATTGATATTCATATCTATTTATAACAGGTAACCTCAATATATTCATTGATTCATTATAGAGTGTCACAGAGTGTAGACCGCATAGTCATGCGCATCACTGGACATATGTAGCTAAGCTAACAGAAAAGAAAAATAACAACTCCATGCTTAGTACATCCTTTCTAAACCTAGAATATCCACTCATGCAACAATTCTATAGAGCTCTCTTTCTCTCTAACCCCTATTCCCCATGTATATCCCCATGATATATCTCTCTGTATGTATATCTCTATCTCTATGTATATGTATCTGTCTGTCTCTCTTTTCCCATAGAGGCACTTGTATTTATCACTTTCTTGGGCTGCCAACTCACCTTTCCACGCCCTCAGATCCGTCACCAAGTGTGAATGTGGTCCTCCATGTGAGCATGTTCCTTTAGGCCTGAGCTCTCCATTCCATCTCATGATGATCTTCTAGAAGATTCCATCTGGGCATGCTCTTTCTCTGGGCCAACTTGTTGCCAGGCTGACATCTTATCCACACGCAACCGATCACACTTTTCACATGTTCTACCTTGGGTGCTCAAATTGGCTAAGTCTCGAACCTCCTTTCACATGTACACACGTTATAAACCTTTCTCTTGTCTCGATGACATGTATGGCTGTTGTACTAGTGGCCCGCCCAATCCCTCTCTTGCCTCTACCATCAATGAATCACTACTGCATGACCTCGACCAATCAAATCTCTCACCCCGATCTCGTGGACCATTTGCTCACCAACCAAACCCTCATCCAATCACATTGCTAGCTCACTGTCCCATTTCCTCCGGACACTTTTCTCTCTTTTCTCTCTTTTTTGTTGTTTTCTCACTTTGTAAATAACAAAAACATGGATTTTTGGTTTTATAACCAACCCGACCTAACCGAAATCAGTTACCCTTGACTAGCATTGGTCGCGTGCCCTACCTAATCATCATCGGTTTCCTATACCGATGTCATTTTTCGCCATGACCGACATCGGTCACCCTCACTCGCAGATTGCCTTCCCTTTTTCCATTTTTCCCCACCCTTCACCATGATCCTGTACCCAACCCCACCTTTACCCAAACCATTTACCTCACCTTCTGACCTCATCATTTACTACCTCCCTTTGTCCTCCTTTGTGGACTCACTATTTTACCCCTACCTTGGCCTTACTGCTTATGACCTAGCTATTTAGACTGGACCATCACTAGTGACCTTTGACCTCATGTGTTCGCTATACCTTGCGGAAATGTTACCTATGTTGATTTACCTAATGACCCTACCTAGCCTATTACCATGACCGTTTATCCTAACCCTACCTTTGGTGTAGCAGAACATACCTAAATGTTCCTGCACCTAACCTACGTTATGTTTCCTAACCATATCCTATACCTTGGATACCGAATAACTTCAACCTCATTTGGATAAACCTATCGACCTTAGACAATGTATGAGATTTCTGCTCTTCAACCCGGTAGTATCTTTGTAGTTTATACGTGTGCGTGCATTTGACTATTGCTACCTTTGACCCAGACCCATTACCTGAAATGGCCCGAGTAGACCTTTACCCTTTTTCCCTGTGCCCACCTACCTTTTCCTCACATTCACCTTTTTATCAAACCACTCACCGATTCTACCTTCGGCCTCATTCATTCTGGTTTGAGGGGGATCACCTTCACCCAAACATGGGGCAACCACATTTTATTTTTGTTAGCGTCACTTACCAATACAAGATACGCAACAAAAAGGGGTAAAGTGTAGACACTAAAATTAGGTCACACTCCCCTTTGGTCCCTCAACGAATAAACACCCTTCATTACATTCACCTAGCCATGGCCCCCTTTACCCCACTAATATTAATTTAATTAAATTAATTCATTATACTCACTATATATTATTTAAATATCTTATTTTAAATAATATCCACACATACAGTTCATTTAGACACCTCACCAAGCCAACTCAACCTAAGACCTATTCTTAGTAAGTTTCCATAACTAACTAAGACTTACCCAAAACCTAAAAATCAATGCCGAAATTCCCTCTAACCACATTCCCGCATGCTCACAAGAGGCTCCCAGTCTAATCCATGGGTTAGCAACACGAGATCCGAGGAAATCAAGAGGATCTCCCTAGTTTAGTAAACATAGGAAATCCCACCTTGACCGACGCCGGTTACCCCTAACCATTATCGGTTAAGCTAGAACCAGCTGTCGGTTACCCTTTTAACCCTAAAACAACCTTATTCTCAAGGTTGGGAAAGGTTGGAAGTGGGGAAAAGTTGGAAGTGGGAAGTAAGAAGTAGAAGGTTGGAAAGCATTAACACTTCTCAAAGAGATAACACCTCTTCAGAGAGTGAATTCCAGTGAGAATCCACATGCAAGGAAGGAGATCAAGCATCTTTTCCTACACAACCATCCCATCCATGATCTGATCTAACCAAGCAAAGAAGAATGTACATGCATCCCATACAAAAGATTTTCTTCAGATTGGTGATCACTGGTAGCCTTCAAATCCCTCATCAACACCTCCATCCCTCACTCACAGGCATTCAAGACCAGAATCTAAGTAAGTATAATGTCATACTTTTCTTGGTTTATTTCATTTCACCATCATTTTATCATCTATTGTTTACCTACCCACCTATTGACCTTCTCCAACATTTCCACCTCTATATACCCATTAAAACCCTGCCAAAGCCTATCCCAATCACCCAATACCTCATCCTGACCAACCATAGTCCTTTGTGTAATCACAAAGGAGACCCAAAGCTTATTATGTGGCATTTCTAGATTTCCATAGTAACTAACACCGGTTACACTTGACCACCATTGGTTACCCTTAACCGACATCGGTCTCTATTTTTTCCCATACACCTAAAAGCAGAGACCTACCCACCATATTCCATCTCACCCTCATCCACGTGATCTACCCAAGGCCTCTATCAAACCCGCGAGAACCCAGAACCAATCATTTGACCTTTGGATTCTATTCTAGCTTAGCATGTTAGATTAGATCTATTTCTTATTGTGTTTTAAGTGAGATACCTAAATCATTTCAAATTACAATAGGATTTACTTTGTTTACAACATTAAATTGTTTAAAATAGTGGACTGATAACCATCTAGGAAGTATCACACTTCCCGGATCTAGCATACGCTAGGCAGTTCACTGCCCATATTGTTTAATTCCTTCTGGTGGTCTTGCTTTTCATTATAGGTAGTTCCTCCTAGCCAAAAGGAAGCTCTCACAATCAGTTGTGGATTCAAAAGTCATATGCACGTAACAACCCATCAACCAACATTTGAACATGTATTCCTCCTACGCCTGTTACCCTATTTGTTTCATCAACACTTCAAAGAAATGATCTAAGAAACATGTGAAACACTTCTAACCATCGCCCAAACTGCATTATCCAATTCCTTTTTGTGTCTATCGTGCATGATCTTCACCTCAACGATTCCAAGAAACAAATTCCCGTAAGTGTATCTTGCTAGGTAGAATTAATTAAATAATTATCTTTCTCGTAAGTGAAGTGAAGTGATGTGATTTTGTAAATAAACAGGACTGCCATATATCGGAGTTTAATGAGGTAGTGAGTGTGTGTGAGAGATTGATACGAACTTCGATTCCTCTGTCATACATGTGGTTGACATCGAGGCTTCTGGTGTTTTGGCATTTTTTTTGCTAGTGATATTATGGGATGAGTGCCAGTGGATGGTGGTGCCTGCAACCCTGTTCAACGCCTCCTCATTATTCTGCATTGAGGAGGTTGGAGTTCTAATCAAGGAGCAATTCCCCATCCTCGCACTCGATAAGGTGTGTGCAATCATGCACAACAACATACGATAAATGATACAATTTCACCACCTTATCCAACACATATTAACCATGGACAAAGAAGTTACATAACACCACTCCTAGTCCAACCTCAACCTCACAAACAAACTGAAACCTTGTAAAAACCAGTTACTTTTACTACACCACTATACAAAACATATGTTCACAACTTTCTCCCTGTACACTATTTCACCCATTTTCCATTTCTATATATTAGAATTTAATATCGTAATCATAATTATTTTTAGTGATCTCTAACATAAACAAATACTATTTAATGTATATTGGATGTAAAGTTTTTGCCAATGGTATGTGCTTTAAACCAAGGATATTTATAAAGTAGCAATTTAATACCATTCTTTTATGATTTTCACACTTTATTTAATCCTAATCAAAACATTTAAAATAATAAAATATGTGATATAAATAATCGTATATTAAAAATAATATATTTTATATTAAATAATTAAATAATGGATATACATAAATATATATGTATTAATATGTTTTTTTCTATTCATTTCTAATATATTAATAATAAATATTTTTTAGACAACAATTATTTTAATAGAACATTAAAACGTTAAATTAGCACAACCTTCATTATCTCTTTAAGATTTACCTATAGTAATATAAATGTTAAATTTTATAAGTAAAGTATAACTATAATTGTACGTTAGTCGAAACAAACTAATATAATAAGTATTTCTACAAACCAATGTTTATGAACACATCCATGAGTTAAAATTTCAATGGTTTCTTTTAATATCCAATTAAATTTTCTCCACTAGTGAGCTTTGGCAGGTGTGAATGTGAATTAACTCACAATTTCGTCCTTCTCTACTAGGCACAAGTATCCAAGATTCAAATCAAAAGGGTAGTGTTTCACTATTGCACTACTTGATTAATACTTAAAATAAATGCCATGAATTGAGTCAAATTTTTAACAAAATATCAACATAATTAAGACTTTTGCATTCCATTTTTTAGGAAGTTATGCCATTTTTCAGCACAAAACCATCATAGATTGACATTATATTGAATATGTTTTCCCTCTAGAGTTTTGCATTTTTAGTTACACCAAATTTACATTAAAAATTATCATAATATATGTGTGCATATGTGTGCATGTGAGTATGTGTGATATAAATAATACATCCACCTATAAAATATTATAATTCTTATAAAATAATATATTTTAATACTTCATAAAAAAATTACAAATTCATAAAAAAATAAAATATCATGGATAACAAAACAAATTTTCTTAAAATTACTAAATGATGTATAATCCCACATCAAGTTACGCCTCAATTTATAAAAAATTAACATAGTCAAACAAAGTAGAACAGAACCACGGTTAAGAAATACAAATCCAACGAACATATTGCATCAAGTAGTTGGATAACGACTAGAAAAATAACCAAAATGCAAGGATAATTCTAAGAGTGGATCCCTAAAATTTTCTATAATATCTCACTGAATCCTAGACACTTTTAAATCATTTTAGTTGCTAATGTTTGGAAAATTCACTGGTACATATCATTTTTTTGGCTATTCCATTGGATCTTTTGAAAAAATATAGAAAAATAAATATCATATTTAAATAAAGATATAGTGACACCCATCGTCTCTTTTGGATTGTTTCTACTCAATGTAAAAAAATTCTCTTGCGATCTCTTTAAAATTTATTTGTTAACTCAATTTTCTATAAATGAAATGGTTTATGTGTTTTGAGTCATTATCTAAACTATTATCAGCTCAAGAGACAAAAATGATTTTCCCCTTAAATGTAAGTTAAAGATACAATAAAATATAATCTAAACTATGATCGATTAATAGGTGAAAACAACTATCAAAAGATTTGTCTCAAAGGTAAACTAGAACTTGGATGCATATATCCATAGTCTAATATACCATGTATTAATTACTAAATAACACAACCATTGAAAACTAATGTCTTAAAATGTAATGAACTATAAGTGATATTTTTTTATCTCATGTAAGTAGTTTGATAAAGAAGATATCCATTGACACTTTGTGTCACAAAACATAAGTTGAACATGCAACAATTGAATGGAAATAGAAAAAACCTCAACATAAAGGTGAGACAAATTATAAAGGAAAACAAATCTTTAACAAATGGAAACATGTTATATACATCTAAGTTACTAAAAGGTAATATTTACCAACAAAAAGTTAAAACATATAATTATGTGTCATTTTTTTGCACTTTTGTAATTTCAAAAAAATAGGGCTCACAACCAAAACATGACCAATAATACATAAAATGATCAAACATGATTTTGTAAGAGCTTACATATACAAAGACACAAAGTGCATCCATAATTTCACTTATTTTTTAAAATTTTAAAGTATTTTTAAATATTTATTTACTAGTCACATTTTCAAATATTATATGAAATTTGAAACACAAATTTTAGATATGTATTGAAAATGATGTTTTATGTAGTCACAAAGAGACAATAAAAATAAATGGAAGTTTTTTTTAAAGTCAAAAAGGGATTCAAGATCAACTATATTAAAAACATCAAACAAAATATTGAACAAAAACCTGATAAACAGGTACTAGTATCAAGTTAAAGCAACCCAAATTGGTGTTGCAGTAAAAAAACTATTACATAATATCTATGTTAAGAAAGGTAAGCCAGTAACTTAATTATTTTCTTCCGAAGAGCTAGAGACTTCCACTGTAGGCTCCATAGGATTGCAAGCATCTTCTTCAATAACTAGGGCCACAGAGTCTTTTCCATCTTTGAATATTCAAAATTGTCCGTCTGTACTCCAAAGCACCGTAGAGAAGATGGAGTCTAATTTCTCTCCCTGAGTGATACTTTCCAGGAAAGAGTCGACAAGTGACCAAATCTACTCCAATCCAAGCCCAATGTCAAGACCCAATTGATCAATATCTTCATGAATAGAAAAGGAATTTATAGCACCCAAAAGAACCATTTGAACCCCAATAATTTAGGCAACTTCCAGTGTACCCAAGAGATATGTAGATTGACTGGGATCACCTATAACTCTCACCACCTCCTCCACCACTGCAATGTCTCCTAAAATTCCTAAAAGATGAGGCCAGAGAAGATTAATAGACATCCAATAGAGGATCTATGGATCCTTCACCCCTTTAATCAATGTGCTCTACCAAAAATCAATGGCCTCCTTGGTCGTAACCCTAATACCCTTATCCAAAAGATGCCCAACATTGAGCATTTTCCTAAGCTTCAAATCATTCACCAAACCCAAAAAAGAGAAATGCACATCCTCCAATGAATACTTGTGAATCAAAATATCATTCATCTCTTGCACAGTGTTCGTGGGCGTGTCCCTCACTATATTGCCTTTGGTGTGCTTGGTAGGGTCGAAGATACCTTGTCCTTTATCCATTATCCTTATGAATAAGACCTCTGTTTTGTAAACAACTTACAGATAACTAAAATAACCAAAATCCTTGATTTATAATTCCCTTCGTATGTAAGAACCCATGTGAAATTGCATGTGAAATTATTGTGGTTAATGCCCACGGGAGGTGGGAAAATCATCAAAAAGAATGGTATTTAAATAAAATGATAATTATGTTGTCCCTCCTTCACCAACTTATATATATATATATATATATATATATATATATATATATAATTGCCATATTTTTCTATTAAACCTCCCAATTAATCCTTTCATATCATTAGGGTGTAGGACTAATAGTTTTTTATTCCCCTTCCTATCATTGAGATCCACCCCAGAATTAACAAGTTTATCAGCCACTTTTTGGGAACTTCGGTAAATTTGGACAATTGGGAGTGGTACGATAAGGGTTTAGCAATCGTCCATAATGCCAATGATTAATTTTCCCTTTATTTATTACATTGATGATAACCTGTGAGTCACCCTCAATGTATAATTTGTCCCAAGCATTTTGTTTCATAATTTGTAACCCTCTCTAAAGATCTTTGGCTTCGGAAAAGTTGTTGGAGCACTTTCCAAGAGCTTCCAAAAATCCCAGAATGGGTTGACTTGTAGAGTTCTTGAAAATACCACATGCACCAACTTGTCCAGGATTATTTCTTGCAGTGCCATCAAAATTCAACTAAGTAAATAATCATTGGGAGACTTCCAAGTTTGAGCTCTAAATTTATTTTCTTTATTGCTTACCACCTTATCAGGTATGCCATCTAATATGTTACTCCAATTTGAGTAAATACTACCATCAACTAGAAGAATCTTACCATCCTTGGGAGTCCAAACATGAAGAAGTTCTCTGATAATTTTTAGAGCATGAGTAAGGATAATGTCAACATTTCTTTGTTCATTCTTGAAAATTCTTTGGTTTTTTTCAAGCCAAATATTCTAGCAAACAATATGATAATGGTAGACCATATTTTTAGCAAGTGGGCTTGATTTAAAGTGGTAATTATAGTAAGCTATGAGGTCTTTTAAAGAATTGGGAATCACAAAACTGAGATTGAACTTACCAAGTAGTTGTCCCTAGATTTTATGAGAAAAATCACAGTGGAACAAGAGATGGCTAATTTCATCTTCCGCTTGCTGGCATAAAACACACCACAAGGGCCCATGAAAGCCCATTTTTTGAGATTTGACTGGGTGAGAATATTATCCCAATAAGAAGTAAAAAGGAAGGCATTAGTCTTAGGAAGACCATATTTATACCAAACCTACTTCAAGGAAAATGATAATTTTCTCTTATAATTGTAGTTAAGATAATGGTATAACCCTCCTTAACATTATAATTACTAGATTTTTCACCTGTCCAGATCAAGACATTATTCCTATTAGAAAAATGAAAAGGTTTGAGGGTCTCCATTAGCATCTGTTTTTCATCCTCAAGGATATATGGAACTAGGAAATCTAGCCACCCATCCTTGGATTGGTTATAGTAATCATTCACCAAATGCCCAATTCTTTGAATGCATCAATCCATAAGTCTTCTAAAGTTATTAGTAGCTAGGGGAGTACAAAGAATCCAAATGTATAACATTAAATTGTCCTTAGAAATTTTTCCAACATTCCATATTAATAAAGGCTTAATGATGACCAATGATTTGGTCATTAGGTTCCAGACATGTGACCTAGGAATGTGATTTCTGATAGTAAATATACTTTTTGGTATCTTATTCTCTAGATATTTCTTTCTAAGAATAATATTCCACATGGCATTATGCTCCATATATAGTCTCTAGGTGATTTTTTCACCTAAGGCCAGGTTCATCTATTTAATTTTGAAACCTAGACCACCCCAATCTTTAGGAAGGAAGAGTTGATCCCATTTAACTAGTGGAATCTTTTTCATATCAATCATGCCACTCCACAGGATCTGGTTTGGATTAATTTTATACAATTTTCAACCTTAGGAGGGATTGGGAGGACATACATTATATATATTGGGATAGCTGGGGTACATGAGGAAATTAATTAAATTTTTCCAACAAAAGAGAGCCACTTACCTTTCTAGTTGTCTAGTTTTCTCAAAATTATGTCAATGGTGTTCTTCCATAGATCCGAGGAATTTTTTCCTTGAAAGATTGGAATTCCCATATAAGAATAAGGAAGGGAAACTAATAATATTTCCAAGATCTTGTAAATTAAAATTTGGGTTCTTTTGTTTGTATGAAAGAAGAAATTATTTGACTTTATTTTATTCACAAGTTAGTCAGAGGCCTCTTCATAGAGGTCTAACACTCATTTAAAAGCTTTTTCTTCCCCAATGGTAGCAATCCCTACCAGGATAGTGTCATATGCAAATTGGAGGTGAGTAATTATGGGATTGTTGTTAGAAATTAAAACCCCAGACAAATATCTGGATTTCCTAAGATGATAAATCCATATACGTAAAGTGTAACCATTATCATGAAGAGATAGGGAGAAATAGGCTTACCTTTTCAAAGACCTTTGGAAGAGCTAAAGAATCGCGTCGGTTTGTAGTTGATTAAAACAAAGAATTTGGGGGAGTTGATGTAGGAAAATATTCAAGTTCTCCATGATAAATCGAACACAAATTTTTCCAAAATGGAAATCTTTGGCCATATCCAACTTAATTAGAATATTTCCTAAATTTTGTCCCTTAGCCGAATGGATGAGTTCATGATGAATTATAATGCCATCCAAAAATTTTCTTCCAGTAACAAAACCACCTTGTTCCGGCGAGATGATCTTATGTTGTATACTTTTGAGTCTATTGGAAATTACATTTGAAATGATTTTATAAAAGACACTATAGAGAGAAATAGGTCTAAAAGAATCAAAATACCTTGAATTTAATGATTTGGGGATTAATGTTATGAAATTGGAGTTAATTTGTTTTAAGAGATCATGATAGGTTCTCGATTCTTGAACATTCTCCACTACATCCTTTCTAATAGTGTCCCAATAAAATTGATAAAAGCCAACTGGAAATCCATCTTACTCGGCAGATTTTTCAGGTTTGAAAGATAAGACCATTGATTTAAATCCCTCTTCGAGAAATACAAGTGTTCAACATTTCATTGTCATCATTAGTGACAATGTTAGGTATTTGACTTAGAATTTGATTTCTAGCTAAGGATATTTCAAGGCCAGAGTCAGTGAGAAGCTCCTTAAAATATCTTTATGCCTCCTCCCCAATCATTTTCTTATCAGAAATGAGATCACCTAAGGGGAGAGTGATTCTAGAAATACGATTAAATATTCTACACAAAACAATAATTTTCGATCATCATCTTTAAGTCATTTGTTTCGATATTGTTGTTTACGATAAATTTCTTCCTAGAGAAGCACATGATTGAGAGAGTTTACCAAATTTTATTCTTTTTCTCCTCTCATCTTTTCATTTAATCCATCCTCTTATATGCCCTTCCCAATAATGGTGAGTTTGATTTGAATCTCATATTTATTTTTGAAGATGTTCCCAAAAGCGTACTTATTCCATTCTTTTAACTTGAGCTTAACTCTTGTCAAAATTTTAGCAGACTATACATTTTAGATCCATCAATTGGGAAATTCCACAGTCAGAAAAAAGAGGGGTCAAAGAAGGATATTTGGTCCACATTAGTTCAAATTTTAAAGGCCTTCTAGCTAGGAGGATAGGATGGAGAAATAGACAGAAAAATGGGCCAATGATCAGAATCCACGTCCCAGGAGATTTCATATCCGATTAGATTATTTTGTTTAATTCAATTATCAATGATGATGAATTTATCTAATACTTCAGAAACATAATTAATTCCAATTCTTAAGTTTGTCCAAGTATATTTCCCATTTGGGGAAATGTCCACTTAATCACATCCCTTAAAAAATTGAGAAAATTTTGTGGTAGATTGAGAGATTACACTGATCCACTAGTTTTCTCAATCTGGAGAAATAATTATATTGAAGTCCCCCTAAACATCTAAAGTGTAGTAGGATGTAGATATTTTAATATTTTAATAAATAACCAACAAGTTTCTCTACCAATGTTGTTTTGTGGCCCATAGAGTCTTGAACCACACATCGATTCCAAACACTCTCAAATAGCAATTTTTAATATCCTTGAGCACGTTGATTCTCTCTTGATCGAACTAGGGAATATGAAACTCAACCAAGATTGTGGCACACAAGGTGCCATAATCCATTGTTGTTTGGTGTGGATCATACTTATGGTACCAACTATGTGTGCGGTCTTACAATGTAATTGTCAACTAATTGGCATTTATGTCCGATGTAGTTATTCCTTGGCCCTCCATAAGAGCTCACATTTATGCACATACTCCATTGCATCTTCTAGTCCTTTGTAGTTAGGAAAATAGAGAGACATCTTATAGAAATTTTTAGTTTGTTGCGGTCGTAATTTTCCTTGTCTGAATTACTTCCACTTGGGTGAGGACCAAATCCACGCCTTGAACCTCCACCAGGATTTGTCCACTTGGGAGAGGACTAAATCCTTCCAAGCCCCATATTATCGGAACTCTTGTATGTATGTAGGTGATAGCACTCGTCGTGCACAAACACTTTGTGCTAGTGCTATGCCTATAGTATTTATTCTAAGAGTATCACAATAATATTTTATCCTTATGCTTCACCTACAATGCTACTCCCAAACAAATCATGGTGATCGGATAGAAAATATTGCTACATATAACTAGCCACCGCCATGTGCACTTCTTTTATTTGATGTGTCTCTTGAGTTAATACTAGTACACATCTACATGTATCTCCATCCCAACGTGGTGATCCCTGATTTATTTCTCATTAACCGTCACTATGATGATCCTCTATATGAAATTATGAATCTTGAGTACCAAACACAAGGGCTAAGGATCCGGGGTGGTCTAGAAGCATGCTAATGTTTTCCAACTCTTCACTAGACTCACTTTCACTAGATGTTGAGAGGGCCCTTCTATTGCACTTTTTCAATATGAAAGGGACATAGTTCTACGGCCCCTCACTTCTGGTTGGGTTCCTAACACTACCTATCTACCCTATTCCTATTTGTTTTAGTGCCTCTTCAATCACCCTTTCTCATGCATCACCATATTTTTTCAATATTTATTCTCTATCAAGTAGTTCCATTTGGCTAAATGCTATCCTTCCTGACCCCTTTCCTTGTCTTTGTGCACATTGGGGTTTTATCCAACCATTAACAATTTCTCAATTCCAAGATCAACCATCAAGATCTTGATAACAAGTAGAATTACGCGTAAGTATGATCCTTTGGGCTCGTAAAGAAACTTGAATTCACATTCCTCCAAGAATGAATACATCGAGATCATGTATTCTAAAGTATAATTATTCAACACATCTTTCCACCAATGATCTACTACATGTTTTCATAGTGCATCCAATTCATCTAATTCTTGAAACATGCTCTAACTCCATATATTCTTTCATTCAATATTATTTCTTGTTTTGTGCATATTTTACTAACCACTCATATAATTCTCATGGAAAGAAGTTGAATAATGTCTCATAAATCTCATCATATAAGTTGTCTTCAACCCATTTACACAGATTGAAATTAACACTAGTGTTTTATCTTTACACAAACTCTTCTTCACCTTCGTGTAACCAACATTATATGTTATCCAAGGATATATGAAATGTAATATGCACACCACATCTTAAGATTTAAAGAAAAAGAAGATCCCAGTAACAAAACCAAAATTTTGTGCTAAAGTCTAGTTTCAACACAATGGTTTTGGGCACACTAGCACATCACCTAGGTAAGACTAAGTGCTCACTCAAAGTGCACACAACTCTACCAGGTTCATCCTTGTGATTGACTGCCAAGATGTGTGTCTTGCATTCATGGCTAACATAACATGCCAATATATCACATAAAGAACATGAAATACTAAAACATGTTATAAAGACAATTGATCATTAACCAAAGAGTTGTATTTCCATTATAATAATATTGCATTACAATAATTAAAGGAACTTTACTCAATATATGATTCATACAATCTCCATCTACAAAATCATGTGTAAGGAAGGATTCATACACAGACTAACCTCTATTCTAACCAAATCTATGCTTATACATGGATGAAATTCTTAAATGGATATCTACACACACACACACACACACACACACACACACACACACACACACACACACACTCTTTGTCTCTGTCTCTCTCACACACACACACACACACACACACACACACACACACACACACACACACACAAACACAAGGTGGAAACTTTTCCTTCATATCCTACATGCTTTAATCTAAAATTAGACCAATCCTATACATAGCCTACATGATTTAACAACTCACACTTCCTATAAATAGAAGCCTATCATGTGGCTCTCCATAAAATTTGCTTTATCTCTAGAAACTTCATCTTTATCATGTGTGCTATAAATATCTTCTACTGCATGTGTTCTAAACATATCTTCCTCCTTCATGCATGTTTTATGTCTATTTTTAGCTTTTCCTTGACAATCACGTCAACCCGTGCTTTTTCTTATTTTTAGCCTGCCTTAGAAATCTAACTACTGATTTCATTGTTCTTGTGTGTAAGCCATCACGCGTGTTTCTTCACATTCATGCACATGTTTCAACCCTTGTAAATACCTTGTTAATGCCTCCATGTGCACCCTTGCACGTATACTTAGAAATTTTCTCAGCCCAACACTCGTATTATATGTTTGGTTAAAAACCTTTTATAACGAGTTAATTATTAAATTAAAAAAATGGAAAATATTTAAGTCTTTCATTAAAATGGTTGGGATTGAATCCCTATTTTAATCTCATCAACTAACCCCTTGTATTCTTAAGGCAAAGATACATCACATGGTCAATTTTTATTGCATTTGATTTGGACTATTTTGCATCAAGACTATACTATTTACAACTCGACCAGATACACATCACTATACATACCACCAAGCCCATGGTGCAATGAGATCACATCATCGAGCCATATTGATGATATATGCAATGCTAGTTACATAGACCAAACCCACCGATCTAAGCTCTATATATTAGATACACACATATTATACTAACCAACTCATGCATAACATGACTCACTTGTAGATATCAATAAGTTAGTAGAGTAAGTCACCTTACCTTTATAAATGAGCAAATACATTGTGAAGGAAAATAACTATGCAACTTGGAACTATTTAAGCACCTAAAGAGTCTAATCCTTGATGTATGTGGGATTAATCGTCCACTATGTATCAAAAGAATAATGGGTTAAGCTCATTGAGATAATTGGAAAGCCAACTGATTTGGTTAAATGTTTGGGATCACCTGACTCAGTCAAGTTTTAGACTTGTGCAAGTGCTAGCAACATCCAACATCACAATTCAATCTACATAAACTACAAATACATTGACGTCATTATGTCAACCATAGACACCCTACCCTACTCTTCCCATATGGTAAAACCATAAGGGAGAGATAAAAATAGGAACACGAGAATAACTAAAATTATCCTTGAAGAAAGAATTAAACTAGGCATTATTTTATTAAATGGAAATGCATGAATTTGGAAGAGGAGTTAACGGTAAGGCATTCATTGTATACAAAAATAAGAGAATAATGATTTACATGGGAATGATATTTAATGTGAAATAGTGTGAATATATACACATGTCCACAGGGTATGTGAAGATGAAGGGACGGGGAAGTTGGAAGTTCATCGGTTGAGGTAGTATGTAGAGACAATGGAATAATATGCCTACATTCCCTCGTTATTACATTGATTTTACAAAGTTACCCCCAAAACATCATCATCTTCTTGATTCTAGTACTTCTTCTTCTAAGTCACCATCTTGTTGAGTCGTGACATATCCTTTCTACTTCATGTGGCAATGAAAACATCTGGATTTATGTGAATTATTGTTCTAGATGCGATGTTGTAGCCAAAATTATAGATGAATAGATGAATAGATGAGATTGGTATGCTTGTGTAGTGATACAGATGCTTCTCTGAGACATTATATCTTGTGTTCATTATCTAGATCGTATGCTTCATTGATCTCAAAGCATGAATCTTCTCCTTATGACACCATACGTTGAACAAGAATCATTCAAGCAGTCTTTGAATCAATATTTATTTGAATTAAAAGTTTTGGAAACTTTCAAGCAACATAAAGTAGAAATCAACACTCTTTGGGGCTTGAATTTTTCCTCTCAAAGGTTGCATGTCTCCATGGTTTCTCTTAGCATTCCTAGCATCTCTGAGCATGATTGACATGCACTCATATTTTTGCATAGGATCATAGGCTTTACCTTATTGACTAGGTGATTGTGTTCTACAAGTTTTTTTTTGTTATAACATAGGAAGAAAATTTATTGTCAAGGGATATGTTTCTCTTGTAGCTTTGTAGAGGAATTGATGAAAAATGCAGTTGGGCTTGTCTACTGCCTTCCAATTTCAGATTCATTTTAGTGGATGTGGTACCCACAACATGTGTTGGGTAGAGCCCCAATAGCCGGTCAGTCCACTTTTATATTAGATGGGAACCCTTATGATGTTATTATTCATCATACTATGTTTATGGTGATAATTCTACAAGCTCGGAATATGATAAGTGGTCCACTCTATAACTTTCCAAGTGGAGGAGTTTTTCAAGGAGAAGCCTAAACATCACGTAAGTTTACAACACACACAACAAAACTCAAAACCATGACCTCCCACATAAAACACACATACTTAACCACTGCGTTGCATTGCTTTTCATGCAATTTTCTATCGATGTTGACCATATTTCTGTTTGCAAACTTATGTGATGTTTAGGCTCCTTGGTTTTGTACCATTATCAAGCTTCTATGTGTTGGATGAGAAAAGACATCAAAGTCACCATTGGAGAATCCAAGTTGTGCAACCATTATGTGTCATGTCCCATTTTACATTTCAACGCCAACTAATGTCAACTAATGAAGTGACACATGCCAGTCCACAAGGATATTACATAGCTCACAGGAGTCGAGGTATTTGCCAATGCACACATCAATAATAGTAAGTAAAGCTGGTATATGCTTCACACCTTTATGCAATGAAAAAAGAGAATAGATATTATGAGATTCCTCACACATCCTCCAAGATTCCCAATATTCTTTTGATACTCCAATGATATATAACGAGTCACCGATCAGCGAAATAGTTGGTTTGACAAGTCGCCAAGCTTTGCTCTAAGTAGGTTTGTAAAGCTAAAATGCCAAAGAATGAATTGTAATAAAGCGCCGCTTGATACTAATGTCTATAAAAATCAAAGAATACTTAATTGCATTGGATTGATTTTCAATGTGAAACAACGTGAATATATACACATCAATAGGGTATGTGAAGATAAAGGGACATCAAACCTAGAAGGTCATCATCTTCTAACATTCTTCTCTGCATTCTCTTCCTCGGTATATTTTTGTTTCTCATTCTTTGCATTTCCCATGATTCATCCACTTCAATAATTTTCACCTGCACACATAAATCGTGATAGATCTGAATGTCTAAGAGTAAACTCGATACAAAACTATATGTGCATGCAACTCTATTTATATACAAATCTCAATAGAAATTAGGTTATTTTTAATTTTAGTTTTTATAACTTTAAAACAACTTTTCAAATTTTAATAGAATTTATATTTATTATTTAGTTTTATAATAATTTTAAAAATAAAATAACTACATGCTTTAATGACAATTTTATTATATGTAAATAATAATTTTTAAAAATATAGTAACATATTACATATTTTTGGTTAAAAACAATTAAAAAACAAACTTTAAAAAAAAATGTAAAAAACTAAATTTAAAACATTAAAAATGAACAATATTAAGTTACTTATAAAAAATTAACTTGTAAAACATTAAATTTAGAAGGAGACATAATTGTAAAACATTAAATTTAGAAGGAGACATAATTGTAAAACATAAAATTCAGAAGGAGACGTTTTGGCGGCACTTTGGTGGCGCAGGAGGGGTTCACACGAACAACGGTTTACGCGAAGGTAGTTCGCGCGAACCCCTCTGAGTGGCACTAACGTGACTCATGGGTGGCATATTTTGGCTCCAAATCCTTTTGGAGGATAATTGTGAGCCAAAATCTGCCACTTAGGTGCCACGTAATTAGGGTAAACGAAATAGTTAAATTACAAAATTTTGACACAAAATTCATATTTTTATTAGCTTTCTAAAAATGTAATTTTCATTTTTTTAAAAATCTATTTTGTTATTTATTTTTTAATTTTTACTAACATACAATATTTTAGGACAATCAATAGTACACAATCAACCAAATTTGAAAAATAGTAGAATATATCAAAAAAATTTGAAAAAAATAAACTTACTATTTATTGAAGTCTTCTTCGTACCTATGAAAAAAAAACTCAATTTTGATATAAATCTTAAATTTTATTGGCATAGACATATGTACACTATTTATTTGAAAATATTTTTACTAAATAATTAATTAAAAAATATAAAAATTTGACAGAATCTCAAAATTCAAATCTTAAAAATACATCTAAAATTTCATGGTCAAAAAATAAATTTTCATATAAATAAACCACCCGAGGACAGTCATTACTCTTTTATAACATAAGAAACAACGTATGAAAAAAATTAAGAAAAAGACCATATTTTTTACCAATTTTATTTTTAAAAATATACATGTATTCTACACTCTAAACACAACATTTCGTTAGTTTATGGAATTTCATGAATGTGTACGGTTTTGTGGCTATTACCTTTAGAAAATCAATGAAACTGAAAATTCATGTTTATAAAGGTACAAATCATACCAAAAAGTGGGACATTTTATAGAAACAACAAGTGAAAGACAAGGCTGCAAAAATTGGTACATATGTATAAAAACCCTTGATAGATCGTAATTTTTTTAGTTCTAAGGTTTAAATATGATAATATGTTTTTTAGATTGGGTAAAGGTAAGGGTTTTGATAAGATCCCATAACCTAAAACAATAGAAATAATACATGTGAAAATAAAATCATTTGACATAAGAATGACATCAAAAACAACTAAAAAAATAATAATGGTTATATCATAGAGAACACAATCATCATATGTTTCCTTTAAACTTATAATGGCATCCTCTAATTTGTACATGTAGAGAACAGACAAAGTAGGAGAAATTGAACAACCATGTTTAATACTAATGATGAAATTGATATATTGTGTAAAACTAGTATGAGTTCGGACTGTCCAACCACCTTCTCATCAAGTGTCATCAAAGTAATACTCAAATGCCTTGGAATATGTAGATATCAAAGATGTTGGATTAGAATCTATTTGGGAATTCATATTGTTAAATTCCTTCCAATAATGATCAACAAAACAACAATGAACCTTACACGTATTTGGTTTTTCTTCTTTGATTATAACCCTAAGTACCAATATATGGTATATTATATAGTGATTCTACTTAAAACCAATTTTCCTTATTTCTCTAAGTTTCTTGAACTTGCCCTTAGAAATATTTGAAATTGGATTGAAGTGCATTAATGTCGTGGGTAATAAATGTTCAAAACATTTGTTATCATGGGATTCCAAATATTACCCCTTATTTTACGATTGACCACTATGTCCTATTTTTCTACCAATACTATGATACAAAATCTATACATAAAAATTACCGGGCTATACAATTGCACATGGTATGTGTCATCGAAAACAAGGTTAACCCCTCCCCCAAGTGATTAATCTAGGGGATATATTTGATGGTCTACCATACCTTTCATTAAAAAAATTGTTACTATTTACTCTCTAATATTGACCTTCACGTGATAGTTGATTTTGAATTTTGAAAGTAATTTTTTTAGTTTATATAAAATTTATATGTCATGTATTGGATTAATAATGATCTCATATAGATGTAAATTGACAAAATTTAAATATAACATGTTGTACATAATATGACATTTGAAAATAATTTTTGTTATGAAATTTGTTGGGTATAAACATTGTGGTAGATCTTGGTAGCATTCTAAAGAGGACATCATTTTGAATTGGACAATGCAACTTATGTATTCTTCTACACTCTCTCTTCCCTATTGAGCTCGTAATTAAATTATTAGTGATGTTTACTCAATCTTTTAAATATAGTACAAGATTTTTGGGTTTTATGTGTTGAAAGTTTTTGGTCTAGGTTTGATTTGAAAATTAGATAGCTCTAACACCATATATATATATATATATATATATATATATATATATATATATATATATATATATATATATATATATATGATTATTTAGTAGATTTCAAGAAGGACCTCATGAAGCTATCTAAATACAATTAGCTTGGTCAACTTAATATTATTGTTTACTAGATAGTAAGCTATTTTTTTAGATATTAAAGTGTTTACTAGCTTGGTCATTAATGGTGTAATCACATTTGTATGTTTTTTTTTTGCAAATTTTGGTGTAATCACATGTGTATGTTTATGGACACAGATCATGATGCACAACATTATGCTAAAGTGATAACAAAAGTTATGGAATTACTTCCCAAGAAAAATGTGAAACACTTGGTGAAGATGGATTTACAAAAATTAAAATAATTTTCCCAACAAGAACCACTATCACGAAAGAAAACAACAAAAAGTGTAGAGATAATATATGGTGAATTTGTTAATTTGACTACAGTTTTTAGAGCACATTTTTTGGTTACATTCTTGAATCATGTTGATATGAAGGAAACATTAGAATTGTTGGGTGTTGATTTTGGATGGAAAAATTCAAAACGTGTAGAAGAAGAATTTGTTGGGAATGTTTTTAAAGGAATAAGTTCTTTGGGTACAATAATTAGGTCTGTTGATAAGAGTATTTCTCATAGAGAAATATTAACTTCAGTTGTAAGTGAAGATATGACAAAGAATCGTCATGTTACCACCATTTCCAAGGCATTAGGTTTATCTAGAAAGATGGTCAACAGGTATGCAAAGAGGAGGAAGACATTGGATGACTCTAATATGGAAGGAAATTGGGCACTAATGTGTAGAAATCCACTTTATGATAAAATAGATGATAATATTGTGAAGATAGTTTCTGATTTTTGGACTGAGAGGACTCGTTCTTCTCCAAATGTGAGGGATGTTTTAAAAAATAGGATAACTCACAATAACTATGATGAAAATATAAAACATTGGCTTGAAATAACTCAACATGAGATGTACATAAAGTTTACAGAAGAAAATCCAGATGTTAAGATTGGACAACGAATGTTTGAAAATTTGAAGCCTTGGTATGTGCGAGATGATAAAGTCCTTGACACATGTTGTTGCTGCTATCACATTGAGTTTGATTATCACTATCATGTATAAAATAATTTATATCATGTATATATATTTTGAGGTGTGCTTTCATTTATATCTATATATTTGAAATTTTTTAAATATCATTTTTTGAGATGTGATTTAAAATTAATGTATTTCAAAATCTATGTTTTTTTCAGGTGTATAGAAAGTTACGGGAAGAAAATGCCCCACCTACACATGTCAGTGAATTCATAACTTCAATTCTTTGCACGATATTCGATGATGATGTCGATGATCTTATGACTTGCATCAAAGGTGTCTGTGACAAGTGTGGGGAATTGAAATTATTGCCAAAAAAATGAAGATTTGGACACAGTTAAAATGGTGGCTTGCAAGAGGTGATATATATATATATATATATATATATATATATATATATATATATATATATATATATATATATATGTTTTTAAATTTGGATGTTAGATTTTATTTTGATTTTTATGTTTACTGCAAATGAATACATGACAATTTGTCCATTATGAATTGATTTTGTAGGTTCAAATACATAAAATATTCAACAAGGCTTGGAAAAGATGCAACCAGTTAGATTTGGTAGAAGAGGAAATCCCCATTGCTACATTCATGCAAAGTTTCCGAAGTTTAATTAGTTCGTACATCAAACATTCTCACTATGCAAAGTGGCAGGCTACACAATTCAAGACTAATAGAGATACATTCCCTATTGGTTCCATATTGTCCGTGGTTGATTTTGTTGAGAATTACTCATTTTCTCATCAAAAGAAATTCATACATAGTATTATCATCATCGACAGTTACTATCATGGTTCAAGTATTTTATAGGCATGCACAATTGGATTTGGATGGGGTTGAAAGTACATATGTGAAGCGAATGATCAAGAAGGAGTATCATTTCTATATAAGTGATGACAAGGAACATGACACCCACTTTGTGAAACATTGTTTTGGTTTGTTCTTTCAATATCTTCATTAGCGAGGAATACAAATAGATCAACATTTTGTTTGGTTAGATGGTTGCGCATCACAATTCAAATCCTCTTGCCCTTTCTTTGCACTCAGTCATTATCATCTTCATCAAAAAATTCCTCATTTATGGAGTTTTTTTAGAGTGGTCATGGGAAGGGAGAACACGATGGTGTGGGTGCATGCATCAAACGTGCTCTAAAGAAACAAAGCTTTGATTATGAGGGAGATCGATTGATTAATGCCCACATCATTGTTGAATGGTGTAAGAAACATTTTACAGATTCAGTTTCAACCTCACAGGCTTCAACATCACACGCTTCAACCCCACAGGCTTCAACCCCACACAAAGTATTTTGGGAGATAACATGTACATGCACATTTAAAACATAGATATGTAGATCTTGATGTGATTTATTAAGTTCTACAAGTTACTAACTTTAAATTTTTTTATTCTAAATTTTGATGTTTGTTTTAAACTTTATTGATCTTTTGAGCATGATTAATTGAAGGTATTGATCAAAGGACAAAGTATGGATGTGAAAGGATTCCCAATTCTAGGTCTTTGCACTCTTTGATGACTATGGATAGTAATAATTGGACAATCTGTATAAGAGATTATTTTTGTTTTTGTTATGAATGCATGAACAAATCATATTTAGAGTGCAATAGTCAAAAACATGGGTATGTAGGTGAGTGGAAGCAAGTTCCTTTAGTTGTGGATGACACATATGGATAAGATCATGATGATAGTTTTGAATATGTGCCATTAATTTCAACTGATTATGACCACATATCTAGACTGGTTAAACAAGGTATGTTTTATTTAAAAGGATTGTATAATTTGATAATTAAATATATATTTATACTATACATGGATCATTGAATGTTTATTTGCATTTTGTTGTAGGTGATGTATTTACAGTCATTGTTGAAGAAGAAAATGTTGAGAAAGTGGAGTACTACTTGTTGTGTTGCACAAAAGAGAGAACAAAGCTAACATGTGAAATAACAAGTGAAGAGACAACATTTTATATTGGCTCGGTTGTAGTGTAGGGAACATACTTACAACAAGTGAAAGCCCTCCAAAGTGGGATTCACTTTGTTGATTACAAACCAGACAAAAAGGTGTATCATTACACCCATCACATAATTGCTACATGGTTACAATTGTAGCAGGTGAAGACTAAAACTAGTCAACGTAAAAAATGGAGACTAGATGTAGAAGACCATGAAAAATTTTTTTACAGTCATTGAACAACAAGTAGAGCCACTTGGTATTATATAGAAGGACATGGAATATTATATATTCATGTCTTCCAGGAATTTAAAATATTTTATCTATTTTATTTGTCATTTGGCATACATATTTGACAACTTTCTTGCTATGATATTAAGGATGGGTTCATTAATGATGTAATTTTGTTCCCTAGTATCTCCAATAATATTATTTCCATTTATATCTATATATAACAAATGAGTTTTAAAAACTTAGTGTTAGGTCTACCCAACATGTCTTGTATTGATGGTGTTTTTAGATATTGTGTACATGTAAAAGACATTAATCGCCATTTTTCAAAAATTGAGTTGATGATTTCTTCACTCGTGGATGGATGTAAAGCAATGGATATTAATTTATATATTATTTTTTCCTCATTTTAGTTTCTCTTTTCCAACATATTTTATAACAATTTGAAACAAGAACTCTTAGTGTCGATAAATCTAACTTGAATCATTTAAAATTTCATGTGAGCAAAATGATAGACAATTAAATTTTGATATAGACAATAAAGAACTACATGACTCTTGTATTAATAAATTTTCTAGAGCTTGTATTTATCCAAATATAATCATTACATGTTTATAAGATCTTTATATCAATTATGATTCATATATCATCTTTCACATAATATATATCTTAAGTAGAATAAAATCCTAGTTTGGATATTACAAAACCCTAGATCCTTACCAAGTTATAACCTAAAAAAGAGTTTAGTCCAATTGGCTTAAGATTCCTCAACCCCCTTTGAGATAAGCATCACCTACATATCTATAATATGAAAATTCCTCACACCTATGCGGTTATCCCTCCCACTAGATGTGTGTGCATATATGCATAAATAATGGTTATGATAAGACCCCAATAAGGCCTCCAACACTTGGTAACAATCCTTGAATTTAGTTATAGTGCATGATAATGTTCTAGGGAAACAACATGGGATTTATGTAGACTTGTAACTTGTTGGCATGCTCTAAGGATGTGATTATGTGATATTTTAATTATTAGGGCCTAAAGTCCTTAGAGTTCTTTAGAATGAAATCCTTTAGATGTCTAAGGAGTTAAGAGATTCCCTTAATAAATAACATGTATGTGTTTATATACACAACTTGTGTGAAAGATTTCCCACTCAATTGACCGTAAGATGATTGGTGTAAGGTGTGTATTTGAAAATGTGACCATTGTAAGTGCATGGGTCAAAATTTTCAACCTGGGTCAAAAACATTGGTCATTTCTACCCTTGTCACTCGATTCTACCCAGGTTTAACTTGGGACCTAATCTCATACATGTGTTGAGTGGATATGAGAGTGTAGATGTGTTCATTGTAAGGTAAATTGGTTCCTAAAGTGCTAAAATCAGTGAAAAGTGTTGATTTGATGGAATCATAACATAGGAATTGAGTAGGGTGTTTTTACAATTAAGTCAATTTATGTGTAAATGGGAATATGTTGGGGTAGATGCCAAATAATTATTTCCAAGTTCCTTAGGTCCAAATTTTGGGTCCTACATTCTACTAACAATTGTTTGCATGATTTGGATGTTATGTGAGTCCACATACCTTAAGACAACTCAGGTACATGTACATCATTAAACTAAATATTAACATACCTAATAGGGTCTATGTCACACCGCCATTAACACTTATTAGAAATTTTATTATTTTGGCTAATTATTGTTTTGCATTAATCAAATACCCTTTGGGAAGGTAAGCCATTTATAATGTTCCCTCCTCAACTCTTGTAGTCATTTTTGTAAGAGAAATTAATGGAATTTTGGAGTTCAAAGGCACCGAAGAGACAAAAAAAGTCCATGCCAAAATATTTTCATGAGGTAGTGATCATAGCCCTAAAAATATTCTTGATGTTTTACATTTCCTTAAATTCAATAAATTATGCAATTATTTTGAGCAACTTACTTTAGTTGCATATTATTTTAGTTGAGTCCCCTTTGAGAGAACCTTCAAATCATGGGTTCATGATGCATGGATTATGCCTCACGGTGTCAAGCTTTAGGGAATTCAAATCTTAATCAAGTGTTTCTTTTTGTTCTAACTATAACAATGTTGACCATTGTAGAGATATCATAGCTAATGGACCTTGGTTTATTTGAAACATAATTATGATTTTTCCCATTAGAAATGGTATTTTGTCATCATTGAGAAAGCTAAGCTCAAAATCCACATTTGGACAATCTTTGGTCTTCCATTTCCTCTATGGAATTTTGTGGATTAGTCGATCAGATTATTTAGCCACTTCATAGGGTTTGATAAACCTAATTCGTAAGGACCTTAAATTATTATTATCAATTCAATTTAACTAATCCAAAAAAATAATATGATTGATATTAAAAGTAATAAAGAGTTTTGATATAAATTAATGTGTAAACTAAACATTCAATACACATACATATAATTAATAAAAGATGCAAAATACATTTATTACTTGTATTGAAAGATATTATGACTCAAGGTTAATAATATTACAAATGGTGGTAGAAATGCGAGTGAACATATTACAAATGCAGATGAAGACTTATTACTCTTTATGAGGTAGGATGACATGAGTTGTATCTCCAAAGACTTTGGTTTACAGAGAGGCATTTTACGTTAGGTGTTTTAATAGTACAAATCTCCAAATAAAGTCAAATTTACAATTACATTAAAATAGTACAAATCATGGAAATGTATTGCATTACATTTACTTCATTTTCCATCATTTCACACACTGTAACAACACATGAGTTTATATTTCCTAAGTTTAAGAGAGAGGATAGATAAAGAGAGGGAATACATAAAGAGATGGAATACATTATTTTCACAAGCTTTTAAGTTACTATAGAGTTTTAGAGAGATAGTTTAATACTAACAATGTATTTTGAAAAGATTTGACAAGTGCATAAGTAAAGAAGCATTCACTAAGCCATGGAAGGTTTAATGTAACATAAATTATTACTAAAATATCAAAAATCATGTCTAAAATATCAAAAATTATGTCTAATGAGTATATACATGTCTAAAATCTCTAAAAGTATATCTAAAATGTCAAAAAGTAGGTGTAAAATCTCTAAAAGTATGTCTAAAATATCAAAAATCATGTCTAATGAGTATATATAAAATGTCTAAAATATATAAAATATCACTGAAGTCTCCTTCTGTGCACTAGGGCGAGTGCCAGACCCCTCACTACGCTCTGCATCCTGCATGTTAAAAAAAGGAATATACACGTCATAAACTATATATAGCATGTACCATATATTAAAATATATAAGCAAAATTCTACAACAATTTCTTGATTAATTCAATACATCATATAACAGATATGTACAATTGATTACCTCAGTATTTGTCCCTAGGCAGATGTTGGGAGTATCTACGCTATGTGTAGATCTTTGTCCGTAGATCCCTGTGAAACAAAATAAATAAAATGTAAGAAGTTGATAAATAAGTTTTTTGAATAAAGTTCATTAATTTCTAACATTTCAATTTAGATTAAATATTAATTCTATTAAAACACATGTATCTATACCTCTCATGGAACACATCTCCAAATCTATGGGATTGCCACCCATGACCTCAACACCAGAAAATATGTCACCAAGTGAGCCAAGATGACTCAAGCCTGGAACATCAAGATCCATGTTGTGCTCTGTCAAGAGTTGTGTGTATGTCACATGGGTAGATGGTGTGGGTTGTGAAGCTCCACACACTGGAGCAGAAGCCTAAACACAAAAGTACATGTTTAATTTTAATATTAATAAATTGTAAAGTAATGATGAAATAAAATAAATTTTAATTATATTGGGTGTTTAATTTTCACACCGGAATATAAATGTGTTGAACATCAGGTGTGATGATCCCAACAACAAGAAGTCTATCTATAGTAGTAACGACAGTAGTACCCTGACTAGAAGATACACTCCCACTTTGCTCTATAAAATCTAAAACCCCGATAGTGGAATGCTGCAATGCCATGAAATCACCTCATATGCACGCAACAAGTCAGCAACCATGATGCGTCCTAGCCGACGTTGCCTGAGTGGGATCTATAACTAGCTCAAATTCATCTGGGGAAATCAAAGATGCACGAGCGTATACCTCATTGCATGCATCACTGCTGCTACTAGCACCTCCACTACTAGTATCGCGTCTCTGAAGGTACTGACCCACACGGTCAAAAGATATCAATTGGGTCTCGTGAGCAATTCCAGCAAGACCCTCGATAGCAGCCTCATGTGTAGTCATAACGACAGGTGCTACGACATCCTGAAAGCCTGATAAGAATGGTTGTGGCCTTGGTACAAGTTGTCATGCGTCAACAACTGTAGGAGCCCTCCTTTCTATATGCCTCCCTATGGCTAATACGGCCATGCCCCTGCCCCAAATAACTAGGGATGTCTAAATAGTTCACCTTTAGGTTTAAGTGAACCTCAACATGTAGCATCATTATGAAGTATAACGGTAATTGGTCATTATTCAGAAATTGGCCTTGAGAGGCCACAAATCTAGGATAAATCAAAGGGGCACATAGGGGACATGAACATTTGTTTACATAATATGCCCTTATTTTCCATTTTTCTGCATAAAAACTCCAACAAGACCTCTTAACGACTTCCTTATCAGAAAGTTGTGATGTAATCTCATTATAACCTACATCTCCTGAGACACTTGATTTTAATGAATCCATAATTTTTTTATTGACTCAGAATCAAATGGGTTATATGTTTTCAAACTTGTCTCTATTCTACGAAGATCAACCAGTATTTTTTCACAATGGGCTTTATATTGCCCAATTGTAGTTGGATTTTGGAGAATAGATTGTAATTTTGCAATCTCTAAATTGGTCCTCTCAAACAAATTAGGAGTGGAAGAAGCCATGACTATAAAAAAATGAAAGTAAAATTCAATTAATAGTACTTTTAATTAAAAATTTTCCTAAGATATTCTCCTATTTTAATGAAAATAGAAATATGATTTTCAAGCTTCAATGCAAATAATTTAGAAAATAAGAAATTACATATATCTTATAAGTCAGTCATGCATGAGTGTATGGATCGCATAGATTTAATGGAACTAAAGGAGGAATTATCTAGAATGTAACATGCAGTTTTTTTAGAATCTAATCAAATGCAAGAAACATATTGCACATATCGTTGAGTTCCTACACAACATCACACAATAAATTTTGGTGCACGTAATTAGGATACCAAGACATTATATTTTAGGTTTCTTATTAACAGGTTTATTATTAACAAATAAACCAAGACATTATAAATATACATTTCTTATTAACAAATAATCGAATATAAAGCACAATTGAACTAACATTATCATCAAATGTAATAAACCAAGACATTATAAGTAGGTTTCTTATTAACAAATAATCACCTTTTATTTCTCTTTAGATTGTTACTGTCTATGACTCACAACCTCTGTCAATGTTTTCATTGTACCCTTGAGGTGCAATAGTTAGTTTTATTCACTATGCTATTTGAGAATACATCACGCCAAGACCTTTTTTTGTACATTTTTCGTTTTACTATCAATTTGAGTGTGATGCATTGTATTATATGTGGCTTACAAAAGGGTTCTTTATAAAAGTAACTTGTAAATATTTAGTTGTGATCAATTACAATTCTTATAAAAAAGAATGCATGTTATAAATGTGTAGATAATAATCATGGTAAGATACGTATGATATTAACACAAATATTTCTATATAATTGATAATGACTATTTATGTCCTTGAGGCTAAGTTGGTTTGTAGCTTCTATCAATGTTGATATACTTTGTACAAAGATTGTTTCCACCATTATAAATATTTATAATAAAAGTTCGTGACTTTATTTAAATGTTTTCATTTAGAGTTTTTTGGTACTAATTTATGATTTCAAATGTCTATATAAAACTTAATATCATTGTAAAGTAGCTAGTAACCACATTTAAGATATACAACCTCCACCCACAACCTCTTAAAATTAAGGACACAAAAAGTTTAGAAGAATGTTATTTGACATGATGCCTACAATTGGACACAACCAAAAATCTTATCAAAAGTTAAAAATTAAATGGAATATAAACATGATAACAATCGAAATGAGTAGCTCACATGATCCCTTATTTAAAACAATGAAATGGAAAACTCCTATAGAAAATTGGGAAGATAGGAAATGTTAATTTCCCCCGTATGTGTAGTAAAGACAAAGGAGTTTAATGATGGGGTGCATAACATTATGTGGACACATTAAGAGATGATTTTATAACCCATACTTTGATTTAATTAAGAAGTATTGTGTCAAACCCACATGCTAGTACAAATAAAAATAGAGGTTTAAGCTCATTGGGGTTTAAATATTGATAGGTTACATGGAAGTTATTTATAGGGATTATCATCCAAACATTAAAAAGAGATGCTACAAGGTCAAGGACTCGATAAAAAGGAAAATCTAGGTTGGTCGAAAAATCGATGCTTTATGCAAAGTGATGGAAACCACAACTTTATGTATAGTTGTGGATGTAAAATTGCTAGGGTTATATATATATATATATATATATATACCGGTTATTTCACCCATATAGGGAAAAAGGTTAGTAACAACCGAAACATGATGATTATTCCAATCAAATGACTCACGAGGTTCTTCAGTGCACACGAGAACATTCCAAACATGTTAAATAGGGGAGTTGGGCTTTGAAGGAGGAATTAATTATCAAAAGAAAAATTACAAATTGTACTTGGTTATCTTAAGTTAAACCATTTTGATTCACCATATGAGAGAGTATATTTTGACACTCTTTGCAATAATGAAACCATAAAAAAATATTTTGGAACTAATGTGGATTCACCTACATATCATCATAAGAATAAATTCCCTTTTACATTGAGAGATATCATGCTTATTTGGGGAAAGTGAGTCATTGTATAGTGATGAAGAGATTATATTGGACCTTTTGGATTCCTTGTGGGGAATGTATCAATATTATTAAATGAAATATGATATTAAAATTGGCATTGGTGAGGCATCCAAAATGTTGAGTTAGGTGTCTCATCGACTCTCATAGAGAAAAAGTTTATATTGGGTTATTAATAAAATATCAAGATATTGTTACGTGGTTATGTGCATATATGTTTAATATGCCTACTTTTATCGTGGTGCATAATATTGTTGTGAATTGTGATGTCAAACACGCAAAGTAAAAAGATACATCCTAAAGTTTCCTAATAAGAAATCCAAATTTTTATTTCAATTATGATTTTGTTAAACCTATCGATAACTTTGATAGATTTCCCACATTGTCCCAATCGGTAAGTCAACTAGGGGCATTAAGATATATACAAATTTTTGAGATATTAATAAAGTATGCCCCATTGATGATGTCATCTTTCCCTATACTAATATGATTTTTAATTTCAATGTTAGGCATAAGATTCCTTCTTTCATGGATGGGTTTTATTCGTTATAGTAAAATAAAACAATAATACTCTTCAATCAATTTCTCTCATACTCAAAGTTGGCTCTTTTAAAGATGGTAATACTCATTGAACTAAAATTCACTCAAACCATGATTTTAAAAATTATTGAATAAAGGCTATTATACCAAATGTAGGTAATTATTATGGAATGGATTGAAAAGTAGATATTAAATATACTATATATGAAATTAGTGTTCATTGAGTCATGCCTAGAATTACTAGTTGTCTATCTAGTATCATTGTAAGAGAGATTTCTATCAAATTATGAACTCCATAAATTCAAATGGAGTTCTCAAGAATTACAACATTTCCATTCCATTTTACTATTCTCATTAAATTCCTTAGTTATCAAGATGAATGGATGACTACTGTGAAATAGTAAGGACTACTAATATTAGTAATGTCATAAGGGATATTAGATCCTAAAAAAATTTTAATTATTTCACTTCAAATGTATCTAAGCTACCATATGAAGATAAGTTGAAAAGATGACCTATAATCCCATCAAGGGGATTCTTAAGTGTAGGTCATGTATTGATCAATAAAAACATCATAGTACATGTGTTGGAACATGTGATCCTAAGTTTACATTGTGTTTTTGTTTGTTTTATTTTCTAACTTACTTATATATACAAAACACTCTTTCATAAGATTATTTAAGCTTGAGTATGAAGGAAATTAAATGTAATGGAGTATTTATTAAATTTGTAATATATTCTTGATTTAATACATTTCTTCCATATTAGTTGTGCAAATATTAGTACCAATGGTTCACAGCCCAATGGTTTCTCATGATCCATGAGGAAGGAGAAAAATAGAAGAGACGTGAAGCTACAAAGATTTACATGAAGTTGTGAAGAATTTTCTTGAATTTTTTTGGTGAAGTTATTTTAATTTCTTGATTAATTTCAGGGAGAAAATTTATAAAGAAAATAAATTATTGAAGTTTTATTCGGATTAAATTTTCTTGGAACATGTCATAAGAATCTAAAAATTAAAAAATAATGAAAATTAGAGGCATATATATATTACACCATTTATTGACTAGGGGAAATGAAACCTTTGTGTGGGTTTGATTGATTGTTTCTATGGAGTTTTTACTTGCTTTTAACAAGTGTTTTTAATGAAAAATTAGATAGCAATATGTAATTGTATAAAACTCTTTTTTGGATTTCAAAAATTAACTAAAACCTCATGTAGATCAAATTGCAAAAAATGAGCAAATGTGCCAATGTAGAGGTAGATCAATGAAAAAAATGCAAACAGAGCTCTCTTAAAAATGATTACAAAAAAACATCGTAATTTGCTAGGGTTTTGCAAATAAAAACTAGGGTTTCATTTTTTTTTGCAATTTTCTAGGGATCCTCCATTTTCACCAAAAAAACAACTAAATGCATACCGGTGCTTGTCAATGGCCTCCTCACTCCTTAGTGGCCACGCTAGTGGGCTCGTTGGGCATGGTGGATGCTTATGGGCTTCATTTGGTCTTCGCTTGTGGGTTCGGTCTGGTCTAAACTGTGGGCTCGGTCTGGTCTCCTCGGTTGGATCCTTAAATAGTGCTCGGTGGGCTCTGGTCCATGGGTTGTGGGCTCGGTTTGGTCTGCTATAAACTTCACGCGAAGGAGGTGGGGTGGAGGAAAGTGATTTCCTTTGTAGCATCTCCAATATATAAAAAGAGGTGTTTCGTGTGCATTCACATGAAACCTTCACGTAAACCATATTCAATGCTATACGTGGAAAAAAATAGTCGACGTGTCAGTTCGCGTGAGCCATGTTCGTGTGAAGGGAGTGTTTCGCGTGAACCATATTTGTTTACCACCCAAACTCACTCCTCACTCACATTTTCGGGACAAAAAGTGGGACTCAACACCATGCATTGACCCATATATATTAGATTTTGAAATATGTTTAGTCAATATATGTGATAAAGGTAAGGAAGGAGTCATATTATCACTTAGAATTTTTGTTTTAGTGATGTTCTCTTCCTTTGCATGCATAAAAGGAAGGAAAAAGTCAATCAAATTCTGAGAATCTTGGTAAATTATTTTTGAGATGTGTATGTTTGTGTTTTTACTAGTGTAATTGAGAATAGAGTGATATGTGAAAAGAATCAAGATATGTTTCAAATATAGATTGGATGAAGAGAAGGGAAATGTATGAGGGTAATGTGATGCTTGGTTAAAACAACCCACTTGAGAACCATGAACAACCTAGGTTTAGTTAGAAAATTATGGAATAATTTTTTTTTTTATTAGGAGTTAATGACCAAAGTCTCAAAGACAGTTAAATTCAACTGATAAATTTTCCCATTATAATAATTACTAATTCCACATTAAAAAGCAACAAGAGCAATAAGTCCACACCTAGCTCAAATCTCCCTAGGGATTAATTTAATTACTGATTACATTGACATTTTAGCTAAATATTTCCTGATTAGAAATATTAGGGTTAAGGGACCCAAAATAATTAAATACCCAAGGTATTTAATTCCACAAGATCAAGACAAGAGCAGGGTTTAATTGCAGTGAGAAATGAATACATATTTAAAATCAACAGAGTAAGGTCTCAATTACCCATTCCCAAAACTTGATTAGGAGTGTCTACAACTAGGTTGCTAGACAAAAGCTACCACTAATAGATTTTGGAACAACTCAAATCCACAAGAACAAAATTCTCTTTTATTAACAATTCATAGAGATCACAAGGTCCAAAACTTAGGGCTAGAAGTTTTAGTTAGGTTCAGGGAGTAATTTACCCCCATACCCACTCTCTAACATGCTCGAGTTTCATTTGGATTTCTCTGATACATAGCATTTCCAAAATTTCCATAAACCATTCCCAATGGATAGGAAATTTTCTTACCTTTTCAGTTATATACAAAAGTCCTCCTAACTCCTTACAGAACTCAAGATATGAGCGGGTGGAGTTTTTAGGTCAAATTTTGCCCTAGGGGGACACATGTCAAGAGGTGGGGAAAGCACCTTCAACGGGTTGGTGGGTTGCGGGGTGGCTTGGGGATTTTTTTCCATCGCACGGGCATAAAGGAAAAATTCTTCCACACCTCCGCGGGTCCTTGGTGGACATGTGTCGAGTCTGGCACAAAGTGGGAAAGGGGGTGAGGGGTTAGCGAGCGGCGAAGAAGATTTCCAAATTTCACCGAAGGGAGGCGAAAAGGAAAAGGGATGCCGGGGTTTGCGCACCCGCTGAAGAAGAAAATTCAAGGCGCGAGGCGAGAAAAATGGAGTTGCGGGGAAAATTTCAAAATTTTCCAAAGGCCAAAACTGAAAAAGACAAGGGGTCCGCCCTCCCCGCTGCCACCCCAAGGTGCCACATGGCACGTTCTCATTAGTTGCGGGCCAACGGGGCTAACGTGAAATTTTTTCCCCAAAATTTTCAAAAGGTGTAAGGGTTGAAAGGAAGCCGCGCCTCCACCATAGCTCTAAGAGGACACGTGGTGCCCTCTTATTAGTTGTGGGTTGGCGGAGGAAAAGAAATTTTTTCCAAAAACAATAATTTTTCCAAAAAAATTTCTAAGGCCAAAATGATGGGAAATTTTTGGGTTGCGGGCCCACTAAGGAAAATTTTCCCAAATTCTCCCGCCAAGGCACAAAAACTTCAAAGTGCCATAACTTGAGCTAGAAAGCTCAGTTTTGGGCAAACGAGGACTTTTGGAAATCTCTCGATGCCCTCTTTGTACGAAGCATAAATTTTACTTTTTGATAAGTTTTAAAGGGTCAATTTTACAAAACAATCTACAAGCTTTTAATTGGCAAACTGGTAATTTTCAACTTTTCAATTTGATTAAATTTGGTTTCCTCCTTCACTCAACATGTCAAACAGACATGGAGTATTGATCTAGGGAGGGTTTAGAGTGTTTTCGGAAAGTTAATTTGTTCAATTGATTCAAAATTGTATTTTTCCAACAAGTGACAGAAAATGACTGTTGGAGGGATCGTTTTCAAATTAGCAATGGTTAAGTTGTTTTCTTGAGATTTCTTTGTCAATTTGGGTTCATTTGTGAACCAACATACTAAATTTTAACATCTCCAAGTTAATTAATGTGTGTAGGTTTGAACTGTTCATTTTTATTAAAATGAATTGCCAATATAAAGTTTATAACAATGATCTTTTTCTTTTAAGTCTGTATATCAATTTTATCATTTAAATGTGTATATAGTTTCTAAACTAGTCTATTGCACTTATTTGTTTCTAACAACTCATTTCCAAATGATATTTTTAAAACCTGATTTCCCAATTTGATATATTTCAAAAGAAGACAAGCAATATAATTCTCTCATGCATATTTTCTTTCCTTTGCAATTAAACAGAGATTCCATTCACAATAGTAATTCAATCACCATTTGATATTCCCATTTCAATTACAACAATGTGAATAAGAGATGAACTTGCAATTCCTTATTGACTTCAAAAAGAGAAACATATTTACATTCTTTCATTCCTTGAATACAATTAACAAAATTTTCATTTGGTTTCAAATACAGTTTACAAAATATACAACACTCTTCCACATTCCTTTTTCAAAACAGAGAAGAGAATATAACTCTTTACATTTCACATTTCACTTTCAAACTTTCCTCATCAATACAAGCAACTTCTCATTACAATAATTATACAAATCATCCACTTCAAAGTGGGAAGGAATACAATAAACTTGCTCACAAGAAGGGACTATCAAACTGTACATTTCTTTTTCTCCAGGACAACAACATGCTCATTTTATTTTTTCTCCAAGTTGATCACAACAAAAGAGGGGGAAAGGCAACGCTCTCCACCCAACCAAGACATCCAATGAAAGGAGAAGCCTTCCTTCATCATTGGCCCCCGAGCCCCAACCAAAGTACAATCAAAGGTGTAATTCAACCATGGCAACAATTGGCTTCCACAACACAACATTCTTTCACATACACATTTCTTTTTTGAAACACAATGCAACACAAAACAAACAACAATTCACAACTGCATTTAAAAACATTTCAAAATAGAACTCAGGCTTGATCTTGCAAGCCAAAGGAGCAAGGACTATGGGGGAAGCTACTTATGCCTCCCAATTGGGAATTGGGCATCCACCTATAATCATACCACCAATATAACATATCATATCCCATAAACCTTATGCCTCCCAACCCCTCCTTATGCCCCCACAAAGTAAGAAATGCAAGCTATTTCTTTTCCATGGTGGATCCCAAACCCAAAATTCCTCCACAAAACTATGATGCCCATGGCATTCCCTTATGCCCCCACATGGATTCCCCATAGCCTTCTCCTACACCTTCCCTAAGGAAGTCTACCCAACTAGCCAACAAAAGTAATAAAACATTCTCCATACACACAACTCAACAAGAAAATAACAACAATAAAATAAGGAATAAACTCCTACCTCTCCATGGAAGGATTTTCTCCACACAACAAGCTTTGAATGTCAAAAATACAGTCCCAAAACAAGCAGTGCCAAAGTATCAAATGCTCTCCAATCTCCTCCAAATCAACAAGAGCTCTAATCACAGAAAAATGTGCCCCCAAGGATGAATGCAAAGAGGTTCAACAACCAAGCAATAATCTTCACCAAATATTCTCCAAAGTAAGAGCTCCAATCACAAGAAAAATGTGCCCAAGGATGCATGCAAAATGTTTCAACAACCCCAAAACAAGAAGAGAGTTTGAATTAAATAGAAGAGGGAGAGAAGAGGATGATGTGGATCCATGTAGGATGCCACATCAAACATCCACCAATTCAAACACAAAAGACAAAAATCCATTCTCCCAAGCACAATAAAGAGGTGGGTGAAAAATGACAAGTTACTTACACACTCAAAAAGGAGCCCACACCTCAAGGGACAACAATTTAATAAAATTTAAGAGAGTGCAATTCAAAATAAGCAACATGAGGAATAAAATGCATTTAAAAGTAAAAATTCACATCTCCAACCATTAGTATGGTTGGTGAATTAAATTTAGAGGCATGGGATAAGTTTTACTTATCCCACAAGCCTCAAAAACTACCCCAAGGAAAAATTCGAATTTCAATGGAGGTGGAGTATTTCTTACTCCAAAACAACCTTACACAAGCTCTTACACAACTTACACATCACTTAAAAATTAAATACAATAGCCAAAAAATCTAATAATTAATTTTCCATATCCCAATTTAATTTATTTAAAGTTTAAACATATGATCTCCTCACATTAATCTATCACAATTAATTTATTAAAAGAAGAGAACACATTACAAATAAAATACATACAACGATAAATAAAAGAAACACATTAATAAAATACACAAACCCATGGTCACATATAAGGAAATCCCCCCCATGGGATCCCCTAACTAAATACAACACACAACACAATAAAACAAGTTGCCATGGTGACCTTGTCAAATTCACCTAGAATTCTATTGTGGTTGGTCTCCAATCCCCGATGTTTGTTGTGATATTTTAAACCTACAAAACACAAATACCTCCTTCAGCCTCATGGCCATATCAGAACATCCAACGTGATATAAAAGAAATCACAAAACCAACTATATAAATGAATCACAACAACATCAAAGCAACAACTACATCATTTGCATTTTTAATCCACAACTATATCAACATCATAAAATATTCATTTTCTAGATCTACTCATAATATCCAAAATCACATGTCCGAATAACTTCCATTAAACATCCATGTCAATAGTATATCATCATCCACATATGAGTGTCTCTAATAATCACCATGCATCATATATAATCAGATTCAACAATAATCCAGGATCTGACATCTAACACCATACTAAATCCAAACTATAAGGATGTCCATCATAGATTCTACAGTATCATGATCAGAATAAAAGTGTCGAAGGAAAGTGGGCACTACATCCCCCTCCCCTTAGACTCAACTTCCTCCTAGAAGTCACAAGAACCAATGTGGAAACAATGCAATAGAGAAAGGATCATGCCCTTTTTGGAATTGCTTTGCTTCAACAAGTGTGGGTCTCTACGAACTCCAGTTTGGTCCAATATAATTCAGCAGAAGAAGGGAGATTGCAAGGGATGAGTTCTAAACTTTCAGCATGCAAGGCTACGAACATAAGAATCTAAGGAGTAACTTTACGCTATCAAACAAGATACAACACATAACAATATAACAAGAAGAGTTCCCAAAAGATCATCAAGAGTAACCACCAAGGAAGGGAATTATAGGGAAAATTTCCATAAACTTGAGATGACCACACAGTTTCCCATTGATACACATACCACATTAACCAAAATTGAGGTTTCCACTAGGGTTAAATTATGCTTTCATAGTTTTTGTTTAGACAAGGCTAGCAAAAATCAACCATGGCCAAGATTGCACGAGAAACAAGTCTACACAAGGTCCCACAAATTGAGATCACACAAGATGAGGGTAATCAACAAGGACACCTAAATCAACAAAACATTTACAGATTAAGAAAATATTCAAGGAAATCACTTCTATAACTCGAGAGGGCACAATTAAATTTTCATGGTAATGCAAGAAAAGTCAAGACCACAAGGTTTTCCTATAGTCTGATTTTTACACTTTTGTTTTAAGAATCGAACACACCATACCAACCAAATCTAAAGAAGTCAACCATATAGCAAAAGAAATATATATATATATATATATCTCCCTAGCAACTAACATATCAATTCAAGCACCATACATTAAAGCACAATGGGGATTATCTATCTTATTTCCTACTCAAGCTCGGAATAACCATAAAGAGAGCACAAGGAACACCAAGGACCATTCAAGGTTGCTAGGGAGAAGAGCAAGTAACACGGGGTCCAATCAAATCCAAGGGTGAATAACATCATCTTGCACTTTCCATCCTAATGGGAAAAAGGGCTACAACAACAAGGTGACCCAAGAAAATATGAAGAAAAGAAGACTTCCCAAATTATCTTATATCCTTAACATATGTTGCCTTAAAATTACAACAACTTAGGTTTCCAAGGACAAGACAACACGCATGGAGGTTGCTTCTCAAACAACAGATAAGTCTCAATCCAAAAGGACCACAACTCACATCCATCGAGCTATGGGACGATAAGGGTGTGATGACCCAAAAATCCCACAAGAAAGGCACATACATCCATGGACAAGAAGTAATAAGCAACTAGAACACATTACTATCCACCGGGTGTTTCACAATTTCAGGTAGGCGACAAAACTACAAGTTCAACTATATATTACACTCAATACACATAAATTTTACCCATTTTATAAATCAACTTATTAAGTCAAAAGTTATAGCTTTGCTTGATAAGAACATTCCTTTCATGCTTCCTTAGTTACAAACTTCCTTCTATTATGACATCATCAGTTTACGTTATAAAGAGCACCACTAAGGTGGGCATGATGTCTCACCATTATGTATAGGCAGAGAGAGCATTTAGTTTACTTGCAAGGAGGAGGTGGATGGAAAAGATTTCCTTCTATTCTTCTACATGGTTTTTATTTCTTCTATTAATCTACCAAGGGTATAACAAGGATCACTTCTCTTTTTCTATGCTCCAGTTAAGTTCCAATGTCAAATCTCCTTAACTATAGTTTTATGGCGTTTTTCTTGAGTTGTCTTATCAATCAACTTTTGATGAGAATGATGGTTCAAACACATCACAAAATTACTTTTATGGGAAGGAGATACAAATCAACACACCACATTTTGATTCTAAAGGAACAAGAGACATTCAACATAGAAAACACATTATTAATTTTTCTGTAAGAACTAGGAAACAATGAACCAACATGAATCACACCAAGATTTCAAAAATTCACCAAATAATTTCAAGCATCATTAAACATTCTTAGTGGGTCTCCACAAGTTTCATAAGAAATTTTCAAGAAAGGCTCATTAAAGAGGTATAATCTTACTTTTACGAATCTATTAAGGTTTTATATTTTTTTTTTGTGGTTTAGGATGGTAACATTTTACTCCCCTAATAACCAAAGAAGGTTTTCCAATCAATACTCATGTCCCCACAAGATACCACCAGCCAAGCAACCAGATGACAATGCAACTATACTCCAAGGAACCACATCCACACTAAAAGGCATCAAATGCAATGGGGCAACCAAATAATTTACCAATCATGGACTTTACAGCCAAGAGTTATAGTTTAAAAAAAAAAAAAAGAGGAAGTACAATATAAGCACCACCGAGATTATCTATTAAGATCTACCAAACTAACATTTCTAAGAGAAAGATCCAAAAGACCCAAAGCATCCATAAGTGTTTCCAAGTAACCCAAAGATTAATAGGTCATAGAATGTTATTCATAGTAAAGGAAATTTAAGGTAAGGGTAAACTTATTTATAAGTGAAGAGAGTAAAACAAGTACACTTAACCAAACACACTTCTGAAAGGCTTAAATCTATCCATAATTACCAAGATGCATACATTCCACGAGTCAAAACTTTTTATGATGCAACTAGGAACCCAAGATATAATTTAACATGCCATCGATGAAAAGTCACTATCAAAACAAACACTTTTCTAGTAACATTTACAGTCAACCAAAGGAAATCCAATCCTAACAAAATCTAAAAGCCCATAAATAAACACTTCTACTCTGACGAGGGTCAAGCTCTTACCAGATTGAAATAGAATCACCACTACTGCTGTCAGACTGCCCTCTAGACCACACTACACAACAAACTTTCTTTCTAGCAAGGTCAAGCAACAAAAGGGTCACTCTAAGACCTTAGACACACTCAAGGTTCCGTGCATCCATAACCAAGGCATGACTTTAAGCACCTAAAAGGACATTCAAGACACCGTGGTGTACCCCCATATGACAATTGTCACCATACATGAAGCATAGAACTAGCTCAACAACATGTAAGAAGGAAACCATGTAACATTTAGCCAAGTAGCCAACAACATCATGAGCTCGAGTCATCAATCAAATAAAGTCCAAGAAATATCGGCAATCAATAAAAGTGGCTAAGTAGTCGCATTGTAAAGTTTGAAAATTTTTGTAAGAATTATAATTAAATAAAAGATCCTCAGAGATTCTTCAATCCAATCATAAAATAAGATGTTGGTCCTTGATAAAATACACAAGATTATGAATGTAAAACACAAAAGTTAACACCACATTCACTCTGCAGCCTTTCATGGCCGCCAATAGGGGTACTCTGCCTCGAGGTTAGTTCCAAGAACACATACATAGGATTGGGTCCTAGACAACACCCAGACTTAGTGTCCACCCTCTCATATGGGTAACAACATGGAAAACTGACAACCAGACCCTCTTTCTTAACCACTCAAGGAAGGAAGCTCTAAACAACTTCTAATTAGCTCTTCCCAACCTAGAACACAACCACTACTATCCAACCACAAGGATCACATCATACAACTCATCATTCCAACAACTCCAATAAGGAAGGGTCTCAACAAAGGGCTTAATGCATCATATAATTAAATCAAGTTTTAGGACTTGTAAAACAACACATTTTCAAAGGGAACCAAGTTTCCATTATACTAGAAGTTCACAAAATCAATTTAATCTGACATTCTTAGTTACCCCAGGTTTAGAAAAAATGTCACTAAGAAAGCACAACAACTCAAACAACTTATTATTATTTTATTATCATTTTAATTGACAGTTCAAATGAACAGAGTAATGTAATATTTCTTCATGCTTTAAAAATAAAAAAAAAAATTCAAACAAGTTTGTTTTCTTAGATTCAAAAGTGTGCTAGGTTTACAGTTCATGTCTCAAGTTTTCTAGTGTGCCCAATGGCCCAAGATTTTGAACCACTACTCTGATACCAAGTGTGATGCCCAGTTAAAACAACCCACTTGAGAACCATGAACAACCTAGGTTTAGTTAGAAAATTATGGAATAATTTTTTTATTAGGAGTTAATGACCAAAGTCTCAAAGACAGTTAAATTCAACTGATAACTTTTCCCATTATAATAATTACTAATTCCACATTAAAAAGCAACAAGAGCAATAAGTCCACACCTAGCTCAAATCTCCCTAGGGATTAATTTAATTACTGATTACATTGACATTTTAGCTAAATATTTCTGATTAGAAATATTAGGGTTAAGGGACCCAAAACAATTAAATACCCAAGGTATTTAATTCCACAAGATCAAGACAAGAGCAGGGTTTAATTGCAGTGAGAAAGGAATACATATTTAAAATCAATAGAGTAAGGTCTCACTTACCCACTCCCAGAACTTGATTAGGAGTGTCTACAACTAGGTTGCTAGGCAACAACTACCACTAATAGATTTTGGAACAACTCAAATCCACAAGAACAAAATTCTCTTTTATTAACAATTCATAGAGGTCACAAGGTCCAAAACTTAGGGCTAGAAGTTTCAGTTAGGTTCAGGGAGTAATTTACCCCCATACCCACTCTCTAACATGCTCAGAGTTTCAACTAGATTTCTCTCATACTTAGCACTTCAAAAATTTCCCTAAACCATTCCCAATGGATAGGAAATTTTCTCACCTTTCCAGTGATATAAAGAAGTCCTCCTAACTCCTTACAAAACTCAAGATATGAGCGGGTGGAGTTTTTAGGTCAAATTTTCCCCTAGGGGGACACGTGTCAAGAGGTGGGGAAAGCACCTTCAATGGGTTGGTGGGTCGTGGGGTGGCTTGGGGAATTTTTTTCCTTCGTGTAGGCATAAAGACAAAAGTTCTTCCCTACCTCTATGGGTCCTTGGTGGACACGTGTCGAGTCTTGGCGCAAAGCGGGAAAGGGGTGAGGGGTTGGCGGAGTGGCAGAGAAGATTGCTGAATTTCACCGAAGGGAGAATGAAAAGGGAAAAGGGATGTGCGGGTCCGTGCACCCACGAAAGAAGAAAATTCAAGGCAAGGCGGAAAAATGGAGCCACGGGGGAAACTTTCAAATTTTTCCAAAGGCCAAAAACTGAAAAAGACAAGGGGTCCGCCCTCCCCGCTGCCACCCCAAGGTGCCACGTGGCACATTCTCATTAGCTGCGGGCTAGCGGGGCTAACGTGAAAAATTTTCCCCAAAATTTTCAAAAGGTCTAAGGGTTGAAAGGAATCGCGCCTCCACTGTAGCTCTAAGAGGACATGTGGCACCCTCTTATTGGCTATGGGTCGACAGAGGAAAATGGAAAAATTTTCCTCAACCAAAATTTTTCCAAAAACTTTTCTAAGGCCAAAATGACGAGAAATTTTTTTGGGTCACGGGCCCACCAAGGAATTTTTCCAAATTCTCCGCCAAGTCACAAAAACTTCAAAGTGCCATAGCTTGAGTTAGAAAGCTCGAGTTTTGGGCAAACGAGGACTTTTGGAAAGATATCAATGCCCTCTTTACATAGGAAGCATAAATATTACTTTGTGATAAGTTTTAAAGGGTCAATTTTCCAAAATGATCTGCAAGATTTTAATTGGCAAACTGACAATTTTCAACTTTTCAATTTGATTAAATTTGGTTTCCTCCTTCACTCAACATGTCAAAAAGACATGGAGTATTGATCTAGGGAGGGTTTAGAGTGTTTTCAGAAATTTAATTTGTTTAATTGATTCAAAATTGTATTTTTCCAACAAGTGACATAAAATGACTGTTGGAGGGATCGGTTTCAAATTAGCAATGGTTAAGTTGTTTTCTTGAGATTTCTTTGTCAATTTGGGTTCATTTGTGAACCAGCATACTAAATTTTAACATCTCCAAGTTAATTAATGTGTGCAGGTTCGAACTATTTATTTTTATTAAAATGAATTGCCGGTATAAAGTTTATAACGGTGATCTTTTTATTTTAAGTATGTATATCAATTTTATCATTTAAATGTGTATAAAGTTTCTAAACTAGTCTATTGCACTTAGTTGTTTGTAACAACTCATTTCCAAATGATATTTTTAAAACCTGATTTTCCAATTTGATATATTTCAAAAGAAGACGAGCACTATAATTCTCTCATGCATATTTTCTTTCCTTTGCAATTAAACAGAGATTCCATTCAAAATAGTAATTCAATCACCATTGGATATTCCCATTTCAATTACAATAATGTGAATAAGAGATGAACTTGCAATTCCTTATTGACTTCAAAAAGAGAAACATCTTTACATTCTTTCATTCCTTGAATACAATTAACAGAATTTTCATTTGGTTTCAAATACAGTTTACAAAATATACAACACTCTTCCACATTCCTTTTTCAAAACAGAGAAGAGAATATAACTCTTTACATTTCACATTTCACTTTCAAACTTTCCTCATCAATACAAGAAACTTCTCATTACAATAATTATACAAATCATCCACTTCAAAGTGGGAAGGAATACAATAAACTTGCTCACAAGAAGGAATTTGTCAACCGTACGTTTCTTTTGCTCTAGGACAACAACATGCTCATTTTCTTTTTTTCTCCAAGTTGATCACAACAAAAGAGGGGAAAGAAAAATTCTCCACCCAACCAAGAAATCCAATAAAAGGAGAAGCCTTCCTTCATCACTAGCCCCCGAGCCCAAACCAAAGTACAATCAAAGGTGTAATTCAACCATGGCAACAACTGGCTTCCACAACACAACATTCTTTCACATAAACATTTCTTTTTTGAAACACAATGCAACACAAAACAAACAAAGCAATTCAAAACTACATTTAAAAACATTTCAAAACAGAACTCAAGCTTGATCTTGCAAGCTAAAGGAGTAAGGACTATAGGGAAGCTACTTATGCCTCCCAATTGGGAATTGGGCATCCACCTATAATCATACCGCCAATATAACATATCATATCCCATAAACCTTATGCCTCCCAACCCCTCCTTATGCCCCCTCCTCCTCCTCAGTAAGAAATGTAAGCTATTTCTTTTCCATGGTGGATCCCAAATCCAAAATCCCTCCATTAAAGTTTGATGCCCATGGCATTCCCTTATGACCCCCCCACATGGATTCCCCATATCCTTCTCCTACACCTTCCCTAAGGTAGTCTACCCAACCAACCAACAAAATCAATAAAACATTCTCCATACACACAACTCAACAAGAAAATAACAACAATAAAAGAAGGAATAAACTCCTACCTCTCCATGGAAGGATTTGCTCCACACAGCAAGCTTTGAATGTCAAAAATACAGTCCCAAAATAGCAGTGCCAAAGTATCAAATGCTCTCCAATCTCCTCCAAATCAACAAGATCTCTAATCATAGAAAAATGCACCCCAAGGATGAATGCAAAGAGGTTCAACAACCAAGCAAAAATCTTCACCAAAGCTTCTCCAAAGTAAGAGCTCCAATCACAAGAAAAATGCGCCAAGGATGCATGCAAAATGTTTCAACAACCCCCAAAACAAGAAGAGAGTTTGAATTAAATAGAAGAGGGAGAGAAGAGGATGATGTGGATCCATGTAGGATGCCACATCAAACATCCACCAATTCAAACACAAAATAAAAAAATCCATTCTCCCAAGCACAATAAAGAGGTGGGTGAAAAATGACAAGTTACTTGCACACTCCAAAAGGAGCCCACACCTCAAGGGAATTTTTTTAATAAAATGTAAGAGAGTCCAATCCAAAACAAGCAACATGAGGAATAAAATACATTTAAAAGTAAAAATCACATCTCCAACCATTAGTATGGTTGGTGAATTAAATTTAGAGGCATGGGACAAGTTTTACTTGTCCTACAAGCCTCTAAAAACTGTCCCCAAGGACAAATTCGAATTTCCATAGAGGTGGAGTATTTCTTACTCCAAAAACAGCCTTACACAAGCTCTTACACAACTTACACATCACTTACAAATTAAATACAACAACCAACAACTCTAATAATTACTTTCCCATATCCCAATTTAATTTATTTAAATTTTAAACATATGATCTCCTCACATTAATCTATCACAATTAATTTATTAAAATAAGAGAACACATTACAGATAAAATACATACAACAATAAATAAAAGAAACACATTAATAAAATACACAAACCCATGGTCATATATAAGGAAATCCCCCATGGGATCCCCTAACTAAATACAACACACAACACAATAAAACAAGTTGCCATGGTGACCTTGTCAAATTCACCTAGAATTCTATTGTGGTTGGTCTCCAATCCCCCGATATTTGTTGTGATATTTTAAACCTGCAAAACACAAATACCTCCTTCGGCCTCGTGGCTATATCAAAACATCCAACATGATATAAAAGAAATCACAAAACTAACTATATAAATGAATCACAACAACATCGAAGCAATAACTACATCATTTGCATTTTTAATACACAACTATATCAACATCATAAAATATTCATTTTCTAGATCTACTCATAATATCCAAAATCACATGTCCAAATAACTTCCATTAAACATTCATGTCAATAGTATATCATCATCCACATATGAGTGTCTCTAATAATCACCATACATCATATATAATCAGATTCAACAATAATCTAGGATCTGACATCTAACACCATACTAAATCCAAACTATAAGGATGTCCATCATAGAGTCTACAATATCATGATCAGAATAAAAGTGTTGAAGGAAAGTTGGCACTACAGGTAATATAAAAATAGTGAAGGCAAGTGAAATCCCCACTAATATGTGTAGATATTGGATAAATGAGAGACATGATGCAGAGAAGCAGTCTAAAAAATGTATAGAATGAGATTGTGTGTGATGATGTTGGTGAGGAACAAAGAAATGATCGAACCAAAATATTGTGGAAATTAGTAGACATGAATGTGGAAATAGAGTAATTAATATAGGTGAAGGAATAAGTGGATGCGTAACAATATCCAAAAGATGATATTGACAAAGAGGTCAATGATAGGAGATAGAAAAGGATAAAACATTGTTCTAGTTATGATATCAAGTGGATTAGGGGTGGAGAACAAATTGATTTTTTAGATAATGTGATAGATAGTGATGTGAGCTTGTGAGGAATTGCTCCTGATAAGTGGAGGGATGTGGATGATGAGTGTGAATGGATAAAATTTTGTAATCAATTCCTTATGAGGTGAAGGTGTGGGAAAAAATGGAGGTGACACATAAAGAAGATACATGAAAACAATTGTAGAGGAATTGAGGGGAATGTATTATTTTAAAATTGTAATGTAAAATCAAGAAAAAAACTTCAAGTATTGTATTTATTTTTAAGAATAAATCATCTCAATTTCACTTGAAACTCAATTTATTTGGTTTGTTATTATTATAGACCAATCAAATTTGAGTCAGAGTAAAAGTTTTGGAATGTTTAAATTTCACTGATGGCCACCATGTGTTACTCATCAACATTCCCTTTTCATGTTTAGCTTTTAAATTATTCTCATTTATACCTTTGAATACTAGTCTTAAGCAAGTGATAGTAATCAATATTTTTGAACACTTAGGAGATTACAAACCCATTCTTATCATGGATCTTTGATGTAGGGTGACCATTGGATTTCCCTCACCCGAAGGAATTAGAACTCATTCCCATTTCATTATTTTCAATGTATGCAATGGATAATTGAAAGTTGGATTCCATAGGTGTCATGATCATCCTAGAGGATCACAAACCCATTTATATGAAATATCCATGACACATTGATACCATCACTATCATGATCATCCATAAACTAAGTTTTCCCTTTTATTTCTAATAGAATGTCAATTGAACACACATGGTGGGAATTGGTAAGATCACACTATATTAAAACCTTGGACTCTATCCTTCATAATCTATAGAGTTTCAATTGTGAACATTTGGCAACAATAAATGCTCTATAATATCTCAAGGCTTGTGAATATGTCATTGTTGATCACCAAATTATCATGTATTACGAGATGGAGGAAATCGGTGGAGTTATGTCCTTCCATATAGTTTTCATGCCATGATAAATTTTATGGTTTTGTAGTAGTGGAGAATGGGGGAATATCGGTGTTAGATCTAAAACAAAGAAAAACAAACATATCTATGATTTTTTGATTATAACTTATGATAGATATATATGATTAAAAAATTATTTGTATCATTAGAAAGATAATTCAAAGAGTTACAACTGGTATAATTTGTGATAGGAATTGTTGAAATATTTATGAGTAGTTTCGATAAAATTTTAATAAAGATTGTGTGCATCCACTACCATATGTAATTATCTATATCTATATTTTTCACTTATGCACATGTGTTGCCTCTCATATGCTTCTCATGTGCTTTGTATTTATCAATCGATTTAATTAGGGCACTTCAATATTTAAAACAATAGTCATTCAAAGACATTTATCATTTGATCTATGGTGGATCAACTTGAGTGTTAGGAAAATAATGTTAGTGTTCCCATTATTAATATATAGGTTAAAATTGTAATGTGAATAATTATTCACTAGTAATTATTTGTTAGTTAGTAATATATTATTGTTAATATATTAGTGTACGTAAATGAGTAAGTTGTTGAGGAAGTTGTGATTTACGGGAGTGTTGTTGAGAAACCTGCAAGCAAGTTTATAGGAATATATATATATATATATATATATATATATATATATATAGGAATCATATATATATGTAATCATGTTTGACATATAATATAGAAGAAGTTTATTGTGTTTATTATCTGCAAATCTACTATATCAATTTCATTTGGAACTAGAGCGATGGAATCATGAGAATTGGGAGGGAGATTATTCAAGTATCTTACCTCGACGTATGAGAGTCTTTGGAGTGAGAAGCCATGAGAAATATTGTGCCGGTGTTATCTTATAAAATATATTCTAATTGTGTGGACGTTAATTTATAGCTGGATGAATAAAAGTGTGTTTTTGTGTTGATAGATTAGTTGTGTGAAAAAAATATTTGGAGTCATTCCTATAATTATTCGTGTGCTTACCTCTCCTAGTTATCACGTGCATCTGTTATTTTCATCAGACGTGAAGATCTATTAAGACGGAAATGCATTGAATCTCTGTGCTTATTTTCTTTTGCCAAGATTTGGAAGTACTTTGATCCGACCAAGTTCTATTGATCAAGAATTTTGTGTATTCCCTAGGAATTGAGTCATCCAATTCTAACAATTACGCATCCCTCTATTTTGAGTTACGGTAATTCGAGGGACTAAATAAATCTATTAAGTTATATTCTTGATTGTGCAAGGTGTTCTCTACTAGTATTAGACTATAATTATATTTGTTTCCTTTCCCACTCGCCATCTACAATCTACCTGCAAATTAATCACAGTGACTAATTGGACCAAGGAAATTTAAATTAGTAATTTGAGGAGCTGAGAGATAAGCTTGAGGGTGTGAAAATGCTACTCTAAAAATGCTTTCTATATTATGGTAGTTACATGTGTGATGATTGATCAATATTGACTAAGTTTTGAGTGAATTTTGAATCATTCAAACTCATATCAGATCTTCACCACGTACACATCCTGACTAGATTAATCTAAATGATATATGCGTAGATTCCTTGACGTTCATCGCTCAAATATGCGTCTGCAAATTTCCAGCTGTGTGTTTCACCTTGAACAGTCAACTCTCTCCACGTATTCCTTCAATGAATGCAAATTTGTACTCCATTCGACGCCATGGAATTTGATATCTCTTTATCATCTAGCGGCTACCCTCCACTGAAAATGCACCTATGCATGTGGGCATTTTTTCATATCATGATGTGTTGACATAGCCATTGCCCTCGCCAGAAAGGACTGTTGTGCTGGAAACTATGATGTGACATTTTGATGTGGTAATTAAGAGACATGACAGTTTGAGTTTGAATTTAAATTATCTTTTGCATGTCCTGCCCAAAATAACACCAATGCCAAGAAATCTTCGATAAAAAATCTGTGTAAACAGGGCCGATTGAAAGAGGCATTGCAGGTATTGAGTATGATGGAGAGGCAAGACACATACTAGATTTGTGGAAAACATAGCTAGTGTACGCGACTGATTCTATGGAAGATGGGTCTGTGGACTATGTGCCGAAGCTGTGAAAAACTGGTATTACATTAGATCAATGGTTCTTCAGATAGTTTTCACACGCCGCGTTAAAAACGAAAGTCCATCCCTCTTTCCCACTTCCAATTCTGTTCTATTTACTGGGAATGAATGCACATACGAGATCAAAAGCAGTTCACAACCCTTGCTAGCATTTCTCAAGTTTTAATTCCCAGCTAGCAATGGAAAGATAAATACTTAAACTCAAAGGCGTGGCCATCTAGGCTTTGTTCTCCTTGGGTTTCTGACGTTTTGCAAGCATTTTTCAATACGTAATTGCAGTAGCTCTTCTATTTTATATGGACCATTTTCACTCAATGTTTTGTGTATTTTTATTTCTACAGTCTGCGAGGATTTTGTGCTTCCACGGAAAGAGTGTATGCTGAAAAGGGGTTTCCGTTGCCGCAGGGAGATCAGGGAAAAACGAGTCTTCTTCATCAAAAAAGAGTCATGGATGCCAGATCCTGTAACTGGCTATTTTGTTCCCGAAGCCCATTTCGGTGAAGTTGATGTCACCCAATTGAGGAAAATGTTCTCAGACATCATTCTATTTCTCGACGCCGAAATTAGAATTCAAAATCTCAGTTCTCATTATTAAAATTGATGTAATACCAGTCTAACCATGATTGTCATACCAATTTCTACGATTGCTAATAAATTGATGTTATACTGAAATTCAACCCCAATTTGTTTTGCTATGTATGTGGATTTTTAATATAATACTTGGATTTTCTTACAAAAAAGTATTTATAATAATCATCTTGTTGAATACGGCTCTAAGTACTCAGACATACTCTACACTTGGTATTACCGTGAAAGACTCTGTAGGACTATTACACTACACTTGATATTCATGTGGGATAGTCATATTCCGTTCTAGTCACTGCAGATCAATCTCGCCCACATCTCCACATTGGCACGTTAAAACAATGGAGTTTCATTGCGAGGAAAAAAACCCAAAAAAAAGTATTCTCTTTTGCAGAATATCAATGCATCGTGGAAAACAAATATATTTATTGCTATTTTCAGAGTTTGGAAGGGGAAAACACTGATAAAAACATGAGCCTGTTCTTGTAATTTAGGATCAATGATAATAATCAGTTTCATTCAGAAACACCTTCCACAATTTTAAATCTATACTTCTTCTTTTTCTGTTTTTCTTTTTAAATATCATTTGGTTTTGTTATCCTTCCTCCCTTATGATTTATAAGCTTAAGCTTATCATGCTTCGAAGAATCCTATCTTTGACTTCGTAGAAGAAGGTCATCTGCCTTAAATGGATACCTAGACACAACTTAGTATATAAATTTCTTGCGTATTTCAAATAGCTAATATCTATTATTATTCTTGGTAATTGTGGAGTCATTGGTATCGTAATATGTTTAGGAATAGAGTCTATGTTTTTTTGTTTATTAATTGTTGTCTCACATGTTATTGTAAGTAAAATTAAATGTTTGTGTTATTATCAGTGTCAAGTCCAAATTAATGTGTGAAATGTTGGTCCAAATAATTATTTTATACTATCATTTTCATCTTGTTAAAGTCATTGTGTCTTGTTTAGGATAATTGTCAAAGTCATATATGTGATTTTAGGTTTTTGATATTGTCTTGTTAATAGTTATCTTGTAATTTCTCATAATGAGTCAAAGTCAAAATATTGTTAAAAAAATTGCCTTACGAATGCATTTTCGGTTGAACCCGACATTCAATTTAGGCATGTGATTGGGCCTCAAATTCACAATCCGTTGAGCTAGCAAATATGACATTGGAGGATGGAGGAAAATGGATGTTGGAGGTCGATCAACAACCTCTTGTCATTCACCAACGATGGGTCCGCACAAATGGTTTGGTGGTATTTTTTCAATGTGTGATTTTCACGTGACGTGTTTCGAGTTCCTTTATTTTTCGATGTGGTGGTTTGTTGAATAAAACCATTTCCAGAATTTTGGGGAGGATTCATGTTTCGAGAAGAATCACTTTTGAGGTGTAGGAGAAGATTATGATGAAGGCTTGGGGATGGTTATCCAGATTAGTGCCTATCTTGTGGATCTTGGAGATCCAAAATTAGCGCGCCCTAAGAGGAAGGAAAAGTTCCACATGAACCCAAAGAGGTGGGGAATATTCCTTCATAATTAGGCTCATAATTACGCCTTTATGAGGGTAAAGAGCAAATCTATGGAGTTTGTACAGTCTAAGGAGTGCTTTCAAGAGGTTGTTCAACTTCTTCAAAATATGGTTTTCCTTGTGTTCACATTAAGGGGGTGAATATTAGCTATTAATAATGTTCACACTAAGGGGGTGAATGTTAGGAAAATAATGTTAGTGTTCCCATTATTAATATATAGGTTAAAATTGTAATGTGAATAATTATTCACTAGTAATTATTTGTTAGTTAGTAATATATTATTGTTATGTAACAATAATATACAATAATATATTAGAGTACGTAAATGAGTAAGTTGTTAAGAAAGTTGTGATTTAAAGGAGTGTTGTTGAGAAACCTTCAAGTTTATAGGAAGTATGAATACTATATATATATGTAACCATGTTTGTGAGAGAATATAAAATAATTTTATTTTGTTTATCATCGTAAATCTGCTATATCATTTTCATCGAGCAATTTGTGCCTTCTCATTCTTCCTCTCTCATAAGTTCTTCTCAATTCTGAATTCCCTCCATTTCCAACTCTGCATAGCAATATAATGTGTATATATAGATGAAGGTTTGGATTCATGAATCATATTCCAACTTATCCATTTCAATTGGATCTTTGATCGCTTCATTTGTTTAGTCTTAAGGTGTTTAATTTATATCTATTTTAGGTGTTAAAGATATGAATAATAGTAATAAATTTAAGGATATTATAATTCAAAAATGGGAGAGTAGCTCAATGTGTTTTATTGATTCATAAATAAGCCGAGTGTATTCAACATGAAAATATAATTATATTACAAAAGTCTATTCACTCTGGTTATTAGTATTTCTATTTGGTAATTGGATGTAAAAGTTGTAATGCCATAGTTAAACAACCACTTGATACCAAAGAAACAACCTAGGGTTAGCTAGAAAAATTAGGGGATAATTTTTTTTTGCTTTGAAGTATCTACAACCAGGTTGCAAGACATTAGTTTTCACTAACAGGTTCCAGAACAAGACCAAACTACTACAACCTATGTTTCCCTTCATTAACAATTTTCAAGTTCACAAGGTTCAAATTTTAGGGTTATATGTTTTAGTTAGGTTCAGGGAGTAATTTACCCCCATGCTTGCTCTCTAACAGGCTCAGAGATTTAACTAGATTTTTCTCCTACTTAATGATTCCAAAATTTCCCTAAACCATTCCCAATGGATAGGAAATTTTCTCACCTTTCCGGTGATATAAATAAGTCCTCCTAACTCCTTGTAGAACTCAAGATATAAGCGGGCGGAGTTCCTAGGGTAAATTTTTCCTAGGTGGGACACGTGTTAAGAGGAGGAGAAAGCGCCTTGAATGGGTCACGGGGTGGCTTAGGGAATTTTTCCCATAGTGCGGGCTCAAAGTCACAAAACATCCCGCGCCTCCGCAGTCCTCTAGGGAACACGTGTCACCTCCCGATTGGTTGGGAGAAGTGACGGGCCGACGGAGCGGGTTGAGACTTTAAGTCTCTTTGCCAAAATTCACAAAGGGACCGAATTGGTCCACACCTCTGTGATGCCATGAGGTTACCACGTGTCATGCACTAGTTGAGAAAAGGGAAAATGGGGCGGTGGAAGAAATTAGCGCCTTGCCCCAGGGGGAGGAAAAAGGAAAGAAAGGATGCGTGGGTCCGTGCGCCGCGGAAGAGGAGAATCCGAGGGAGAAGGCGGAGTTACGGACTACGGGGAGAATTTAAGAAATTTTCCAAAGGCTGAAAATCAAAATAACAAGGGGTTCTACCCTACCCATTGCCACCCCAAAGTGCCATGTGGCACCTTCTCATTGGTTGCGGGCTACGGGGCCAAAATGGAAAATTTTCCCAAAATTTCAAAAAAAGTTAAGTTCAAAAAGAACCGCACCCACGCCGTAGCCCCTAGAGGACATCGTGACCTCGATTGGGTGTAAGGTGGTGGAAGAAAAAGTGAAACTTTTCCAAAAAAATTTGAAAGGGATAAGGGTTAAAAACAAACCACGCCTCCCGTCGTAGCCGTTAGAGGACATGTGGTGCCCTCTAATTGGCTACGGGCCGATGGAGGAAAACGGAAAATTTCGCAAGTAAATTTTTTTAAAAAAGATAAGTTTTAGTTCGGTCCGCCCCACCACGGTGCCACGTGGCGGAGTCCCAATTGGTTGCGAGGATGGCGGGGGGCCACGTACTTTTTAGGTATTTTTTCCAAAGTTAAATATATAACTTTTTAATAGTTAGATTAAATTTTATTACTTTTTGAATGCCAAAATTTTAAGTGGTCAATTTTGAGAAACCAATTTGCAGGCTTGTAATTTACAAACTGACAATTTTCAACTTTTCAATTTGATCAAATTCTGTTTCCTCCTTCACTCAACATGTCAAACAGACATGGAGTATTGATCTAGGGATGGTTTAGAGTGTTTTAGGGAAGTAGATTTGTTCAATTTAATCAAGATTGTATTTTTCCGACAATAGACAGAAAAATGACTATGTAAGTTCCAAATTGGTTTTTATAAAGTTTGAAACTTCTTTCTTAAATGTTATGGTAAATTTGAGTTCCTTAGGACTTACCAAGTATAAATTTCAATGTTTCATATCTTGTTTCTTAGTGCAAGTTTGAACTGCTCATTTTTATTAAAATATGATTTTCTAGAATGAAGTTTATAACAGTGAACTACTTCTTTTAAATTTGTATATCAATTTTGTCATTTAAAAGTGTATATAGCTTCTAAATTAGTCCAATACATTTTCTTGTTAAATCAACCATTCAATTCTAAGTTAAAGTGCAGTTCTGATTTCAATTCTAATATACATTTTAAGAGAAATTACAACATTTTCCTTTCTTCATACACATTCTTCTTTTCAAACAACAATCTCATTCTTTGTGACAAATCAAATCCAATACACAATACAATTTTGAAAACTAATGCAATCCTTTATTCATATTCCAATACAACTTTACAACTTATCACTTTTCCATTTGATTTCAAATACAAGTATATAAAATATACAACACTATTTCTTGTTCCTTTCCAAAACAGAAAAATGGAAGATAGTTCTTTACATTTCACCATTTAAGTTCAATATTTCCTTTATCAATACACATGGTTTCACATTACAAATATTATACAACTCATCCACTCAAAGTGGGAAGGTTTACAATGAACTTGCTCAAAAGAGTGGGACTGTCAAACTGTGTACTCTTCTTGCTCCAAAACAACAACATGCTAGTTCTCCATCTTTTCATCTTTGATCACAACAAGGAAGGGGGAAAGGAAACGCTCTCCACCCAACCAAGACATCCAATGAGAAGGGAGAATCCATCCTTCCTCATTGGCCCCGAGCCCCAACCATATTGAAATAAGAGATGAAAATAAACACATGGCAACAATGGCTTCCACAACAAACAAACAGTATTCCTTCACATGCATAAAACAATAAGAAACACAGTCCAAGAAAAACAACTAGTTCACAACTGCATTTGGAATCATTCACACAAAACTTAGGCTTGATCAAGCAAGCCAACAAGAGCAAGGAACTATGGGGAACTACTTATGCCTCCCTATTTAGAATTGGGCATCCACCTATAGTCATACCGCCAATATCACATACCAAACCCATAAACCTTATGCCTTCCAACCCCTCCTTATACCCCCAAATTTTCTAACTTATGCCCCCAAGAGTAATGTAGTGCCCATACTTTACACACAAAACAACGGTAAAATACTAGGATACTTTTTTTGACTTACATTGCTCACTACACACAACACAGTAAGGGCTCCAAGTAGGAAACTCGACAACGTATACGACACTTACAAAAGTCATCAAATCACATAGACACATGATAACACCATATACATGCTGACGCTACACTTTTCCCAATGGAAGGTTGCTAGTAGAGACCCAACCACAAGAACCTGACTTCAAGAATGGTGAACCCACAACACATCACTACTTTAAATGTATTTTAGTTACGATTAGCATCCCAAGAACATGGTTATGTAAGCATAATTTTCTCTCCTTTTCCATCTACAAAATCTTAAGTTCATTCCATTTTTATTTTTTTTAATTTTTAGTTCGACCAATTCAGGTTGGCTTCCTTTATGCATCACGGAAATTTCCATAACTTACTGGCTTATTTGGCACAATTCAAATCACATATACAGTACTTAATTATCTCATTCTTATGTTAAGAATGTACTTCTCAAATGTTTATTTAAAGTTTAGAATTTAACCTTGCTACTCAAGTGAACCTAACGTGTTGTCAGGGTGAAATCTTGGGATTAAGGAAGACATAGATTGAAATAGCTTTTTCCCCAAGAACATCCATCGATCACGGAATAGTTATTTCGCTACCATTATTATTATAGTTCAATAATTTGTTGAATTCCAAATTTGATTTTTATATGTATATCTTTTGTTTTCTCGACGTTTGGTCACACCAAGGCAATTTATATTCTTTGTAACACATGAAGATGTTTAAATTAAGTCTTAAGGACTCCCAGTGACATTATTCCTAACCTCAAATTTTGGTTTTACTCTCATATGATTTACTTTTGCGTCACACTAGGGTCTCATTATTACTATCGTTTTAAACATAAGAGTTACAAAAGTACTTGTCTGACATATTAAAGAAGCACATGGTTAAGCTTAATTCCAGTTTCACCCAGGGCTTTAATCTCTATTATAGGTGTGGTTAAGGTTAAAATGTATTTACCCTATAATCCTTTCGTGAAAGATCAAGGCACTAAATTTTCACAAGCCCAAGACAAGACATTTATCTACGAGGGACAAAAGGGTTCACTAACGAGAATGCAAGACATAGAACAACTATATCGCAATCTTCATTTAGGTCGTTTGGGTCCAACAGGGATTTCATTCACTGATGAAGTTAATTTCTAGATCTAATTTCGTAAGGCCCGGAAATCCAATAGGATACAAGGGAGTAATATCTCTACCTACTCCACAGATGGGAAGGTTACACCGCTTAGTCATTCCTTCTAACAAGGACTCATAAGGTGACTTCCAAGGCGGTCTTCACCACTCAGCCCGGTGTCGGACCTGAAGAGAGGACATTCTTCTCACGATTACCAAAACTAGAAGGAAACCGCATACTCTAGATAGGTTGGACCATGACATTCCTAAATATGGGTTTACGACAATGTCACTAGACATAATGACTATGACGGTAAACTCCAACTAGGGGTTTTATTTACCTAACCTAGGAGGTCCCATCAAGTGCAAAGTTTAAGTTCGTTCTACGGTTTTAAATTTCTTATATGGTAAAAGGGATCACACATGCAGGCAAGCTATGCATGAGTATTTTATTAGGGTTGAGTGTTTCCATTAAAAAACTCTTTATTACGTTTGCAAGGTAAGAAGATAACCCAGTAGTTAATTTAATCATTTATTGAATACTGAAAAAGTACTACAATATATTCACTTCAATTTCAATTTACTTTATATAAATCAAACCCTTTTTGCCATACACAACTAAGAATCAAATTGACCAGGTGATTAGATGCACATTTCCGAAGTTATCCCTAAAACTAGCATCTCATGCATATTAACAAATTTCAATTATAACTTTTCTGTAACAAGAGACTACATTAGACAGTTATTCATTTTACAATAACCTATAAAAATTACAATAATAATAATTAAATTACACATCACCTTTTTTCGTCATTCTTCCATCCTACAAAACCCACGTGAGCATGATATCAGTGATAATTCACTGGCATGGCATCCACCCTAATCAATCATAATTGTCATTTTTCAGTTTCCCATTTACATAAGATAAAAAAATTACAATTAGCAATCGAAACAAAAAGATTTAGAGACATGTATTCATTACATTTCATTTTGCTTCTTTTGTAACCTAGGAGAGAGAAAGAGAAGGGAAGAGAGAGAAAACACCATTTTGGTCAAAATTTCTAATACACACAACAAGTTTCATTATAGTGTTTTAAATAGTTATTTACATGTGTTTAAACGTTTTCAGGGTGATTTGGCAACCCTACGAGGTCCCGCAGCTTTCTATTCTTACATTTTCTCACTAGCTGCAAAACATTCAAAATGGGCTCAGAGGCTCGAAACTACTTCCAAAGGTTATCTTCCAATGAACATGCACACCACAATTAACTTTCTATGTATCCCCAGATATACCAAGAATTCATAGCAACTGACGGAATTGAAAAAGAGTGAACGGTTTGCGTTTGGCGGTTAGTTCTCCGGGGCCACTGGTCGTAGTTCACCCAGTTGTAAAATGACAAAAGTTAGCTCGAGCGCCAGAAAAATGCGTCCATAACTGACATTTGATGGAGAAGCATGCAACAAGACATCTCCTACTAGTTCCCCTATATAAAGAGAATTCATCAGAGTCAACGGGACTGAGAACTAGAAAACCATGTTCAAATGGCGACAAGTTTTCTGGAGCGACAAGACGAAATTGGACCAGTTTGACCTCATCAAACTATGCGACTGGAGGCCTACAAAACGGCTTCGCCAAACTATCCTGAAAAGTGCTCTTTCCTATACTGAATGTTCCATGCATTTGTCTAGTATAAATGCTAGAGGTTTGTGAAGACAAAACGTGATTTCTCTTTCGGGTTTCAAATGGTGGTCCAAAACGAAAGCCAACTTTCTAGTTTTAACAACTCTCTCTTTGTTGTAAAGGCGATGTAACAGGCTCCTATAAGAGCATCAAAAGGATTTCATATGATCGTTTTAGGATAAACAAAAATCAAGGCGACTCCTCGTATACCAAGGTACACGAATGAAACTTCACATCTCATTTCCAGAGTTGCGAAGGGTACTTGGTGAGTCTCAAAAATTACAAAATTTAACTATTTAAAACCAAGAGAAGGTCAACTTTATCAATGGGGAGTCAAATTCGTCTGGTCGATAGAATGATATTGGAGCGGTCAAGAAGGGTAAGAGTTTTCTAAATCATCTCGAAGTGAGGGTGATAGTTCATGGTTTAAAGTAGACGAGTTAAAAGACTTCGAGAGTTGCGACACGACACTTTATTGTTTTGCAATGAGTTGAAGGGACATTTAACTGTATTAAAAATCCTAATGATTTAAAATTCTATTTAATTGCAAAAGAGAACTAAAACATGAGAATTATGAGAGGTAAGGGAAGAAGGACCATGCTTGGTGGGGCGAAGCCGATCAAACCCGCAGAGTGTGAGCTAATCCAAGTAGTTTCACTTGGACTCCAAAAGATTCATCCGTCTATTAGGCATTCTATCAAATGGTTTGCGTGCAACACGTCATCAAGCTTATCTTTTCCTGAAAGAGCCTCATCCATAACTGGTAATGAAACAAACAAATTGGTTGAAAGATTTCTGAGGATTGTTGCAAAAGGAGTGCCTATTCCACTGCTCCGACCAGCACACCAGTCATTCCAACTTCCCATCACCATTGATGACCATATCCTTGGCAGCTCTTAGAGCAACATGGAGCATAACAAGGTTCTCTGTACTGATTAAATGCTCTCCATTGTACATTCTGTAAATCATGGCACTCCAAGAGACCGCATTTCTTTGAGGCATTCAATCAAATAGTTCACATGCCTTGAATACACTTCCACATTTTCACGCATATCCACTATGCCGCTTGCAAGAACAAAATCCTACAAATGAAAACCAAATTCTATTGCTCATACCCTACTCCCAAGCTTCCATCTTGGCACACGCTGGAAGCATGCTGGCATATGCAACTGATTTGGTTGGTGCCCTGCTGCAAATGGAGAAACAACGTGACTGCCTCACGAGGAGGTCCATGTCTTTTGTACGCTGCAATAATACTATTCCATTAGAAGTTGTCTCATTCTTTCATTGGTCAAAAATAGAAAACAGCGCCCAAGGCACATTGAAACTACCACATCTGACAATTTTTTCTCTTTTCTGCTTGATGGAAGTCCCCGCTTGATAGTTTGGCGCAGCTGGGAGGATGCTGAAAAAGGTTGTGGAGTCTGGCTTTATACGTACCAAATGCATTTTCTTGAAATTTTCCAAGGCCTTTTCAACAAACTCATTTTTTTGCACATCCTGCCATCATTACAGTCCATAAAACACATTTCTTTCAGGCATTGTCGAACAGTTCGCATGCTTCCACGTTTTGCATATGAATCTACTAGGGTGCTTGTAACCACAACATCTGACAAAGTTCCCCACCCTTTTTGTTTTGATGGGTGTCCACACAGGGATGTGGCACGAGCTGAGAGGATGCTGGCACAGGCTGGACGCTGGGAGGAGGCCGCAAAACCCATTTACCACTGCTAATGCCAAGGACCACGTGGAAGGGAGAAGTGAAGTGGTGGAAGGGGAGGCTTATGCCATGCATGGAGATCCATGAGGAAAACATGCCTTCCATTCAGCATTGAAACTACAACATCTGAAAAAATCTCCAAATCATTTACACTTTGCAAGATGATGCGCAGGTCGGGGGCTCATTTTTCTTGGACGCAGCCGGGATTTCTTTGGCAAATGTAAACCGATCAAAGCAGAGCTTTCTCCCTCCCTCCAAGGTGGCGGTGCTCACTCCCCCACAACAAAAGACAACCAAAAACCACAAAGGCATCCTTTGCCCTAAATCCCCCCCAGCAAGAAATCACGGGTTTTTCTTTTAATTTGGATCCTTTTTATTTTATTTTATTATTATTATTTAAAATAAACGGAGGAATTACAAGTAAGAAATGTAAGCTATTTCTTTTCCAGGTGGATCCCAAACCAAAGCTCCCTCCACAATAAAATAGATGCCATTGGCATTCCCTTATGCCCCCATTTAAAATCCCCATAGCCTTCTCCTACACCATGTCTTAAGCAATCTACCCAACCAGCCAAGAACACATAACACATTCACCATTTCATACATGCATGCAAGAGAAAGAAAACATTCTAAAAAGGCTCAAGTTCCTACCTCTCCATAATGGAGTTTGTTCCAAGATCCACAAGCTTTCCAAATGTCCAAGTGCAGTCTAAAACTAGCAATGTTCAAGCATGCAAAAAGGCTCCAACTCCTTCCACAACAAGCTCCCAAAACAACAAGCAAAAATGTGCCCCCAAGAGGAATAAACAAAGTTTCAACAACCCACAAACAAGAAAGGAGTTTTGAATTTAAAGGAGAGGGAAGAGAAGAGGATGATGTGGATCCATGTGGGATACCACATCATTCTTCCTCAACCCCAAGAGGAAAGTCAACATCATGCACCTAAACATAATAAATAAAAATGACAAATTAACTTACACACTCCAAAATAACCCATACCCCAAAAGGACTGAATTAAAAACATGTAAGAGAAGTGCAATTAAAAATTACAATTAGTCATTTCAAAATGCAATAAAAGGGCCTAAATTTAACCTCCAAACCATAGGTATGGTTGGTGAATCATTTTAAGAGGTGTGGGACAAGCTTAACTTGTCCCACAAGCCTCCAAATTTAGCCTCCAAGGACAAATTCGAATTCCTAAGAGGATGAAGTGTCTTTCACTCCAAAATCTATCTTACATACTCTTACATATCCCTTACACCTTCTTACACATTTCTTACAACATTTCTTACACACCCTTATAACATTACATTTAAGATCAACAACTTCATTAATTACATTCTTATGACATATTAATTTATTTATTTTAACACATGATTATTTACAACATTAACACAACATATAACAACTAAAGAAGAGGGTAATACATCACAAAATAAACACATGCAACATTAATAAAGAAAACACATTAATAAATTACACAAACCCATGGTCACATATAATGGAAATCTCCCCATGGAATTCCTAGCAAAACACAACACACACACACACAACATAGTTGCCATGGTGACCTTGTTGAATTCACCCAGAATTTCAATATGGTTGGTCTCCAGTCCCGACATTGTTGTGATATTTTAACCTGCAAAACGCAAATACCTCCTTCGGCCTCGTGGCCATATCAAAACATCCAAATGATATAAATATACTAACAAAACCATCTATTCATATGAATCACAACAACATCAAGAAATCAACATTATCATTTTAAATTAATTAATCAACTATATCATCATCAATAATCTTCCATACTAGGTCTACTCAAAATATCCAATGTCACATGTCCAAATCAACATCTATAATATGTCCATGTCAAACAATATATCATCATCCACATATAAAAATGTCTCTAGTAACCATCATGCATAATAACTAAATCTAGATCAATAATAATCCATGATCTAACATCTAACCATCATACTAAAACAAAACATAATAGTGTCTATCATATGATCAACAATATCAAGATCAATATCTAAAAGTGTCAAAGGGAAGTGGGCACTACAAAAGTATGATCTGGTTATAAAATCCTTAAGAATTTTAGATTTCATTTGCACTCAATAAACTTATTTGATGCTATATTTTGGATGTTGAGTTATCGTGGTATGATATTTGAACAAATATAAGGGTATGTGATTTACTAGTTATCTAAATTGAGGGAGATATATTAATTGTGTAAATTGGTGTTGTTCTTATGTTATTTTGAATTTTTCATCTTAAGCTTTAAAGTTTATCCTAATGGAAAAGGCACATGTTAAAGTTGGAATTATCAACCCTTTCTTTTCTTAAAGTTTTTTTAATTTACCCCTTTGATACCTCTGTTTCATATTACATATCTTTAGAGGCCTCTTTTCTGTAAACTTGGATTTATACTTGTTAGGATATGCTTTGTATATATTTAAACCTCTTTTACAATCCAACAAGTCATGGATATATGTATATTTATGCATTAAAGAAATTTAGATGTGTATTTTCCTAAAAAAATCTTACTACGTTACAAGTGAAATTTGATCGGAGCCTATTCATGGAGGTTACATTTGTAGATAGATTTAATGTATTTTGACTTCTTTTTATGATAGAATTTATAGGGTCTCTCCTTTTCCTTACAAAACTAGAAGAAGTATATAAGTGACCCCGTTCTCATATTTATTGGTCTTAAGTCTGACTCATTTAATTTAAGACAACCAATTTCTATAATGACTAAATTTTAATCATCTCTTCACCAAATTCATAGGGTGCATATTTGGGATCCAAAAAATGGAGGTGGGAAGAGTGTGAATGAGAATATAATATATGATATAGATGTAATGGATGAGTGGGTATTGATGCGGGAACATTGGTTTAAATGATTAATTCAATCAAATTTATTTTTGAACATGTTTGTAAGGTCATGGTGGCCAAGTTGATATGTTTAGGGGGTTATTAGAAGATTTGAAAAGTTGAATTTGAGATTTATATGAGTTTTCCCACCAACTCATTTGAATTTCTAAATAAGGTGTTTGCATCCTTTTAGCCAATTTTTGGCTTTTTAGAAGTTTGTTAAGGGATATAAGGTGTCTTAGGGGTAATGAATAAGAGGTATAAACCCTTATTGTGGGTCAAGAGTCTTGTTTTAAGTAATTTGTTATAAATCTCCATTGTTGTAATTCTTAATTCAAATGTTCAAACTTGAGTTGTGGGTTTATAGACTCTAGTTGAGTCAAATAACTAAAAGAAGTCAGTTATGGGGATGATATATTCGAATATAAAAATTTATGAAGAAAGGAAGAAGGTAAAGAGAGCTCATATGGGTCTAGAGATTATGCAAAATGAGAAAATGAAGGCGGACATGACTACAACGGGGTTTTTGTCCTCCTATAATGATGATAAAGGCAATTTTGAGCACAAACATGTTATGATTTGGAGCATGATAGGAATTTAAGTAAGTTTTATTTTTGTATTTAAACTCCTTTGATGTGATTTAAGGTATAAAAATGAGATATATGTGATAACCAGATATGCGAGGTGGTTTTGTAATCATCACTTATATAAAGTGCATTTTGAAGAATTTTAAGGAGTTTCATAACCTTACCTTCATTATTGTAGAAGTATAAACATGGCACAAACCTAATATTAAGATTTTTGGCTTGAAAATTGTTAAAAGGATTTAAAAACACAATTTAGTTCCCTACTGGGTTATTCTTAAACCATAGATAGGGTTTTGTGAAGATTTTAAGTTTGGATGCCTAAATGAAAGAACTAATGATTTAAATTTTCAAGGTGTACTCTAAGATGTATATGAATTGATATTAGTAAGGTTTAAAGTATTAATATACTTTCAAACTCCTTATTTTCATGACACTTTGTCCCTTTTGTTGGACCGTGCTTAAAAGGACCTAGTTCAAGACCTATGATGAAGGATAAAGGGTCTAATCATTAAATTTTGGCTTCAAACTTTCAACATAGAATCTTGTTAACCCATTTCATCAGATTTTGGAGGAATTAGGGATTAGGTAAGTCTGAAAATGTAGATAACTCTGATAGTTTTCTTTAGAGAAAGATTGTCCCTTAAGTGACCTAATTTTAAGAGCACAAAATAGTGAGAAACATGCTTAAACATTGAATTGGAAAGTGAAACTTCATATGCCTCTAAAATGGTGAAATGGGTATTAGAAAAGCCATTGATTTTGATTTAAAACCCTCATAGTCAAAATTTATGTTGAGAAAATGTCTTAGACAGGGCTACTAGCAACTAGGCCTAATTAGAGAAGTGTAGGTGAGAGAAGAAGGACTATCCTTGGGAGTTGGGATATAAACTTTGGTGTGAAGAACAAGGGATGTAATGGGTGTCTAAATAATTTCCACTTAGTCTTGGAACCTTCTAGTTTATTCCTAACTAGTTTTCACCATTGGCATTGTTCTTGATTCCAAACTAGGGCAATTTAGAGAAGATTAATGATGAATGAAGTTTGTTATTGTTTCCAATCAATGCGAATGTTCTTATCACATCTAATGGCCATAGAAACAGGTTTATTATGGTCCATCTCTTAGTAAAGACTATAAAAACCAAATTTTCTATCTTAAGAGCCATTCGGGCTAGTGTGAGTTAATCCTCTCGAAAAAGGTGAAAATACTAAATTGGATATTTGTTTGCTAACTTGGTGACTTGGTTACAATACTTAATAGTCCTCTCCATCACGTATTAAAAAAATCACTTGAATGAGTGATGGTGGAGGTGATAACATGAACATAAAAGAAGATAACTTAGTGTATGGAATAATTTGTTGTGTAGAAAGGGATGGGAAACATGACATGGGTGTGGGAAACATAGAATATACATGAGGTTACACAAAACCAAAGTAAGTGATGAATTAGGGGATGAGAAAGTAAAAATTGGATCACACAGGGGATGTATGGCATAAATGATGATAGAGGTGATAAGAATGCAGATGAGGAGTAAAAATAGGATGATAAACAAGGTGATAATGATGATTCGGGGTTGGTGGAAGATGAAGAGTCAAATGAGGAAGGAGTGACACATGAAGAATAAAAGGAAACACTAAAAACATGTGAAATTATTTTATTTTTATTATAAGATAGAGAGGATGAGATGAAGGGTTGAAAATAATGTAATCGTTATCAAGGGGATCCTCTAATATGTTACAAAGTTGGAGACATGATTTAGTGGAATTGATATCAATATGATAATAGGAACACCAATCACAGGAGGTATGCCAAAATAAATGGGGTGGCATGATTGGGAGAGTGATCAATTTGGCATCAAGAAATTGTTGGAGGATGGAAGAGAGTGATTCATTTAATGGAGTAAATTTGTATGTAGGATAGAAAGTGATAAGCCTTATTAGAACATAGAAGATGAGAGGGTGTAGGTGGGAAGGAAGGAGGTAGGAGGAGGATGATGATGGGTGACATTGTGAACATGTAAGTGTTTTGGTGTAATATGTGGGGCAAGAACTGAAACACATGAGAAGGAAAAATAATGGCCAATATGGAAACCTTTAAGGTGTTAAGCCATATGAATAACCTCATCAAAAGTGTGTAATGGATGGATTTGAAAAAATATGAGATGTAGGAGACATGTTTTTTAAAATAGGTGTGCAAATTGTGTGATAATTTAGAACAAGTCAATGTCACCTCAAGTGTTGGGACTCAATCTTGGAGATGGGGTCAAGAAGATGTTGGTAGCACATGTCATAGTAGGAATGAGAAAGGGAGTGAATGTAATCCATGAGAGTGAGTGAAGTGGATCACACTGTGAAAATCACATAAAATAGGGGACCATAGGACATGTAGAGTAGAGCTCATATACAAGGGGACTAAAGAGCACGTGGTAGAGCACATGTATAGCATAATTTCACTCCCATTGTATAATATTTTGTGACTCATACACCACCACTTGATTATCCTACATTAAAACTCCTTCAAATTCTTCACTTGATGTATATGTGACCACCATGAATTCTCCATTTGGATATGTAACATTCAAAATTGGTGTAGTAGTTAACTTTTCCTTAAGGAGTTGGAAGGCTTTTTCACATTTTTCTGTCCACAAAAACTTTTTCCTTTTCATCTGCAATAAGGTAATTGGTTTACCAATATTTGAAAATACCTCAAGGAATTTCTTGTAGTAACTTAGAAGTTCCATAAAACTATGTACATTATTAGGTGTATGTTAATCTATCATAGCCTTTATCTTGGCTAGATCAACCACAATTCCATTTATTGGTATAACATGACTTTTCTTTCAAAGAAAGAAGATTTTGATAACTTGGCATATAGCTTAGGATGTCTCAACCTTTATTAAACCAACTATAAATAATGAAATTAATCTTCTTATGTCCATGAATAAATAAATATATCATCTAGAAAAACTAACAAAAACCCATCTAGGTAATCCTTGGATACACTATTCATCAAATTCATAAAAGCTACTAGTCCATTTGTGAGTCCAAAAGGATGAACCATGAACTCATAGTTGTCATACCTAGTGAAACAATATGTATTAGGTATGTCACTTTCCTTAATCCTTAATCAATGGTATACATATATCATATAAATATTTGAAAACATAGTATATCATCACATTTAATCAAAAAGATAAGTGATGTATGGTAAAGGATACCTATTCTTAGTTGTTTCTTATTAAACATTATATAATCAATGCAAAGTGTTCTATCATTATTTTTCATGAAAAATAACCGGTTCTCCCAAGATGAAACACTACCCTTAGCATTTCTTTCAAATGTGCCTTTTATTTAAACAACTTGATTGTAGTCATTTGGTAAGGCAATTTTGACTTTGGTTTAGACCACTGGAATGATGTCTATAGAGAAATTAAATTATTTATGTGGAGGAAGTCTTGAAAATTTCTCCATAAATACATCACTAAAATCTTGTAGGAATGGGTGGTCCTCTAACCTAGTTTTTCTTCACCCACCTCATTAATAAATATTGCATACATCATGAAACCCTATATTTGTGCCTTCTTTAACTATATATTTGAAATTTTCCTCCACCTAATGGATTTTGAATCCCTTGGAATATGTTATAATTACAACTATTGTCATGGAATATTATAGTATTTATATAACAATCCACCTTAGAATGATGTTTCCATAACCAAATCACCCCTAAAATAACATCATATGAACCTAAAGGTACTACTTACAAGTTCACATCTATTGTAAAACACAGTAGCTCTAATTTGATTATGAATACACATTTCTCTACCTTCCTTTTCACTTTATTTCCATAATGAGCTATCCATGTGTTGGCATGTAAAATGTGTCGACATTTTATTTTATAACCATATGGAACTTTTTACCATTTTTGGAAGAATTTGATCGAAATTGTCAAAATTGTCTTTTTGTAAGCGTTGAATTGTGTGAAAGTTTTTAGGATTTATGGGTGGTCATAGAAACCCATGTTATAGTCATAAGAAATGTATCTAAGTATAATTCATAACAATCTAATTTAGAGAATATTATGGGAGCCTTACATTAGTCTTTGGAACATGTTCATTTCTGGCACATTTTGAGGAAAAGGTGTTCTCGGTCATCGAAGGAAGATCAAATTATATAAAAGGTTATATGATCTATAGGTAGCTTCATAAGCCCAAACCATAGTCATTGGTAATATTTAATGGTCTAATACATGATGAAATATTCAAGATAAAGTTTTGGAAATATCAAGAGAAGAAACCTTTCAAACATTGAGGCACAAGAGTCTTTCATAACCTTGGGTCAATTCAATATCCTAAAAAATGGTCAAATTTAGGCACATTGAGTTTTATTCATGGCCCAAGTGTTATTTTTATTCATACCTATCTCAAACTCATGTAGTAGCTCAACTCACTATCACACCTTCCTATGCAAAAATGGTGGGTTGACTCAAAACACAAGGAGAATTCATTTTCGAGGTTTATAAATGATTACATTAGATTTTTTATTCCATATATTATATGGCATATAAAGTCCTCCTCTTGCTCCATGAGTGAAGGTTCCACTTTTACAGTTCCTATTGAGGCCTCCAGATGTGCTTTTGGGAACATTAGTTCCTCCTTCCACTCAAAAATGTGCTTTTGGAACTACATGGTTCCAACATGAAGTTTAAAATGCATCATGGTTCCTTATTGCACTCAAAAGTGTACTTTTTTTGAAGTTATGGGTTCTAACTGTCATTGGGCTTACACTTTTTGACCTTGGTTCCCCATGGGATAATAAGCATGCTTTTGGCACTTAAGTGGTTCCAAATAATAATTTTTCATTGAGTTTTCACTTTTTTGTCACTTAAATTTGGCTCCCAAATTCTAATTTTCCTTTAAGGTTACACTTTTCTTTTCACTTAAGTGAATTCCAAATTCTATTTTCCCATTAACATGCACTTTTTGGTGGTTCTGTGTCCTTATTTTGCATTGATATGACTTAAAGTTAAACTTGAACACCCAAATTCCACCCAAGAACCTTGGAGGTTCCTCACAGAGTCCAAAAATCCACCCAAGAACCTTAGAGGGTCCTCGTGGAGTCAAAAATCTACCAAAAACCTTGGAGTTCCACTTGAAGTCCAAAATTTGACACAAAAATGTTGGAGTTTGACTTGAAGTCCAAAAATATTTTCAAGAACCTTATAGTTCCTCCTCCACATCAAAAATTAATTTTACATCCGAAAAGAACAAGCACATTAAATAAAGTAACTCTTGATCGACAAAATTCATTTTATAAAAAAAAATCATCGCCATTTGTTCCATGAACTCCATTTCTTCCTTCCGTTCCTCCATGAAAGTTTGTTTGCCCTAGGTTTGCAAGAACTTGTTTTTCTCCTATCTAGAGCTTCCATTTAAAAATATTCTGAATTATTGCATGCATAATTTCCATTGCAATTCATTCAATCTGATATAAGAATCAAGGATTTGTGATGAAGTGGTTTATTTTTATCCTCGTGTGAAATTTGTAGTTGTAAAAACTTTTTCCATTTCTCTTCCAAGTATTATAAGTGTTCATACCTTGAAAAACTAAAAGACCAATCCATATAAAATTTTTCACATGATTCTCAATCCAAAATTCCTTTCCATTGATCCATTAATTTCATGATAAAGTGGAGAGATTCATTTCATATGATTGAGCCATACTTTTCTTGCATAATCCATTTAATGAATTCATTTTGTAATCATAATTTGTTTTGTAATTTCCTATAAATCCCAATGAGATATCTTCACAAAATTTGGAGCACTCCTTACTCTCAACAAAAAATTTCAAAAAAATCAAGTCTCCCATGATTTGGATGAAATTTTATCCCATAATGATCCAATCAAGTTTTCATCCCAAATCACATTAAAATGTGCTAATTCATGCCCAAAATCCATTTTTCCATTTCAGTAGATTTGAATAAGAGAATTGTCTCAAAATTGGATAATCACTTATTCTCTTAAGAACCTTTCAAATGAATCTATTCGCAAGTGATTTTAATAAGTCCTTCATCTATGGTGACCACATCCATGTCTTAGCTGAAAGTATCATCGAAGACCATTTAAGACATTTGAATAATAAGACAAACCCATTTGATAGCCTAAGTCGGAGAGTACACGTAGGATTTTGAGCATGAAACATATATATGAACGAATTGAAAGTTTTTATGATGGGGACCATAGTTCGGGTGTATTATCGATATTCTTACCATCTTCCATTCAAGAGACATAACATGAAGTACTCATGTTATTTATGAAGATAGTGTCCATTCGGTTAGTGTTTGATCCATCCCACAAAGAGGAAGTGTTTCCATTCAAAGGATTTCTACGAGTTTATTTGTGCGGTCTATCATTGCTCACAAATATGAAGAGTAAAAGAGATTTTCCAAAACATGACCATAGATGATCATTACGGGCAAGATGTGGAGCATACTTTTTAAGTCCAAGAAAATACATACAAGAAGCATTTGAATAAGATAATATCCAAGTACGCAATTAATCTACACAATGAGGGAAGTATAGAAATTTTTCTTATATCATCTCCTTTTGATCACACATTCTCTCTCTTCTTTTCTCTTTCTAACGTTCTATTTCTTAGTTGGCAAATAACTTTTGTAAAAGTGACTTAAGTCACTTAAATTTTCTATTTCTTCATTGAGATTACACTTTAAGTCAAAAAATCACATGGGAATGTGAATATTCACTTGTTTTGGCTCTAAATTTGTTGGCAAAAAAATTTTCACAAGGGAAAATTAGGAGCTTTCACCAATTCTCTAGAACTATGTCCATTTTCTTTGGAATGTGGCAGATCCATTGATTTAAACAAGAAATATATACACTACTCTAACCATTGTGGGTGGCCTTTCAACTAGGGATCACACATGAATACTCCACTAAACCCATGTGTAAAAAGGAGGTGCAGGAAAGGTGTGTGTATGAAGAGAGGGAGAAAGTGAGAAGGGGTTTTAATCAATAAATAACAAGCTAATTTTATTGACATAAAACTATAATATTTCCAAGTTATCAATGAGAATACACCATGTCAAGAAACAATAAGAAAACACATGTAAATCAAATTTAATTTACATAATATTTCACAAGTAACCATGATCATGGAGTAAATTTGAGATGGAGAGGAAAACATAAGACAATAAGATAGAAGAATTGTAGTTTCTTGCTTGTAGTAAGACAATGGGAGATATCAACCAAGAAAATCTAACCCTTTGGAATGGAGAAGCCATTCTAATTTATAGCTCTCATAATGAGACTCTTCATCTACCCCCACATGACCTTTCAAAATTCCTATCACTTGTGACTATTCACATTCCACTAGGAGTGAAAAATAATCCCCTTTCTTATTAATGGAAAGGAAAATTTTACAATGAAAATATTACATAGTCACTTAAGTGAATAAGATGAAATAGTCATAAAGTACATTTATAATGGAGAATTAGAAAGTGGAGAGATAAAATAGGATAGAGAATGGAGAAAATATGAAGAGAGAAAAGTGAATCTATGAGATCAAATGAAGAAGGATGAAGAAGATACACTCCTGTGATGAACTAGTGAAATGCTCCAATGCAGTGATGGAATCTTGATCCTTTTCTTATTTTGCATTGTGAGAATCCTCCTAGAATGGTAAAATTATGTAGACCTATCATGTATAGTAAGACAAGAAGTGAGAAAAACTTGATGAATGGACCACTGAGATCAATGAATAATTCCCTCTTTCACTTGAACCAATCCTTCTAATCCATGAAACACTATCATGCCTTTTTGACCATCTTACACTTGATAAAAATGGAAACAATTACCCACACAATACAAACATGATAATCCTTCAACTGGGAAATACAATGACTAATGAAATGCGAGACCCAAAACCTTTTGACCCTAAGATGGGTGAAGGTAGGATATTGAATGAATAATGCTTCTATATTTTGATTAAACCATTTGATGAGATGAGAAACACACTGAGACCAAAATACACTTTGAGACCAAAATTGGGAACCAAGAGGGCTTTCCTTTTCCTAATTCACAATTCAATTGAAAATACTCCATAAGAATGAATTTTTCCTTACCATTCCTATGAGGAAATATCCAGAGAGATAGTCACCCCATAGTGATAGGTGGAGATTTGCAAATGTTGAGAAGTACCTCTCAGAATGGGAAATTTAAAAAATAGATTGTTGTTCACTAGAGGTGCTCTTGAAGCTTAGTCACAATATGGGGCACAAGATAAAAATAGCCTTGTGATTTGAAATAGGTGACCATTTTCTCTAAATGACACACTTTGAGAGAATCCCTTCTGTCACATTTTCATGAGATTCATTCCACATCACGTTTCTTTATTTAGTAGATTCACTCTGAGACACCTTATGCTTACCACATAAGGAAATGCATGAATTTTCTTACAAACTAAGAAATTGACCTCTGTGAAGGCTGAAATAAGTGAGACATGAAGGGGAAGAACATGTGTGACCATTTTGAGCTCATTCTAAACACTTACTATTTTTAGTAAGTCATACATGGGTGTCTATTTTTAGCAATTTTATCAATTTGTCATTTTTGAGTGTTTTGATCTTGGAGGAATGAACCAAGGTACTAAAAACCAACTGTTTCTCATACATAATTCTTTATTAGGTTATCTAGTAGATACTTACTAAAAATAGAAAGTGGTCTTCTAGGTGTCGGATCGAATGAAGTGGTCTCAAAATTTTCTATTTTACACCGGGATGCTTTGCTCCAATTTTTAGGTGTTTCTATCATTTGGATATCTATAGATATGAAAAGGAAACTTGTTGTTCTATAATATTTCTAGAATGGTACATAATACTAAATAAAACTCGAGTCCTCCATATCTTCAAGAACACTCAACTTCATGATGTAAACAAAGGCAATTTGTATTGTTGAGTTTCCCTATATATGAGAAAACATTATTTATGGATGAAAAAATCATGTGGATGTAAAAAAACGTTTATAAAATACATGGAATCCATATTACATTCATCTTAAAAAAATTTGGAGAGGAAGGGACTATCAAAGTTTCATGAGAAATGAGCATGGGGTTTGGGAGATAGGAGCAAAAAGAGGTTTTTGACCATGGAGAATGTCTGAATAATTTGAGTAACATAAAAACATACCAAAATAAATGGAGGAGTAAAATAACACCAAGGAACTCAAAATAAATGGCTAAGTATGGAGTTAGGGAGAATTTGAATGGTTTTCCCTCTCAATTTTCCACTTAACTCATTTTTGACTTGACAAGGCTAACTTGAGTCTAGTGGAGGTTAGAGGTGTGGTTTCAACCTAGAAAATAGGGGGAAAATGTACAAAGGGACATCATCCCATGAAAAAATTTCCATGGGTGAGGACCTCATGATGATGGGGCCAAATTTCATGAGTTGAAAACACCTTTTTAACACCCCAGGTTGTGTTTTTAAGTGACAAACATTTTCCTCCATACGGGAGAAATTTTTTGTGTCCCCCATGTCCCCTTTATATTTGTATAAAGGGGAAAAGTGACATAAGACCTCTAAAATTCCACCATGGGTCAATTCACCATGAAAAATTGGTAAAAAAATGAGTTATCATGAGTTAAAAACATGTTTCTAGCACCTCAAGTGATGACTTAAGTAATGCAAACCACTCATCCATAGGGGAGTGTAATTCAATGTCCCCCATGTACCCTTGCATGTTGGAAAAAATGTAAAAAGGGTCATTATGCCTCCAAAACCCCACCCAAGCTTCTTGGAATGATGATGTCATCATTCTCAACATGAAAATAAACTAAGGAGTGAATTCTCAAGCCCGAGAGAAATACATAGAAATTGAAGGGAAAAAACCATATGAATTTGACTCCAAAAGACCAACTGAATCCATTAACATAATTTTAAAGACCTGATTCAACTTGAAATTTTCCTTTTAATTCCATTTTCTACTTTAGCCCTTATGTATGCACCGATAAGCTAAGTTGCCACCGGAGTCTATAATGAGTATGAACCAATATAAAACATGGAACATGAGAGGGGTTTAATGTAATCCAATTTTAATTTTTTAAAGGCTTCTAAATCTTCTTGAGGTTTCCAAAACACTTTGAGAAATATCCACTTTGTAAAGAGACCCTTGTGTTGTCTTGGTGGGTAGGTTTCCACATTTTATAATCCTATAATTCTTCCTTGATTATTTAACCATGAAGCGGGATTTTTTATATTTCTAAGTCTCGGGATATTAGATCCCAAAACTTCACGAGGCTCACGAAAACCTTGAACAAGGAGACTAGCTCATTTGGAACACACATTCCCAGCGCCTTTCCTAAAAAGACCTGGTTTTTCTTAACTTGTTCCTGAGATCAATTATGTCCACAAAGTATTCCTAAAATGAATTTTACAACTTCATTATATCCAATATAAATCCCAAATTATTTGAATTTTCCTTGTAATCTTTTGGAGGATGTTCACCAATGACAAAAAGACCAAAAATTATCATTTTGAAGCCTTCAAGAGAACTATTCTTTCATAGATCTCGGTAGATTTATGAACCAAGCTAAGTAAACTTATCTACACATGAAACACACTTTAAAATAATGTTATCACATTCCTCTTGACCATAATGAGGGTGACACAGTTGAAATGATGGTTGGAGGAAAGGTTTACATTGATTGGGAAAGGGAATTTCAAGTGTGGGTTTGGTTGTCATGACCAAATTTTTAAATTTTTCATGCTAGATGTTTAACATGACAACAAAATTGTAATGCTATTTCAATTCCAAGAGATCACTTTTTCTCCCTCTATAGCATACTTATTGTTATTCTTCTATTTTATACTTAGTAATTTTCCTCCATTCTCCTCTTTTTCACTTAACCGAATGTAATGTAATTTTGTAAGAACAAAGGAATTTGTGCATATTGATAATGGAATGAAAATTAGGATTTTAACTTTGTTTCAATATCTATTTATTTCATACTATTTAGATAAGTTTCATGTATTCTCCCATGTCTTATGATTAGAGCTAGAAATATCTCTTTAATTTTAGTTAATGAAATATGATCTTAACTCATTAATGCAATTCCCCTCCTCATTTCTCTCCATTCACACACATAAATTTTTCCTCTTTTCATATATTGATGTATTCACAACAAGGGTGTTTCTACATATTCCCTGGTCATGAATCGCACTTTGAGATATTTTTTTCTTTCCAATTTTAAATTAATAAAATGAAATGACAAAACCAAGCTGACCTCATAAGATAGAAGGGTTTATCGATACCACAGATGTCATGGATCCAAGTGGGCACACAAATTGATAGATTATTGATGCCATGGATCCAAGTGGGCACACAACTTCTTCTTTCCAACGGGATAAGCTACTTGCAATGCACAAATACTTAGGAAATGATATGATTAGATAGATATATGGTGGATTTCTGGCAAGGGTGATTCCTAGAAGTCAATTGACTTCCTTGCAAGGATGTCAATCTGCGTTCAAGAAATCAATCTGATAATGATAAGATAAAATGATAAAATAGATAATATAACCAACAATGCAAAGGCAAAGGGTGACACAGTCCACAACTATATGATCGTCTAATGATGTGCTAATAAATGATCCAAAAGGAGTTTAGAGAATATAAAATGCCTCGAAGAAGTAAGGACATGGATAGTTGTGTGCTCACAAAGGCAAGAAGGGAATTAAATTTTATTTAGATGACCGATAAACAAGTAGATATGGATCAAAAGAGCTTTATAAGGTTGGACGGGCACTGCAAAGTTAGATTCATAATAAATGATGGGATCTAGAGGTTTGAAAATCAAGCTTAGGGGTTAAAAGAACTTTCAAATAGGAATCATTGGTGATTTTGGGGAATCGTCATCGATTCGGTGAATCGTCGATGATTCGGGAAATTGTTAGTGATCTTGGGAATTCATCGGTGGTATTATGAAATTTTCAATGATTACTGTGAAAATGCACGGGCTGATAATGGATGGAGATAGAGTTTGGAAAATATTCTAAAAAGGTTTATTTAGGCCTAGATATGATGCATAAATACAATGATTAAATAAAAAAATATATGTACCTTGTATATGTTGATAAATGGAGGTAGAGAGATGATGTTACCAAGGGCAGGGAGATGTTTATTGATTCCTAAGATGAGAGGGACATTGTTGATGATATATGAAACACCTAAGCTCCATGGTGAGGATGCTAAGTCTTATGGTAAAACTCTACTAAGGAAAGGCTGAAGTGATATAATATCTATTCATCTGGTGAGAGAAAATCAAGGACCAACTTTAATGAACCAAGATTTGAGCCCAAATTGACCAACCTTTTGAAAGGGGGTATGAAACTCATTTATATAGAATCACAGTTGATCCAAGAAAATTGCCAATGATGCGGGAAAATCACCTACGATTGCAAAGTTTGGTTAAAACCAACTCCAACCAAATCATTTTACTTTTTTATTTTGTGTGAGAGGGGAGATATATGGGTGAGAGGTTATAAAATGGTTGGGAAGTTATTTATTTTGTTTTGTCTTCATTAATTTTGGTTTTGAGTGGTTTGGGTGGTTTAGGAAGGGGTAAAATAGGATTTACAGGTGTAGGATAATATTTACAGGGAGTAAATATTATGAGGGAGGAATAAGACTTAGGATAATGGTTTAATAGATGATATGGTAGTGAAGTGGTGTTAGTGAACACGAGATAGGGGATTAGTTGTGATAATTTTAGGTGTCTACAATGATCACCTTGATAGATAGTTTAGCACAAAATTTCTCTAGGTTTAAATAAATGGGAATCTCCCAATCTTAAACTTAAGGGACTTAGTCCAATGAGCATTGAAAAAATCCCCACCTTGTCCTTGAAAATATATTTCACCAATATTGTTTGGCACCCATCGTGGGATATATTGTTTTCCTACACCCTATTGATCCACAAAATCCTAAAAAATTAGATATTCTAAAATCCCAAAAAATCATAAATTCATAAACCCTATAAGATTTTTTATTTCTACCCTTAATTTTTCTTCCAATGACTAGTTTTTTAAATGCTCTAACATTACAACCTAACCTTCTCCTTTTTCAAGAAACTTAAGAAGATATCATATGAAATTTAAGAAGTTGTATTTGGAACAACCAATTAAATAAACAATAATTATAATTCTATTACAAGAGTCTTGGAAAAAGTAGGAGAATATGTTGAATCCTTAGAAAGAATGATTCATAAATAAATAAAAGTCAATAGAGGAGATCTTAAAGTAAAAATTTATAGATAAAATATAAAACCGTGGTGATAGAGTAGGTAGCATCATAAACCCTAATTTTGGATTGTAACAAAATATGATTTTAGACTTAATCATATAATATTTCAAATATAATTTACTAAAATTCCTCTAGAATATCCATTTGAATATTACATGTTGTTAGTTCTGTTATAATCCCTATCTCTCCACCACCACTAAATACTCTTCCTCCAAAGATGGTTGTGCGATTACCTTGGGGTAGAACACTAGATTATTGATTTCAAATCCTCCACTTCATGAATTACCCAAAATATCAAAAATGTTTTCCCAAAGTTACATAGAGATGGAAAGAAACATATAGATGATCACATTATAGCCTTTATCACAACATGTGGTGTTCCTGGAGTGAAACATGAAGATGTTGTTGTTTAACTATTCATGGATTCATTATAACATGCCAATGTAGAATGGTTCTACTATTTTACATCTCAATCAATCACTAATTGGAAAGATATGTAAACTAAATCTGAAGGAAAGGTTCAAGTTAGTGGAAGATTACCATGCCCTTCTTTCTCAATTAGATCAAATGAATAAAGAACCATAGGATCCCATTAGATAATTTGTGGCAGATTCAACAAGTTGATTCATAATATCCCTATTGGTGCCTATCCTACTCTAGACAAATAAATGAGGTTCTTCATATATGCTTAGTTACTTGAAGTTGGGTTCATATTGTAGAGAAATCAACCGAATATTTTATATAATTCTAAAAAAATCTATCAAAGTGGATGATGATCTTGTTGTGTCAAGAAATATCAAGAACCATTAAAAACATTCTAGAGTTTTGGGCCCATTTCTAGTCAATTTCATTTATTATAAGACCTTGAAATTCCTCCTCTTGCTCCAGGAGTGAAGGTTCCACTTTTCAATTCCTGTTTATACCTCTAGATGTGCTTTTGGGAACTTTAGTTCTTCCTTCCACTCCAAAATTCACTTTTGGAACTACATCGTTCAAACTTGAAGCTCCAAATGTGCCATAGTTCCTTATTACACACAAAATTTTGCTTTTTTATAAGTTTTTGGTTCTAAATTGTCATTAGGATTGCAATTTTTGACCTTGGTTCCTCATGGGAACAAAAATGCACTTTTGGAACTTAAGTGGTTTCAAATTCTAATTTATCATTAATTTTTCACTTTTTCACTTAAATTTGGTTCCCAAATTCTAATTTTCCATTGAGGTTACACTTTTTGTCACTTAAGTGACTTCCACTTTCTATTTTCCCATTGACATGCACATTGTTTTCTCTCGTGCCCTAATTTTTCATTGGTATGACTTAAAGTTCCTTTTGAACACCCAAAGTACACCCAAGAACCTTAGAGGTTCCTCATGGAGTCCAAAATTCCTCCCAAGAACCTTGGAGATACCTTATGCAGTCCACAAATATGCCCAAGAACATTGGAGTTCTACTTAAAGTTGATTAAGAAAAATATGAAAATATATGCCTAATATGATCACTATTGCAATGGTAAATGAATAATAAATTAAGTACATAATTTAAGCCAAACAAACTAAGCTATAAAATATGAAACCCTAATTTCAAAGAGGAGATAAGATGACTTAGTTGTTTCAAAATTTATCTTGGAATGTGCGAAGTGATAGCTAGGTGAGAAGAGAGGGAAAATTTTCACATAGAGCCTCAGAAAAGTGTGTGAGTGACAATCTTCTTGGATTGGGGTGCTTAGAGAGGGATAGGGGCACATGTGGGCACCCTAGGCCTATTTCTAGGTGCTTATTTCTGCCAAAAAGCTCCACAAAGCTCCTTTGGATGGTCATAAGGTATTCATTGTCCTTTGATTTGATCACTAGTATGTCGCGCACAATGTTCACCAAGGTCGCTAGAAATCTGCCATGAAATAATGACTTGCAAAACCCTCAAAGAGACATCAAATCCTAAAAATGAAAGATGCAAAATAAGGGGTCATAGAGCAATGCACTACATTTTAGACCTAATGTATTTCTATGTACGTGTATGCAAAATTGTGCCATAGGAGGCTCTTGTGCATTTCACACTTGATAGCTAGCAAATAGCTAAATGTAAAAGATGTAAGTAGATGTGTACATGGAATAGAATGAACTTCCATTCTATGAAGTTTATATAGAAGAATGCAGTCCCTTGCCCTTGAATGGATGCTTGAATTCTCTAGAACAACCTTTAGATGTAACCTTAGGTGGTGATAGCTAATGCTTAGTGTTTGGTCCTTTTTTTATTATTGGCAAATAGTTTTTGAAGGGGACTATACCCTTGTACACCAAGGCTTAGAAGCCAAAATTGAAAGTTAAAGTACAAGAGATGGATCAAAATCCAGATAGAACCATTAAGCTTGATTGCAGAAAACTATCTCGTAAAGTAAAAACCAACAACCGACAAATCAACAACCAAAAAAATTGATGCACAACAATCAAACAACAATGGCATATCAACACTATTGGAAGCATTCTCGCTATATCGGCAAGAAAAATGAGACCAATGAAACATAGCTAGCCAATAACAGAGATGAGAATCATTAAGGTGAAGTGCTACCCTTCAGGGTGGTATATTTTTTCTTTTTGTTGACCGTAACCCACCCTGATGGAGCCTTCGCGAGTTGGAGAAGAAGACAAAGGAGGAGTATTTTCCTTAGTCGCATTTGTCCCATTTGGAGCAGCCACGTTGTTATCCTGAGAGAGATATTTATCATTTTCCATGCTGCCCTCAACAGCTTGTGTATTTTTCATGTTGCTAACAATCTGAGTTTTGGATAAAGGGGTTTTCGTTGACTCTGGTTCAAGCTACTGCTTTAGATTCAAGATCCTTTCTATCCACAAAAATCAAGTGCTCTGGGAGTGCATCTTTCCACCAGTTGCGCTTCTCATGTTGACGTTTTTCCATCCCACAAGTAGTAGAGGTGTGTCCTAATCCAAAACACCTTCTACATCGGAAAGGTAGACCTTCATAATCAAGAGTTTGTGACCAAGTTCTATTTTGCACTCTAAGGTCTATGGTAGCAGGAAGATTTTTATCAGTGTCAAGTTCCACCAGGATCCGGGCATAGGTAGTATGGGTGTAATTAGTTGTTTGAGAATCTATGTGGAGTGTAGTACCCAAGGTATTGCCAATGGTTGTCAGACATTCATGACTCCAGAATTGGAGAGGTAAATGGGGCAGCCTGATCCAAACAGGTTTCCATGAGAATGACTCTGTGTGTGGGTTAAAGGATGGGAACCAAGGTTTCATGATCAAATATTTTGACTCGCAGGTCCAGAGCTTGGAAGCAATGATGTCTTTATCAGCTATTGAAGAGAAAACCATAATGAAAATGCCTTTAGCACATGGATATAAGTCTATCTTACCAGTTAAAGATGGAGTCCAATGCTTGGAGATCCACGCGTGAAGAACAGGAAGGCTGGGCCATAAACCCCCGAATCTACAAATCAGAGCATGCTCTTTGTAGTAGATCTCAGATGAAATGACATCTTCCCCAAATGTAATACATGGGGTGATGTCTGCAGGTTTCATGGAGGATTCCTTGCTTTTTAAGATATCTTTGAAGGAGGTTTCAAGAGGCCCATGCCTAATCTCTTTATCCAAGCATTGGAATAATAGGTAGATCTCCCTATTTCAGTTCACCATGAACCTCACCTTTCCCAGGAACACCCCAGATGGTGATTGAATATGGCTAGGGTTTATAGAACCGTCTGAACGTATAGTCTCAGCATTGGTAAAGGCGAGGTCGATCCACAACCAAGGAGAAACTCCTGAAGCTAGATTCGAGCCCCCACCATCTGGCTGAAGAGCTCCAGTCTGATCTCGTGGATCTACAGGGTTCACAGGCTTACGTGTAGCGAGAGAAAGGGCGCGCGTAGATACCATTGCAAAAATTAGTGTTTGGTCCTTTATTTTGATCACATAACTTTATATTTATATGATTCCCTTACTTGAATTTTGTATTTTAACCATGAAAAGGATGACTACTAAAAGAGAAGATTCTCAAATGGATAGAAAGGAACAAAGAGGTTAGGCGCACCCAGAGTGGATGAGGGTTCCTAGCGCTGGCATATTAGTTGGGAGATGGTGTCTAGATTCAGAGAAACTTAAGGGTCAGAGGTCATAATGAGCAAGAAGGCGTGGAAGACCAAAAGTGGAAACATAGAGAAAGAAAAAATGGAAAAATATATGTGTTAATCAAGTACTTTTCTTAGGAATCATATGGATAGTAATATGCAATCATGACTAAATAGATACCCCAAGTGCATGATTTTATGTCTACATTTACCTACACTTTATGTTGTTGAGAGGATTCTTGATAACATAAAGTAGATAAGAGATGCATACCTGATAACCATGTAGATCGATGATGAAAGCGTGTCAAGAGACAAGAAAAAGTGTGGAGTGATAAAAATGTGAAGCATGGATGCTAAGGAGGAGAAAGTTCAAAAGTGATGATGAAAATGAATTTAGGGTGGAAACACATTTGTAGATTTCACCATTGTACCTTTTTTTGATTTTGATCATTTTTTGATTTTTTGTTGTTTATGTATGATGATGTAGGATTATGTTGAATGATGTGTGTATGACTACCACTTCCCATAAGGATAAAATTGTAAAAGATAATAATGAACAAGTAGTCAAATATGCATGTATATGATTGAAATGTGTAAAAATTATATAAAGAAAGTATGTAAAATAAAAATGTGTGAAAAAGGAACATGTGCACACTGGTTCGTGATGAGAAAAAGGGGGTAGAAAGGATCCTTAAAATGTTGTAGAAGAATGAGTTTGTAAGGCAATCTCACACCAGTTGCATCAGCCATGAATTTTTGTGGCAATCCATGCCAAGACATGGAAGAAGTGAAGGGAGAAAAGTATTGTGTCATCCTCCAACCTTTAACTTGCTTCCCATAATGTAAAATATCACTATAGATGTGTAAAAATATGATTTGATTTGAATAATTTGATCCAATGTGAAAGTAGAAAATGTTGTGTAGTGTATGCATGTTGAATGCTAAGGAATGCGTTCCCTATAAAAGATAATGTGTGAATTTCTATAGAATTTGTTGAATTAAAAGATGCTATGTAGCTTCCCCCTGGTCACTGGCATCTAGGAAGGGTCAAGGGCACCTAGATGCTACGTATCTGGACTAGGATTTGGTGTCTATGTTGTTTTAAGGACCCAAGTCTGATTTTGAGCCCAATCTAAAATTGAAAATCATGTTGTACTCATATTATGCTATCTTTGAACTATGTGTGTATACTACTGTATGGGGTGAGTGATTCACCCAAATGATTCCCCCTCATTTGGGGTGCATGCGATATCACTGAAGGAGTATGTAACCTAAAAGAGGACCAACCGCTATTCTGCGAAACTATTCTTGCGGGGAGATGGAATGTTTTTGGTAGAAACTAAGGCACACGTAAAAAAAGTGGATGGGAGACAAGTGTTAGTATAAGAAAATATAAACACACATGTATTAGACAATATGTAAGCTAAGTAGAGAATGTGTAAGATAATATGCAAGAAAACATACAAGAAGACAATGTAGACCATGAAAAGTGGGTTACAAACATGGGACACCACTCACGATGTCACAAGACAATCAAGGCTGATGAAGCAAAAATAAGACAATGTGAACACTGTAATCACAAAATCATGCACTTATTACTATTATTATACCACAAAGTATGTTGTTTTATATATGGATCTTATGTAAGAAAATTATTCACTAATGACCTATTTCATAGTCTGGTCATCTGTATTGTTGGTCTTTACCGTTATTGGTCTTGTATAATTTTCACTCATTCACATAGTTCTTGTCAGTCTCAGAATTCTTATCAGTCAGTAGTCACTCAGTTGTCATCACTAGTCTTTGACCGGGGTTGCTAGAGAGGGATTAGGGTACAGGGTGCCTTGGTCCCGATTCTAGGCATCTTTGGTCCATGTCACACTTGATTTTTATTGGAGGTCAATATTTTTGGTTTTTCGTCTCATTTCGCTAGGTACTAGTCGGAATGTTGGTTCATTAGTGTCAAAATTTGAACAAGATATCCCTATATAAACAAAACATACACACTACCTTATGGGTAGACTATTACTATCAAGGGACTACATTTGGGCACTATTATACATCACACATTACATAGGAAGGGGAGTATTCATTCTATTCCATCCACTATTTTATATTTTATCTAGCTACTGCCTGATATCTCTGCGTCATTGGTGCTAGGAAACCTAGGCACATTATTACACACACAAACACATAGAACTACATTGGGTCTAAGATGTAGTGCAATGTTAAGTCATAAGTCCATCCATTTGGAAGCTGAGGACAATTCGACCCCTTCATTCACATATTTCATTTTTGAGGGTTTGATGATTTGTGTGGGGTTTACGGATGATTCTTCATTGCAGGTTTGTGGTAACATTAGCAAAACATGTGCCAAATTCACCCAACCAAAGGCGAGTTACTGTGAATACCTAGCGACCATACCGGGATTAGATTCGAGCTATTTGGAAGACTAAGGCATCCATATATTAGACCAGAGTGCCCACAGTGCCCCTATCCCTCTCTAGGTGCCCCAGTCTAGTCAAATTTTCCTATGCTGTTATTTTTTGAAGATCGTTGCGACACTCTGCTCTGCCATTTCATCCCTTTGTTTAGTCCCGGTTCACTGTGAGGTAAGTTTTATTCAGGTAAGTACCTTCCCCTTTCATTTTATTTTATTTTAAATTACCAAATAAATTACTTAACATTTATAGTTTATTTATGTGTCGGATTATCATATTTCAGTACATTTCTAATTTTAATAAAATATAATATATTTTATTGAATCCTACACAAGACAAATGAAAAAACCTACAAAAAATGGTAAATAAGAGTAAACAAACATCATAAAACCATGAAACAAATAGTCTTGCATAACAAATGTTGCACATGAAGCTCCCATTAACAGTTTAGGAAGATAAGAAGTATGTCAAGACATGTATAGTACGATAAAGTAAAGTGTTATGAAAAATGAAACAATAGCACATGTAGTCTACAAAATTGGATTCCCGGGAGCCACCTTTGTGGAAGCTAGTAATAGATAATGTGCCAAACATCCATGTGTGTGTAGATCTATAGTTGTAGTAAAAAAATCATGCACTTCGGGCATTATTTAGCATGGTCTCATACTAATATTTAGAAGGTTCTCAAGTGAAGAAAGTATTAATTAATCCCACCTTTTGGAAATCTTATTTTTAGCTTTTATTTCATCATTCCTATGTATTTTCATATACATGATGATCTATTTCATCATTTCCCCATTATTTTAGCCTTATTTGAGGCACCCGGATATGTACTGAGGTGCCTTGGGGTGCCCTAGTCCCACCTGGGGTGCCCCGATCCTTGGTTTACTTTCCACCTTATTTTTGGGCTCTTTCTAGCCATTTTTCATACTTATATTTTTCCTAATCAGCCATGTTGGGATTAATTATGAAATTAGAGCAAGAGAACCCTATAAATATAAAGTTATGAGACCATAATGAGGGTCTTAGCATTACTTAATGCTATCACTCCATCTAGAGTTACATCCATTACATCACTTTCATCTACATAATGTCATGCATAAAGGCTAGGAGATCTGCATCAACACACAACATATGGGGATGCATTCTATTATATTCCATGCACACATGATAGTACATTTTCTATAGTTATTATTACTCGCTACTTCACAAAGTGTGACTGACCCAAGATAACCTAGGGCACAACATGCACACACACACACACACACACACACACACACACACGAACTACATTTGGGTTTGAAATGTAGTGCAATGCTTAGTTGAGTAAGCCCACTATTGTGTTAGCTAGGGTTAGTTTGACCCATTCATTTTATATGTTTTATTTTTAGGGTTTTGATACTTCTTTATCTTTTACTGAGTTCATTCGTTCATCCTATATTATTTCATACATTCGGTGCGATTCGAGAAGATTTAGTGTGACAAGTAAGAAATATTTTAGAGTATCTTGTGACAACCTTTGAAAGAAGTAGATTTTGATCTTTTAAAGAGACTAGGGTGCCTATTCTGCAGAGGAGGGCACCCAAAGTACCTTCCTAGGCGGTCAATCTCATTATATCTTTTAGATATGAACTTTATGGGAATTATGAGTGATCATTCTTTCTCCTCGAATCCATAATCAGACATGCGACAACTTCGATAGTATTCGGAAACCAAATAAGTCCTTTCCTTTCACATCTTTACATACTTAGGGTTTTAATTTATTTGATACAATTATTTAAAATCATTCTATACTTTTTAGTGTAGTTTACAGTGTTTTAGTCCTCCTATATTAGATTAACTATTGTTATACTTTCCCATAGTTTAGTTTAATTTTAGTTAATCATTTTGGTGAACCCCTCATTTCTTCATAGCACCTTCTAGGGTTTGCATTTGCATTTAGCCATCATGAGTATCTCCATCAACAATTATCTTGCTTACTCATCTTGATTTACTTCATCATGTTCAACATATTTTTTCTACTACAAATGTTTTTGTTGACATGCATCCAGATTCCATGTATAACACATTTTTCGATGCATTCTCACAACATATAGCATTCAAGGCCAATCCTCCTACTGACATTCATCCCTTTGACAATGACCCACCCCTCCATATTATGTGTCACATTTACAATGTTGGTGTCAAACACACTCTAATTGATAATGGTTATGAGCTTAATTTGTGCCCCATGTCATTCCTTTAGGATTTAGGTCTATCTACTCATGACATTAGTCCTTCTATTTCACTATGTGCTTATGATGGTACCATTCATCCATGTCTTGGTCATGTTACCTTGCCCATTATTGTTGGTCCCAAAACTCTCCCTACAATTTTCTTTGTTATATATTTTCCCATCTCATACAATTTTTTATTGGGTAGGCCATGGCTCCATGCCATGCAGGTTGTCACTTCTACAGTCCATCATTGTGTTAAGTTCTTACATGAACACATTGAGTATACTATCTTTCGGGACCGTGACCCATTCCAATATTGTGTCCATGACCTTAACACTAGTCTTCATATCCCTTGCATTGATACTATAGATGAGCCTCAACCTATGGATGACCCACCTCATTTACCACCACTTGAGGGAGCTATTTGTTTACTAGATGTTTTCCCTTCTCCACCACCTCCTACTATAGCTATTATTCCATATTAGTTGTCTCTTCCCCCCATGGACATTGATTTCCCATCTTCATCTTCATTTTGTCCACCCACCATCCACTTGCACACTCTTCATACATGGTTTGTACTAGGAGTACATTCCAATAGATCCTACTTCACCTGAAACCATATGTACGCATGATGACTTAGCCCGCTTAGGTTTATTTTTCTATAGTTGTCTTCCACTTTTTGCCATTGTATGCGGGCTTTGTCATATGTTTGTGTGCACACTTGTTTGTTGTTTTCATCCATGATGGTCATGCATGTCTTGTGACATCATGAGTGATGTCCCATGTTTGTAACCCACTTTGTGTGGTCTACTTATTTTCTTGCGTTTTTACACTATCATGCTTAGTAGTTTCTATATTGTTTGTGTATTTTACACTTTTCTTATTGCATACATGTGTTTTCAGACTAACACTTTTTTTGAATAGCCATTCCATTTTGTGTGTGCCTTGGTTTCTACCAAGTTCTTTCCCTTTCCCCCTTTAGGGAAGATTTATACAGGTCAGAGTGCGATAGGTCCTCTTTTGGGGCCACATTCTCCTTTTAGTGATGTTGCATGCACCCCCAAAGAGGGGGCATCATTAAGAGTTTTACATACTAACACAACGTATTCGAGACCATTTTATTATAGTGTACTTTGCGCCCTTGACAATGAGGTTTACATACAATGAGTGAGTTCAGACCAATCTACAAACTCTATACACAGAGGTATTTATAGGACATGGTGTCCTTTGTCATTTTTGGGAAGTAATTACAGGATTAGGAGTTACAGTGGGTGTGCCTCTCTACATTACATTGACCAGTTGGCATTGGATCGCCCAAAAACTAGGATGCTATAAATATCTCTTTACATATTTCAGCATAAGCGGTTTGAGTTGAACAATATAAAGCATTTCCTCCCTACACTTATTCAGCCATGGTGGCATGAGATCACCCAAAAAACTCATGGCAGTATAAGATATCCTTCTACTCCCTTTCTCTTGAAATGGGTTAGGTGCACATGTTCCATTTTCACTTTCCTTTTCATGTATTTTACACATTGCTATACACATGAGTATTTTACACAACATTTTTACATACATACATATTTGACTACTTGATCATTTTCTCCTTGCAGTACAACCGTATGAAAAAACAAGTCAAATTGGGGGCAACAAAAATGACAACAATGAAAACACACCATGATGGTACTTGTCTTTACTAACCATGCAAGTACATTACACATTGCAACATCTACACACATGTTTCACCCTAGGTTCACTCTCATCAGTTTTCATGCATATTTCTCATATTTAGAATCCAAGATCCTCCACTTTTTCTTTTTGTCATTCCATGCTTGAATCTAGACCATCATCACGTCTCTACTACAATTTACATGTACATCAAGTACATAGTTCTATCTACTTTATGTTCTTGAGATTCTTGCTCACCAACATAAAGCGGGGAAAATGTAGTCACAAATTCATGCACTTCAGAATTACTTAGCCGATCTCATACTACTATTTAGAAGGTTCTCAAGTGAATAAAGTACTAATTAATCCCACCTTTTGACAATCTTATTTTTATCTTTTATTTCATCATTCCGACGTATTTTCATATACATGACTAGTTATTTCATCACCTTCCTATCATTTTAGCCTAAACCAAGGTGCCTAGGCTTGTATTGGGGTACCATGGGGTGCCTAGGTCCCACTTTGGGCACATCAATCCTTGTTTTACTCTCCCACTTTCTTTAGGCACTTTCAGCCATTTTTCATACTTTTCTTTTCCTAGTTAGCCATGTCGGAAATTATGAAATTAGAGAAAGAGAAACCTATAAATATAAAGTTATGAGACATTAATGATGGTCATAACATCACTTAATACTATCACTCCATCTAGAGTTTCATCCATTACATCACTTGCATCCACATAGTGTTATGCATCAAGGCTAGGAGATCCGCATTAAAACACACACCATAGGGGATTCTATTATATTCACTTTGCACACATTCTAGTACATTTTTAATAGTTATTATTACTCACTACTTCAAAAGATAACCTAGGGCACGAAATACACACACACACACACACACACCAAAACTATATTTGGGTCTGAAATGTAGTGCAACACTTAGTTTAGTAAGCCCATTGTTGTGATAAATTGAGGTCAATCGACCCATTCATTTTTATATTTTTTTTTATGGTTTCGATACTTTATTTTATTTTACAGGTCATTCCTTCATCCTACATTATTTCATACATCTGGCACAGTTCAATAGATCTAGTGTGATAGGAAGGAAATATTTTAGAGTATCTTGTGACACTAAAGGAACCAGATTATGAGATTTTACAGAGACCAGGGCACCTATTTTGCGAGACTAGAGTGCCCCAAAGCACCTTCTTGGGCACTCTAGTCCTTATATCTTCTATATCTAACCTTTACAAGACTTCTAAGTGATTGCTCCTACTCCTGAAATCTACAATCGAACCATGAGAACTTGCGACAATATTTCGACAATCAGCTAAGTCATTTCCTTTTACATCTTTACATACTTAGGGTTTTATTTCATTTGATATAATTATTTAAAATCATTCCATACTATTTTAGTGTAGTTTATAGTGTTTTAGTCCTCCTATATTAGATTAACTATTGTTATACTTTCCCATAGTTTAGTTTAATTTTAGTTAATTAGTAGCATTTGCGATCAAAACTAGAAAGGAGAATGTGTATGCATGCAATGAGGTTCATTTATACATTCCCCTTTAGCAGTTGAGAATGAACTGTAGAACAATATTGTGTCATAGGGTGATGAGTGTAGTGCATAGAGATAGATGTGAAAAATATATGTCACAAATACATAGATTAGATGTTACGTATGAGGAGATGAATGTGTTAGATGTGAAGTGTTGAGTAGGTGATGTGTTGTGAATACGAGAGAGTGTATAAGAGGTGTTGATTAGAAATAGGGAAGATGTGTCATGTGATGTAAGACATATATGTCATTAAAGTGTTTATGGGGTAGTAGGTTATAAGTATGTCATTGTGTTGTATGTTATGTTGAATATGTGTAGTAGAAAGAATGTATTGCATGTTTGTTGAATGTATAGTGTTGAATATGCATGAAAATTATGTCAAGTGTATAGTGTTATGTGTAATGTAACATGTAATGTGTCATGGGTATGTTGAGAAATTTGTTGAATATATAAATCGATGTGTCGACTATCCATGAAAATAAAGTGATGATATGTCAGTTGTATTTTGTTGAATGTGTAATGCTATATGTTGAGAGAGGTGTATTATGGATGTTTTAACTTGTAGTATGTTGTGTAATATGTTTTTGTTGATTGTATGTGAAGAAGATGAGGTATGTTGTATGATGTAGGAGAGATATGATAGTACTAAGTGTAAACTGTGTTGTAAATGTGTTGATCGTGTTGTATGTTGTGTTGATTGTGTAGAATAATATGTGTAAAATAGGATGATTTGTAATGCAAAGTGTGTAGAAGTAGATGCAATAAATATGAAGTGCAAATATATATAGTGAGTAATACACTAAGTGTGTGATAGAATATATGAGAGGAATATTTATTGTTTGTAGAACATGTGTTGTGTGAGATGTGTAATGTGCAATATGACTAAGCGATGCTAAATATATGTGTCGTAAATGTTTAGAGTGTAAAATGTGTGATAATGTGTAGTGTGTAGTGTGAAGTGTGTGAGGTTCATGTATATAGGATTCCCTCAATAGTCAAGTGTGAACCATATCACAAGAGTGCATCATTGGGAAATGATGATACAAATGTATCAAGATGTTTTTAATAATGCTTAGAGAAGATTAGTCATCAATCACAAAGCGTCAAGTGCATGAGCTGATATCAACATTTGATATCAATGCAAGGGGGAAGTTAACATGCCCCCTAAGTGTGTAAGAGATGGATATCTAGTCAAAGACACTAAGTGCATTAATTTAAGGAGTAATTTCCTTAATAAAAGTGATTGGATGCTGTAGTGGTGACGTGGTAGGAGCCTTTTGTGGTGGAAGTCGAAAGAGGCCCACTAGATATTAGTGGTATTGTGTAGTGAGTGGTTTCTTATTTACCATAGATTATTTGAGAGGTGGATGAGTTGTATTGATCTTTAGAGGAGGTTTTTGGTTTATTTGATAATGATGTACATAACTAAGGAGAAGGAGGTGATGGAAGATAGACCTTAAGAGGTCATTTATTAGTTTGAATGAGTTGAATAGGTGGTGCTTGAATAATGAATAAGGAATATTATAAGTGGTGGCATGATGCTCATTAGACATAAAAGAAGCATATTTAGGAGCCTATTTGGATGTAGCATTTTTATAGGAACATGCAATGAATGATGTGTAGTGAATGAGATAAATACTTAATGCTTAAGATGTGTGATTCTTTGTTATAAAGCTTAATAGTCATTTTCATTATGTCCATTGATTCAATGATAATTACAATATGTAAGACCTTGATATTTTGCAAGATGATAAGGATGATAACAATGAGTAAATGGAAATCTGATTAATTGATGAGTGATGAGCCGTGGAAGAATATCTTATTACTTATAATTGTGATAAAACGTGAGAGACTTTGGTAATGGAAATATTTTAGGTTCACTAATATAAGCACATGTAGAAGACATAGAATGAATATGAGATGTAGAAGGAGAAAAACATGATCCTAAGAAGCATTCTTAAGATGTTGGATTCCATATTTGAGAGATGTAATTGTGGATTCCATAGCCTGAAATTTGTCTTAAATTAAAGAATGTAAGGCTTAAATTGATTCCAACATGGGTTTATTAGATATAAGATCATGAAGACTAGGGTCATCAGATAGATGATTGAGAAGTGAACTCACTTGCTAGGGTGGTGTATCTCTAGGGAGATGCATGGTGTCTAGGGTTTTTTTCAAAACAAATTGACAGTTAGGATGTATTTGAATTAAATCATATAAAGAAATTTGAGTAACGTTTGGATCCATGATAGGAAAGATGATGTTCCAAAGAAAGATATGAATGATCAATCATGACTAGGCTTCACTAAAATGATTAAGAAAAATATGGAAATATATTCCTAATTTAATTTCTCTGCAGTAATAAATTATTAATCAATTAAGTACAAAATTTAAGCCAACCAAAATAAGCTAGAAAATATGAAACCCTAGTTGTAAATAGGAGATAAGATGACTTGGTTATTTCATAATTTATCCTAGACTATGCCGAATTGATATCCAGGTGAGTAGAGAGGGAAAGTTGTCACAAAAAGCATTAGAAAGTGTGTGAGATGAAAATATAACTAGAATGGGGCACTTGGAGAGGGATAGGGGCACTTACGGGTACCCTAGGCCTATTTTCGTGTATCTCGTGTCTGCTAAAATGTTCCACAAACCTTCTTTGGATTATTACAATGTTTTCACTTTCCTTCACCTTTGGTATCTATTGTGGCATACAATTTTCTCCGAGGTCACTAGAAACCTACAATGAAATAATGACATGCAAAACCCTCAAAGAGACATCAAATCCTAAAAATGAAAGATGAAAAATGAGGGGTCATACTTTCCTCAGGTATCAAAAAAGTGAAATTATGACTGAGCATTGCACTACATTTCAAACCCAATGTATTTCTATGTGCATGTGTGCGGAATTGTGCCCTAGGTGGCTCTTGTGTGTGTCACACTTGATAGCAAGAAAATAGCTAGATGTAAAAGATGTAAGTAGATGTGTGCATGATATAGAATGAAATTACCCTCCGATGAAGTGTATACAGAATAATACTGATCTCTTGCACTTGAATGTATACTAGAACTTATTCTTGAATGCTTTAGAATAGCCTTTGGGTGCAACCTTATATGGTGATAGCTAATTCTTAGTGCTTAGTCCTTTATTATGATAACATAACTTTATATTTATATGATTCCCTTGCTTGAATTTCCTAATTAACTACAAAAATTATGACTATGAAAAATATAAGATGCTCAAATGGCTATAAAGGACCAGAAATATGTGAGTAAAGTACAAATAGGTCAAGGGTACCTAGAGGGAATGAGGGCACCTGATATTGGTGTCCTAGCTGGCATCGGCATTTAGACTCAGAGAAACTAAAGGGCCGGAGGTCATACTAAGCAAGAAGTCGTGAAAGACCAAAACTTGAAAAAAAAAAGAGAAAGAAAATATGGCCAAAGACATGGGTTAATAAAAAAATTTCTTACTTAGGAACCTTATGAATAGTAGTATGCAATCATGACTAAATAGATAGCCAAAGTGCATGATTTTATGTCTACAAAAGTCTAAAATCCACCCAGAACCTTGGAGTTCTTCCTCCACTTTGAAAATGTGATTTCCCTCCCAAAAGCATAAGAAAATAACTTATAACACCTCTTGATCTTCCCAACTCAATTTTATAACAAAATTTCATCTCCATTTCTACCTTCCATTCCTCTATGAAAGCTTGTTGATGCCCTAGGTTTATAAAAACTTGATTTTCTCATATCTTGAGCTTCCATAGGCAAAATATTCTTAAATATTTCATGCATGAAATCAATTGGAATGCCTTCAATTTGATATAAGAAGAAAATACTGTGATAAAGTGGTTTTTTATCCCCATATGAACATTGTAACTATAGACATTTTTTTCCATTACTCTTCTAAGAAATCCAAGTGCTCATACCTTGAAAACCAAAAGATCAATCCAAATGAAAATTTTCACATGATTCCTTATCCAAAATTCCTTTCCATTAATACATTACTCACATGATAAAGTGGAGAGATTCATTTCATATGATTGAGCCATTTTTACTTACAAATCTCATTTAACAACCTCACATTGTAACCATAATTTGTTTTGTAATTTCCCATAAATCCTAACACGAAATCTTCACCAAATTTGGAGATATCATTCCTATCAAAATTTTTTTAGAAAGAAATCAATTCTCATATGATTTGGATGAGTTTTTCTCCTGGAATAATCCAATCAAGTTTTCAGCCCATATCCCATTAAAATGTGCTAAGTGATGCCCATAACCCATTGTTCCATTTCCTATCAATCTATACAAGAGATTTTTCTCAAAATTATAGCATCACTTCTTCTCTCAATAATATTTAAAATGAATCTATTCAAAAGTGATTTAGATGATTCATTCATCCTTGGTGACCACACCATGATGCAGCTGAAAGCATCATTGAAGACCATTGAATACATTTTATTAAGAAGAAAATACCATTTTCTAACCTAAGTTAAAGGGCACAAGAGGATTGCTGAGCATGAAACATCTAGCTGAAATTATTAAAATCTTCTATGATGTGGTCCATGGTTTAGGTGTATTATCTATCTCGTTACCATCCTCCATTAAGGAGACATAATAAGTAATCATATTATTCATGAAGATAATGTCCATTTAGTTAGTGCTTGACACATCTAATAAAGAGGAAGTGTTTCCATTTAGAGGATTTCTATGAGTTAATGTTTGTAGTCTACCATTTCTCAAAGAGATGAAGAGTCAAAATAGATTTTTCCAAACATGACCATAGATAATTATTCTAGGAAATATTTGGAGCATCATTTTTAAGTACAATAAAATACATACGAGAAGCATCCGAAGAAGATTCTATCCAAGTATTGAATTCATCTCCACAATGAGGGAAGTGCATAACTTCATCCTAGATCATATATTTTTTTATCGCACCTTCTCTCTCTTATTTTATATTCCTAACATTCTATTTATTTTTTGAAAAATACCTTTTGTAAAAGTGACTCAATTCACTGAAAATTTCTATTTCTTCTTTGAGATTGCACTTTAAGTCAAAAAGTAATGTTGGAATGTGAAGATTCACTTGTTTTCACTATAAATTGTAATCCTCTTTCCATTCCAAAAGATCATTTTTTAATCCATCTATAGCATATTGTAATTATTATATTTCATACTTAGTTTTCCTCCATTATCATGTTTTTCACTTAGGTGAATGTATTGCAATTTTGTAAGGACCAAGGAATTTTTTCCTATTGATAATGGAATGGAATTAAGATTTGAATGTTGGGTCAATTTATATTTTATTTCATACTCTTTATACAAGTTTAATGTATTTTCTCATGTATTCGATTGGAACTAGAAATATCTCTCTAATATATTTAATGAAATTTGAGTTTATCCCATTAATGCAATTCCTCCCCTCATTTATCTCCCTTCATGCACCTAAAATTTTTAATATTTTCAAATGTCGCTTCACTCACAATAAAGGCGTTTTTGCACATTCCCAGGTTGTGATCACCTAGAGAGATAGTTTAGTGTAAATTTTTTTCATATTTCAATAAATAGAGCCAACCCATCTTAAAGAGAAGGGACTTAATCCCATGAGCATTGAGAATATCGCCATTTTTTATTTGAAAAAATATTTTTCCAACACTATGTTTTCTCCACATAACTAGCTTGTCTAGTAATATTAGTCAAAAATTAGGTGAAATTTTTTTAATAGCTCATGTATCAATTAAAATAGAAACAAAAATACCAAAACTATTACCTAGCACTTCTACTAGAGCTCACTAGAAATCTACTTAATGATTTTTAACTTCTACATGAATATGTTGCTAACTCTAATATTGTAAAAAATATCCTCTAACAGTGTTTTGGGGACGATCGATAACATAATGATCCCATCCAAAATTATAACATCCCATGACTAGGAATTTCCTTCACGAAACTTCTCTCCTACACTCTTATTCTGGTTTTTTCCAAAATTTCCACTTGGTCAATTTTCATATTTTTGTTTGTCAAGTGGATGGGTTCCCAACACTAAAATTATGCTCAACCTTCTTAATGTTCCACCAAGTAGATGATTTGCATGAAATATTATATGCTACCCATAATACCTTTGTTTCCTCTAAGAAGTTTCAAATCTCAAAATACTTCTCTATTTTTAATAAACCATGCTTCAACTCTATCCCCTAGTATAGATCATACGTGAATCGAATAACTCTTTTAATATCCTTAGCCAATTTAGTTTCAAACCTTTCCCATTTGGGAAATTGTTTCACTATTTGATCATGATAATTTTCATATCTTATTCATTCTGTTCATCACCATGTTTGGCCTCATTTTCCTAATTTACCTCTTCATATAGTTCCTCGTTTGGATCTCCATCTCGAACCATATTCTCAAGAGATGTAAGATGATCTTGAGTGTCAGTAAATAATGCAAGAATTTGATACAAATTTTCTTGCAGCTATATTTCGATATCATCATTGACATTAGGAATATTGTTGACATCATTAGTTTTTCCACTACCAGATTCTACTATTTTCCTTTCCATTTCTAATCCTAACATGCCATAAGAAAAAGAAGAATACAACTTAAAAATGTAGTGAAAACAAATAAGGAAATAATGTTAAACCAACCCTTTGATACCAAAGTGTAGTGAGCCCCCAATCGGTGATCGAAAAACACATTGGAATTTATGTGTAACCGTAATTTTTAATCACCCTTCAACCAAGAACAAAAAAAGATTCTTATCATTTTCCTAGTCCTACTTATGCATTCAATCACATGTAAGAAACATAATAACAATAACATACAAGTATACAAGGTTCATTTTATCTTAATGAACTTAATTATGTTTATCATTAAAACTTGTATAATTTTCTTCTTTCAAGTAAGTGAATTAACTATGAATAATCATTAATTATTAATCTACACAAGTACACATGATAATAGTTCATTTATTATAAACCAAGGCATTGTATTTAATTTATAGATCATGTGTGTCCATTAATTTAAATTCATTACATCCATACATAAGATCCAGAATATTATAAATAGTGAATTTATCTAGTTAGGTTTATCCATTTAAGCTATGCATAACTATCCATATATTTATCACATAATCAACAATCCATCACAATAACTCAAGTGCATGTTTTCCATTAGTTTTCTAGTATACTTTTATATTTATTTTATCATTCATAATTATAATTCATTCTAAAATTTAAGGTGTTTAATTTTACCATTATTGATTACGTACTAATGTTTTCACCATTTTGACATAATAAGTTTAGAATTAATGTTTGATTTATATAGAAAACCATAGGATCTTAACTTAGTTTCATACATAATTTATATATAAATTTTTATTTACAAGGTTTACAATTCCTATTTCATTATACATATCACTAGATAATGACACCATCATCATATGTCATAAGAGATATATCCCTTTGTTAAAATACATAGTGAGTGAATGAATATCATTGGATCAATTTACCTCTAAACACAAGCCTTATGGATCCCCACACAACTTTTAAAACCCGAGAGTGACCTTACCCTTCATGAGAAGGAATATGTGAGTTATAAATAAGGTAAGAGAGAATACTATGTGTAATACAATCACCAAATCAACCGGTAGACTTAAGACATGGTAGGAATATAATACATCCTAAAAATCATAAAGTAATGATATTGTTTTTGGCTAAAATACTTAAGGTAGCTAGAGGTACACACCTAATCCTTGAAATTCGACAATATGCTAGAGCATGAAATAATCATAATATGACTATTCCATAATGTAGATATTGAGTCAATCCATATTCTACCTTGTGTCCACTCTTAGCACTTGACATATGTGAACCATTTTATATGTTATTAATCCCTATCCATGCATACTACTCCCTAATCTTATAACACATCTCTCAAATCATATCCTTTTTCCCAATTTGTAATTTACAATAAAACATATCTATCTCCATGTTAAAAATTACGTAAATGAGAATTAGACCATAGATAACACCAACCTTCCGAATGTCCCATATCACCCGTTCACATTATTGTTAGGAGGATATTAATCCTAGTTTGTTATTTTCCAAACAAT